>BSBK01004744.1:600000-1105000 GCA_027943335.1 Chamaecyparis obtusa | reverse complement strand
TTCCTTTAAGGTCTTGTAACAACCTCCTCGCCTCCTCATCCAAGGTTTTTTAGATGAACTATTATACTCCCTCTGAATCTAACATCAACCTTCTGACTTCGCTCTAGCAGGTTGAGTCTTTGTTCTTTAGTCTGTATCAAGCTCTTTTCTAGAATCCCCTTTGATCCAACAACTTATTCATCTATCATGACCTCTAGATATTTGCATTAAGGTCTTTTTGGAGATCCTCTAGTAGCTCCCTCTATTATAGAATCATACATGGCCCCAATCATGAAACTATCTGTTTAAAAAAAAAGGCTCTCATCATTTGGTACATGATCATTTGTTCAATGCAAGAGTGATTTCCTGTATACAAATGTACTTGTCTAATTCCATAGTAACATGAGTGAATGTAATAAACTATGGATTTATCCCAGACATTGTAACCTCCAATCATTCATGATAATTTGGTTCCCATCTAAAGCTTTGAGTACTAACATCAACCTCCTGACCTCTTTTTCCAAGGTTGTCTATAATGGATTGTTAGACTCCCTCTCAATCTATATGATCAAGTTTGTCACAAGTTGACTGAATCATCTGCTCCCTTTGAAACTCATCAACTTCTTAGCCTCTCTAAAGATGTTAGACTCCCTCTGAATCTGATATCAATCTTCTTTTCCTGCAAGAACATCCTCAAAAAAGATCAAGGCAAATAGTACGTATAAAAGAATAAGAGAGGTATTGGCATAATAATCAAGGATATTTCTACATAATGATATAAGATCATTCCAATGTAATATAGATAAAGATCTAATATACCTTGAATATATATACATAAAGATGACTATATGTACTTTCGATTATACTATCTCATATAATATAACTATGAAATAATTAATAATGATGACACATATTAATATATATATGTAATTTTGTTTTCTTTTATCAAATGCACTTTCAATTAATATCCATACCATATTAAGCATATAAATGAATATTTATGAAATGTTCATTACCAATAAAGCATAGTTTATATTACCTTTAGCCTCGGTTATATGGTCAATGCATGATGCCTCCAACACCTTATAACCATAGGCTTCATTATTTATCTACAAAAACTCATTGAATAAGATGAGTATAAAGATAATTAGCCTTCTTTCTTAATTGCA
This sequence comes from Chamaecyparis obtusa, assembly GCA_027943335.1. Classification (NCBI taxonomy): domain Eukaryota; kingdom Viridiplantae; phylum Streptophyta; class Pinopsida; order Cupressales; family Cupressaceae; genus Chamaecyparis; species Chamaecyparis obtusa. The sequence continues at coordinate 1,103,852 of BSBK01004744.1, read as the reverse complement.
TAAACCCATTGATTGATTGCATAAACCAAAGTAGAATATATGCAACGTAGCGACAAAGGAAAGGCATTCAATGTGCTTATCTTTAATGAGATAAAAGGGATTTGAGGTGGAACCAAACACTATCATAAGGGCCATCAATACTTCATAACAAATTTACTATCATCAATACTATCAAGACAACTCTGCCATTAAGGACAGTCAGAAGTCTATGATTAGTGAAGACGGTGCTGTCAAGAATGGACTCTCAAATAGTAAGCAACAAGACATCGATCAAACTGATATCTTTTATTTAGTATCATTGATTTATCTACCGTTGAAAAATTTATTTGCCCCGAGATATCAATATCAATCATGTGATATGAAAACTGAATTAATCTCAGAAGAGATTCACGCTGAAATAGAGACTCGTTTAGTGCTACAGTGATGCCTTTACAACTGCTTGCCAACAACACTCCTAATAACAACCTCTAAGGATATTCAGAGTCTCTTATGTGGGTTGATCTCTCATGAGAAGAATAGGAAGTCTGAAGTTTGCAGAAAGAAGTGAAGAATCCAAAACACTTAGCTCTCAATGCTTTCTATGTAGCTCCCGAAGCCAGAATCAAATCACGGTCTGACATTCACAGACTCCCAATGTTTACTTCTATTAATAAATATCAAGTGAAATACAAACACTATTGGTCTTTTCTCATATCAATAGATTCACACTTACCACGATTTCATTTCAAAGCGTCTCCCGTAAAATAATTCCATAATGCAAGTCAGTCATTAGAGTGTAGATGTTACAAATAATCATGTGATGAAGTCATCCACTCAATCCAAAAGGGAGCAAGAAGTATCATAGAATGGTATCATTGTGATACTTTTAACGTGTGCTGATGTTTTATTTTAATCTTTCTTTGGTCAAAATATTGGAACAGGTTTGCTCTGAACTCATTCAGTTCACCCAAAATGATCAAGGTTGTTAAGCATGTGCCAGGTTTAGTTGGACCTGGAAACCATAGTTATACTTATTATCTGATCTGGATTTACAATCCAGAGGTTAAATTTTAGTACTAAGGCATCTCGATTTCAATTTTGAAAGCCAGTCATTACAACAATTTATTTAGGATAAAATGTTTAAGAATCCATTAAGGAATCTCAAAGATGATGTAGGTCAGTTCTGTGCATGACAACTAAGTGGTCATTCTGGGCCATCTCATTAGAAATCAATTGTAAAAGTGCAAGGCATATACACCTGTGGTGATGGATCTGTGTCAGCTTCCATCCTCAGCCCCACTCATGTCCTCCTAATCTTCACACACATCCTCTAAGATCGACCTTTGCGACTTGGGCCTTTTGTGTCTGTAGCTTGAAATGGTGCATGTAGTTTAAATGACAACTTTTTCTTTGAGCCTGCAGGTTGTAAAAAAAATCTTTGTTCCCCCTGCCTTTAAACACTTTCTTACATTTGTAGTCTGGCTTTGATACCATGTTAAGTTTTAGGATCACTGCAAATGTAATAGCACTGCCTGTAATGTATGTGTTTTCCAAATGCAACAATCTCTCTTATTTATATTAGGAATGAGGCTATGAGAGACATGTCCCTTCATGGGACATGTCTATTCATTTTATAATGTCTCATTAATCAATAATATATTAGAATAATATATATTAATAATAATATAACATATAACATATATATATATATATATATATATATATATATATATTATTAATCAACATTTAATTATTATATGTAATCTAAGTGATCATACGACTGAAGCTACAAACATTAACACATTCTTTCCTTAAACTTTCCAAAGTAATCATCCATGACAGTCACAAAATTTTGACCTAAATTCTTGATAAACTCATTTATTTGAATGATGACTGGTCAGTTGACATGCCAGTCTATATTACTGACAGATGGGAAGTATTTCTGGAAGTAGAAAAATATGTAAACCAGTAATGAACCAAAATTACATGTATTGGTCTTTGCTACCCGAATGGTTCTCATTATTTCTTCCAATTGTTTCAACAGTAGCTTGATGAGGTCTAAGTGTATACCTTTCTTGACAATTTTGTATGCTATATCTATTGGTCCACGAGGGACACTGTTGGGCCTGCTAGATTGAAAGATCTTGTAGCCAATGATATAGGCTCCAAACCTTGTTTCTAGATCGGTGATGGTGTTAACCCTCATTCCTCTACCATCCTACTTGGCTCCAGTTACCTTCTCAGTTTCTTCCCTTGGAGGATTCCTTATAGCCTTCACCTTATCACTAGTGGGGTATTTGGTAACCACATGAATAACATCCTTAGTTATTTTAATTGGTTCTTCTAACCAAATTTTACCTTCGTAAATGTGACTAAGTACAACCCTAATCCATTCAGACTAGAACTCGCTCAAGAAATATAGGGCATTTGTCAATCCTTTCACTTCTAGGTATTTGTGCTCATCTTTGAGCTTTCCATTCTTGCTAAGCTCCTAGTATGTTTATTGTAGTTCAAAGTCTCCAATTTCACTTATTTTGTAGTGGATATAAGTACGTATATCCTATACCAATAAATTAAACCCTAGGTGGTATGCTAGAAAATGTGCCTATTTGATCAACTTGTGAAGCGATCTTAGGATGTAGTTTATATTTAGGTTCTTCACATGTTGTGGACTTAATCAGTGTGACCTTGTCACTTTCAGTCTTCAATTTCATAGTCTTGGATGAAGATGCTATTGTTCTTTCCATTTTAGGGCTTCACAAAATCTTAATAAAAATAACTTGGTAGCTAAGAACTTACTTGGAATGATGATAAACTACTTGAAATCTTTTGAAATCTTTGTTGAATGCTCAAAAAACTCTTTTCTCAAATTTTCTCAAATCACTATGGTTCTTCTCTTGATTGATGTGTGTCAAAATGACTTGCATCATTGTTTATTTATACCTAAAGTTTCTTTTCCCACTCAAACTTCTACATTAAATGCTTTACCTACCATAACTTAGTAAACAAAGTGATGTTCAGTTATCACTTTGAAGCTTCAGCTCGGTTAACACTAGATATTGCTCAGTTGATACTTCAACTGACTTAACCTTGCCATTTTCAGTGACTAACAATATTTTACTCGATTATGCTTTTACTGACTATACATATTTTAAGCTCAAAACATGCAATACCCTAGTGCATCTTATTTCATGCTGATTTGTTGTTCAATCAATAGATATAAGGAATCTTTGTAAGATATAATTGATTGAAATTCAATTCCATACTTACTTGAATTGCTTAGGTGGAGGTGGTGAAATCACCTAATCCAAAAGATGAGGTGTCACTGACTGTTGTGCTTGATCTAGCATTATCATTTGTTTCTTTTCTCCACATTTGATTTCTTATCCTCATGATTTGTTCAATTGTGTTACCATTTGTATTATCATTTACCTCTGGTGCTCGACCTATGTTGTCTTTACTCAAGTGACTGACCTTGTGATAGTGCAAACATGCTTGTTGAGCATCATTTTTACATGAGACAACTAGGAATTTCCATAAGCAAATTCCCCTCTTGGAAGAGTGATGTGAATCAATCTCAAGGTTCCTTCTGGGTTGGTTCTCAACCACTCAGATAGCTCAACTAAAGATAAATGTGAATTTGTTCACGAGGAGGCCTTTTTTGGTTCATATCTCGAAGGGTTGCGAAATAAACTTTGAAACACAACAATATTTCTCTTTTGGATTTTTAGATCTTTAAATGGAAAACAATGTTAATCTAATTAATTTACTATGACTGATTTGCAAAGAAAGTAAGAGGCAAGGTAACAAGAATCCAAAGGAAATCTACTGAAAGAAACTAATGGACATAAACCAATATTACGTTGCTTTGCGAATTAAAATACCAAGAAGATGAGGAAAACCCACAAAATAGAGATTTGATGAAATCATAATCCCAGCCAGGTAGATGCAATCATCAATGGAAATAAATGTAGACATATAATAAGTCAAAACTCATCAGATCACAAAGCCACCACAGATGTGCGCACATGTGTGACAAGTTTATCTTCAAAGCACCAAGAAAAAGAGATCCTCTCAATAATTCGTCACAACAAAGTAATGTAGTAGAGGTAAACACTGAACTAAAAGAGTCACAGATCGGAATCACCACACAATCAACTGGTTCTTTGAAATAAACAAATGAGCAATTCACACATTCATAAATTTCACAAAGATAGCAGAATAATCACACTATGTTTGAAGCACCAACTGTATATATTGTATTGCAATAAGATCTGACCTTTGTTACTTAAATTTCATACAATTTATAGAGCTGTGCTCTCAATTTTGTAGCTAGGGTTTCAACTGCATCTAAAACTCAAAAATAAATCTAAACTAAAGATTACATGAAGGAAACTATCCCTAAAACAAGTTAAAACTACTCTAGCACGAAATTAAACCTTGTGCATTACAAATCTGGAGCAAATCATGCATAAAATAACTCAAAAATAGAGTTTGGAACTCGTGCATATTCTGTTGGCAATTTGGTTGAGTTGGTTACATAGATTTTGTCATTATGGCAACATATGATCTACATGAAGATCGCACAAGTCAGAGAGCTAGTATGTGAGAGCGTAATGCAAAATTGTCTAAGTATGAGACAGTGTGTTTTTGTCAGTGAACCTGAAGATAGTTTTGATTGGCAATGTTGATTGGAGTAAGTTCAGTGCTTGCACACTTGAACATAGACACTATGGTGACTATTGAAGACTCACCTCAGAGCACAAGTTAGTACGACATGTATGGAAGAAGTTATGACAGTTTTACTAAAGACAGTGTTAAGCCGACAAGATAGAATATGAAGACACAATTGATAAAGAGTTAAGGGATTATTTTGTTTATCAAAATAATGAATTAACAATATAAAGGGGCAATATACTAGATTTTAACCTTTGGATAAAGATATTTTATAATATGATAGCTGATTGGAAAAGTTATTAATCTTAATAACTTGTATAAAGATATGTAAAGATGTAATTGTAAAGAGAAGTAATGAATATGTGTATAGCGATACTGAAAGAGCAAATAAGAGATATTGATGCAAGTAGTATAAGGTTATGTACCTTGACCTACTTTTTGTACTCAGTGAATATTGTATATTACTTGTTTGGGTAGTGGGCTCATCTGGTAATCACATTTTGTACTACCAACTCCTAACAGGGTTGAGGCTTCTAATAAGGCCTATAGTCCCTTAATCAGGATTGAGACACTATATGCATGTAATAAACTCCTAACAGGGTCAACATCCTTAACATGATACTTTTGATTAGTGGATATTTGTGGGTACCATCCCCATCGGGGCTTTCCCTTGGCCAGGGTTTCCTCGAGAACAAAGAATGTGTTATGAGTTCTTTTATTTTATTGCTATGCATGTTGTTTAGCTTTCTATGTTATGCATGCATTAAGATAATCTGTTATATCCATAATTCGACAAAAGTAAAAGTTTGTAGAATATTGATTCACCCCCCTCTCAGTATTCCCTATTTCTAACATATTCTTTGAATGAAACTTTGTAATCCTGCCCTTTATTCTCCGTTATGACTCTCCCACGTGGACTCAACTGGAAGAGGCCCTCAAATCATGCAAAAAAGATCCTCTTGACATGATATTTCTAACTAAAAAAACAAGTTGGAGAAGACTGAAGTTAAACAACGGTTGTTCCCAAAAATTTCGGATCTCGACTGTCACCCTGAAAAAATGAAGCTCTAGAATTGACTAAGTGTGGGAACAACTTCTTCTCCTCTTTCAAACTTTCGGAGGCCAAAAATCCTTTAGGACCGAAATGCCAAAAATCAAGGCTCTAAAAAAAGGCTAAGTGTGGAAAAAATATTTCTTCTCTATACAAAATTTGGCTAAGTCCACACTGAATGCTTATCAACTGGGAAGGACTTCTGGATGAGCTTCACAGAACCTATCCACAATCTCTTGCACTTAAAGTCAGCCATTTTGACCCCTTTAAGGAGTTCTTGTTGTTTCTCTCAGAAGGTGCTCAATTTCAATGAAAACCCCTTTATTTCCTCTTCATGAGATAACATTTTTGGTAAACAGTTTGTTCTTTTTGGATTTAACCCTTTATTTGGCCAAAATCTCTAAAAAAACAATATGAATATGAATAGTTGGAAAGATGATATCTATTCAACTAACTTTCCTCTAAATTTTAATAGGTACAAATCCCTCATGTAAAAGGTATGAAATGAATTTTGTTTGCTCCTAATCCTATTAGGGTATCTTCTTGACCAGAGAATAGAAGAGGTAACCAAATTAGTCCCTGATGAGAAACTAATTCAGACAATGATTTTGGTCCTAAACCCTAACCAACTTTGTGATTTCACAATACCTATGAATTCCTGCCATTGGTGATGCAACAATGAATCCTACTCAAATTAATAAAGATGCAACATAACAATATAGATGAATCTAATCTAAAACACAACACATAAGCATTTTCCCGATCTCTGAGTAATGCTCTGATTACTGTCAATCAATTGTACTTAAAAGTAGAAACAAAGCTCAGTTTATTCCTAAATTTGAATCCAACTTGAGGAAAACATTTAGATTTATAAATGCATGGAACATTAAATAAATGACATAAAACACATTCAAGATTGACTCCACAACAAGATGTATCTCACAACAAAATTTAGCCGACCCTTTCATTGATTTTCAAAGTGCTACATATAGGCTTCAAGAATTAAGCTGTTACAAAATTTAACCGAATTGGTTCATGTTCTACAAAAGTTGGTACATGACAAGTGGCCATTTATCGATTATACAATATATATTAAAAAGGAAAAGGGAAAACTATTTATTCTTTTTTGACTTCTTCTCCTTTTCCAACTTAGCTTTATGGGCTTTAGCGGCTGCAAGAATTGGAATTAATCTTTCAGAATCAGGAACATGAACATTTTTATATCTTATAATCCAATGGGAATGATCTTTCTCTATGCCTTTAGCCGCATCTTTTTGAGGTTACATTTTCTCCATGGCTTTGTATATACATCCACTGAGTTGCTGAAGATCAGGTATTTTGTCAAGGTGAAATCTAGATAACTCTGCAAGCTGATCTAAATAGTCAGAAAATGACTTCTGCATATTGGTTATACCAATCAGGTTCTTTTCATCTCCACTAGTTTGAGATTCAGAGTGAAGCCCTTGAAGATATACAAATATTTTATTTTTCTCTTTAGTGATCTCTTCTCCAGTCTTCTTCATTTCCTCCTCTGCCTTGATTATCATCTCCATCTTGAATTCTACACTCTGGAGCCACTCGATTAAAGGTTCATCCCCTTTCTATAATATATTGGCCTTGATTGCGTCCTTAGTATTCATTGCGACTAACCAATGCAGTAGTACCATGCACTCTTCACATCTCAACCTTTTTGTTGTGAGCATTTGCATATGCTCTTTGAGGGAATCTTTTTCTGCCTCTAACTTCAAAAGGACATTTCTGAGCTGTTCGATAACTACTAGACCTTTGGACTTAAGTTGTTCAATCCATCTCCTACCAATATGCTTGAAATGCCTATCTTATTGCAATTTGGAAATTATTGCTTGATTCTTGGATACAACATGATCAAACATTGTTGGAGTACTAGGTAGACTTTCCACAAGAGTGACCAATTGCTTGATGAAGTTGGTCATTTCTTTAATCTCTTCCTTGAGCGAAGTCTTAGTAACTTTAAGTTCTTTGAGCTCTTCTTTGATCAAGATGTTACTAGACTTCCATAAATCTACTTTTGTGTCATGGCAGGCAAGCCCCATGTCTAAGGACCAGAGTGCAAAATCTCTGGCAGTAAGCTCTTCAATTTTTCCATCCTTTAGCAGTTTAGCTATCTCCATAGTCAGGTGCCCTATGTCTGGATCCTAGCCAAGAGTAGATAGAGTCCTATCCTTTTTAGCTCTACTTACAGCTACACTTGAATGCATTTCTTGTGAACATATCTCACCACTGGGAGTACCTTGCTCAACCCTTTTCCTCTTCCACTCCAGAGTATTCTTGAGCCATGATTCTACACTTGTAACTTTTGTTGTAGAAAGTAAATCTTCTATGAATAATTTCCTGATAACAGGAGGAGAATATTTATGCTTGGAAGTGAAAGGATTAACCTATGCAGATGTCATAACTTTCTTTTCTTCTTGAGCTGATCCCAAGTGCTCTTCTATTTCTTCATCTACCTCAGTTTTTGAACTACTACTATCATCATCAAATTCAACAATAGAGGGGGCTCCTTGACTGGGAGTGTCACCTTGTACCTCAATGATCCCTACTTGGGCTTGCTTCTCTAGTTTCATGACTCCAATAGGTTCTTCCATTGGCTTGTCATATTTTTCCATTTTAGCTTCTTTGATCATGCCAATGACTAGATATGGACCTGCTCCAAAAGTCTTCTCAATTGGAATCTCTTTTTTAGGTGGTGATCATCTCCACCTACTGGTTGAGCTGGTCCTTTAGCTATAGATGAAGTTGGCATAGAGGAGGATGCAGGAGCACTCACCGGCTCAATTACAAAAGTTTGTTGAGGATAGGACTTCCTAAACCTCTTTTTTGTTCCCATCATCCATTGAACCCACTTATCAGTTCTCTTAATGATTTTAGTCATTAAGATCTCCAAATATTCTTTAGCTTGACCTTGGATCGGTTCTAAGCTCATAGGAAGGGGCTTGATATGGTCTCTGTATGTATCACTGTACATGTGTTCTCTGTCATCAACAATGCCTTCAACATTAATGTTGACATTGAATGAATTAATTTGTTCGACAGTCAACCTGGAGTAAAACCTCTCTCGGCTGTCTAGCTCATCCTTGCAATTTGCCCAATAATCTTTGATTTTAGGGATATGCCTGACCACAGTGCCAATCTGCAGATGACTTTTAGCATAATTTACTGGATCAAATTTTGGTCTCAATACTTCATACTTTTCTAGTTTATATCTTTTCTCTAACGTCTTCATCATGTTCTTAGCATTTGATCTTGATGCACAATTGTATGGTCCAATGGTGACAGGGAATTCATATCCTTTCTTATTAATTCCCGCACTGAGCAGGTTTACTTACAACATCTGCCAGATCATGTCTACAAGCAAGATCATATGATCAGGATACCTTGGTAGCTTCATGGGAAAGTCATCAAAACCTGGAAGACAAAGGTATGAGAAACTAGCAAATTGAATAAAGAAACTCCCGAATTGACTGATGAATTCCATGGCCTCTGGTGAGAATCTCCATTTTGGGCATCCTTGCAAGTCTCTGCACAACCTTATTGTAACTTCAAATAAGGGAAGAATTCATAAATTTTCACATCATTTGAAAATTCTTCTAACCTAGTGAGTCCCGACCATATTTGTAATGTAGCTAAAACATAGATCAAACATGAAGACATATAAAATATGTTCTAGTACTTGGTGTGATTCAAGGCATTAGATAGATTTTCACTTACCACTTGAGCCCAGTCTATGTAATGATGTTCAATGCATATTACCTGGACCAAGAAGAAATAGTGCTTTATGAAATTTAGTGCCTCGCTTTCACCTTTTATCCTGTGGAGGAACACCAGGATGTCGATGATTTCTAGCTTCAAATTTATCCCACAAAGGGTCTTGGGCACTTTTCCCTTTGAGCTTCTAGACTTCTAAAACCACAAGCTCATCATCTCTCTCCTCCACCTCATCTTTTTCTCATTATATTTTGATATCGCAACCCCAAAGGTCATGTTTGAAAATTATGCTTGCTCTGGAATATGGAGACAATTATGCATAGATTCCTTGTCAATGGATATGAATACTATTTTTTCAAGCAGAAAAATCTACTTTGTATCTGGGTTGAATCTGGTTATACATTCATGAATTAATTCAGGAGCTTGTACTGCAATAGGGAACCCAGCAGCTTCGACCAAACCACTTCCTTTGAGCTTTTGTGTCATAGGGTGTAGATTTTCTTTGCTCAATCTTATGTATAAATTATCCATATCGTAGAACCTAAGGGATGTATTTGTCAAATTATGCCATTTAGATGTAATCCCATTTAACCCATCAAAACCCAAGAATCTAGTGGCCATAGCTTTTGATTTTGCTTTTGGTTTACTATTAGGGAGCCTTGAGGTATATCGGCAGAGGATTTGTAAAATCATATGGAATAAAGAGCATATGAGAAAAATGTGGACAAAGGTACTTTTTGACTGATCACTTGAATCTTTTATAAGAAACCTATTTCTTTACCATTACCTTCCATATCTCGCGCCACAGGAGTGAGGGATTTGAAAAACATCCATTAGAATTCCACCATTAAGATTTGAATTAAATGCATCTTACTAACGGACGTAGAAACTCATTTTTACTCATTTGAAGTAGCTGTAATGGTAACTTTACTGATGCAATGGATTTTTACTTTTCTTCTTCTCTCAATTTGATGCCTTTAACGGAAAACCCACTTCGAGGGCAGAAACCTGACTGTAAGGGAGCTGAGAAATGATTTTCCAGAAATCCACAACTAGTCCTTTTCCTTAATCAATTTCTTTTAGATACCAAAGAAAATTACCTCAATCATACTTGATTATTTGATTCCAATGATATCTTATACTCATTTCTTCATAAGTTGTCATTTCTCAAAAACTGGCCTTCTTGGGTGATTTTCTGACAAAGGAGAAGTTAAAAACTGATTCTCTAAGAAAAATCTTTTTACTCACTTTCCCTTATTCTAAAATCAATTTACCCGATGCAGAGATTTGATTTCATGTTTGATCATCTTAGCTTCTCAAACTCCTGGTGTTCAACTTTCAGGAACCTTTGATACACTTTCAATTGTCCTTCTTTGGAAAACAACCTCCGTAGGAGAAACTCCACAAGTGGAGAAGTTTATTATCACTTTTTTGTTAAGTTACCTTTGTGGACCCAACTCATCAAAAATTTGAGAGTCTCAATCTTCAGGCCCTGTTTGTGCGCTTGATGACTCCTGTATTTGTATCCCGTGGAAAATTACCTTCATGGGTCAGAACCCACCGAGGAGAAGGCAATTTTCAATTTTTTGACAAAGGAGAAAAATGTTAACTTGAAGTTTTACATCTACATTGATGCCATCATCAGAACTGAAAGAATCAAAGTCTTTATCAAATTAAGAACTATAACTTACCCATTTCTAGGACCGAACTAAAACCAACCTAGCTTAAAAGAAGAAAGAGGCATGAGGGAATTATTCGATAAAGACCACCTATCCTAGGGAAATATTAGACTTAGACCTCAGATTATCATCCCAAAACTCAAGACTCTATCTAAACACAAGGTATTCACTTTTTTCTAAAAGTGTGAAAAACAAAAATTGGGCAACAACTGGCTCTGTCTGGGGACTTAGATATATTCATATCTAAGCAAGGAATCCAAATCTATGGTTTCACAAAGTTAAATGCAAAGGCGGCTCACAACAAAACTAAAGAAAAGGAAGGAAAAAGGAAAGGAAAAACAAGACAAGGAAAACTAAACTAAGGAAATAGAAACCAGAACTAAACGTAACTATAAGACAATATAGGGATTACCTGTTTTCAATTTGCAACTTGATATAATTTCAAATCTTGACCATTATAGGTCAAGGGTAGTACTTCACCACTTGGATACACTAGTTTGAAAGAATTCTTGTTAAAGGCCTGATGGATGATGAATGGTCCTTTCCAGAGTGTCTCAAATTTACCATGCATTCCTTTAGGTGCCCTTCATTTATCCCATAGTGGTACCGAATCTCCAACCATGAATTTTCTTGTTCTAGCTTTCTTATCAAAAAGATTCTTTACCTGCATCTGATGTTCTCTGATGTTATCGACAATCTTCTCTCATTATTCTTCAAGTTTATTCAGATACATAATTCACTTTTATAGCCCATCCTTATAGATACCATCTTCTGCCATTATTCTCAACTTATTAGTGGCCAATTCCAAGGGCAGGGGAAGGCTTTCCTCAACTCTATATACCAACTCAAAAGGTGAGATACCAATTTCCCCTTTTGGAGTTACTTTGATAGCCTAGAGTGCTTCGTGAATTTTCTTGTGCCAAGTTTTTTGGTTATCTGACACAAATTTTCTCACTATATTTACCAGGTTCTTATTACTTGATTCAACTTGACCATTCCCTTGTGGGAAATAGTTAGATGAGTGATTAGTAGTTATACCATATTCAAAATAGAACTTGGTAATTTTAGCTGAAGAAAAGTAATCTGCATGATCCATGACTATTTTAATAGGCACACCAAATCTTACAAGAATATTCTCGTTGATGAATTCAGACACTACTTCAGAAGTAGTTTTCTTTGTGGCTTTTGCTTCCACCCATTTCATAAAATAGTCAGTTGTAGTGATTATATAAGTGTGACCAGCACTTGATGTAGAATTGATAGGTCCGATAAAATCAAGGCCCCATTGCTGAAAGGGACCTTCTATTATTACTGGTCTAAGAGGAAGAGCTGCTAATTGAGGTTGGCCCATGAACATCTTGCATTTTTCACTGTTGGCCACCCAATGATACACATCCCTGAACATTCTTGGCCAATAATAACATTGTCTCAAAATCTTAAATGCAGTTAATGGAGATGAGAAATGCCCACCACAAGCTTCATCATGAAATGTTTTTAACAACCTCTCCTGTTGTTGCTTGTCTACACACCTAAGAAAGGTGCCATCTATGGATCTTTTATACAACATACCTTCCCAAATGACATATTTAGTAGCTTTTAACTTCAGATCCCTCCTTTGTTTGATTGTCAATCTTTCAGGGCATTCACCTTAAGTTAGAAAATATACAATGTCTTCAAACCACGGGTCTTGTAAACTCATCGCTAAAACTAATTGTTTTGTCTCAGGCTGATTATCTTCTTCACTTTTATCCATAGCTTTTTACAATGCATTGCCTTGTACTAGTTTATTTGGCTTGATCTCTATGTCATATTCCTATATTTTGGCTACCCAAGCCCCTCTGTTAGTACATCCTACATCCTATTGGGTCAATATACTTTTAACCGCAATATCAGGAACAAATATAATGGAGTGAGAATATAAAACATAAAACCTGAAGTTTTTCAAAGCTTTTACCACCAAAAATGCATGCTTCTCGGCCTGGGAATATCTTAGCTCATGATTCTTTAACAACATACTCATAAGGGCAATAGGAGCTTGAGCTCCTTCTCTATTTTCTTGCATAAGAATAGTTGATAATGTATGTTCAGATGCATAACAATAAATCATGAAATCATTCTTATAATCTGGGTGGCATAAGACAGGGGCGTTAGCTATAACATTATTTAGATCTTGGAAGGCCTTTTTCCTAGGATCATTCCACTTGAAACTCTGATTACCTTTCATCATGTCCATAATACACTTGGTGATCTCAGAAAAGTTAAGGATGAACCTTCTAAAAAAATTTACCTGACTAAAGAATGACTTCACTCTAGTTTTACTTACAGGTAAAATTAGCCTTTGAATAGCTCTGAATTGCTCTAGGTCGATTCTGATACCTTCTTGTGATACTATATGACCTAGTAGTTTTCCTTTGGTAACACAAAAAATTGACTTTTTAGGATTTAAAGAAATCCCATGTTCTCTGCATCTTTGCAATACTCTCTCTAAATCCTTGATATGATCATTTATTTTCTTAGAGAACACAGTTAAGTCATCTAAATATATGACAATGATCTTATCTTTCATATCAACAAAGGACAAATCCATACCTTGTTGAAATGTTGCACCAACATTGATAAGGCTAAACAACATTCTATGGTATGCAAATGTGCCCCAGGGAGTGGTAAACGCGGTCTTGTGCTGATCTTTCTCTTCTACTTTGACTTGGTTGTACCCAGAAAATCCATCGAGCATAGACATCATTTTAGCTCTTGTAACTATCTGCAAAAAATGATGCATGTTGGGGAGTGCATAATTATCTTTTAAAGATGCTTGATTTAAATTTCTAAAATCTACACATATCCTTATTTCTCCATTCTTTTTACTCATAGGGACAATGTTTACTATCCATGTGGAGTGGTGGATAGGGTAAATAATCCTGGCTTTGAGCATTTTATCAACCTCTCTAAAGATGGCATCTGCTACTTTAGGATTGTAATTTATTTGTTTTTGTCTGAACGAGGTAGCATCAGGTTTTAGAGGAATTTGATGTTTGAAATTTCCTCCCATAAAGCTTTTTAAATCCTCATAACTCCAAGAAAAGACATCCTGGTATTCTAGAAAAAGTCTTCTAGCTTCTATTTTCTCCTCGGGTGTGCAACACTTCCTGACATTGATCATCCTGGGATTTGACTCATTCCCAATGTTCATCCCTTCATATTCTCTAGTCATAAGACTTTTCTCTGTCCTTTTATTCCTAATATAAGTATCATGACGATTGAATAATTTCTCTAATGATATAAAATATGGGGGAATGACATTACCTTGCAACTGAACTACACCTGGTTCATCTTTCTTCTATTTCCTAGAATGATCTTGTGGGAGATCATTTGGCCTTTCTTCAGGAAAACTATCATTACCTTCTAGGAAGAGTTGCAAACATTTGTCATTGTCAAATACTTGCCAATTATCTACATTATCAGGAATTAATGGCCTGTAAAATACTTGTACCAGGTACTTCTTATCTTTAAATTCTGGAGGAGGTAGCAGTAAGGAAGCAGAAACTGCCAGTGAATCTAATTTGGAATTTAATTCTCTAGGGACATATTCGATCACAAAGGCATCCAATCCTTCAAACTCTTCCCATACTCTATTTCAACAACTCTTCAATTTTCAATTTTTAACAGAGTATTGGCTTTTGATTTGGCACACAATCATCTTAGCATCACCTCGAGCTTTTAGGATTTTCGCCCCTTTTTCTTTTGCAACAATTATCCCAAGTAACAATGCCTCATACTCAACTGTATTATTGGTATTTGCAAATTCCAATTTGAAAGGCATCGACTCAAGTTCACCTTCAGGTGGGATTAATACAACTCCGACACTAGAACCAAACAAAGAACAACTACCATCAAATTCCAGTGTCCAGATTTCTGGAGTCTTTTCTTTCTCAGGGGTCTTAACTTCTTCTTGTTTGCTTTCTGGTTCATCAACAACGCCCTTGGTAAACATCATATAATTACCAAACTCTAATTATTGATACAAGATTTGAGCCTTTGGATTATCATATTTCAAGACTATGAACTTTGATTTCTCCTCAGGTTCCAGTTTGACCTTCTTATTCCCCATGGGAATTACAACCTGAGACCAATCCAATTTAATTTCCCCACCTAAATATCTACAAAAAATTCTGGTGAGCAATAATCCATAACTCATTGGTATATCTACAACAAGGATTGTCAATAGCATCTTCTTTTCAGGATGGACAACCAGAGCTACTTGGGCATCTTTGATTTGACCCAAGAAGAGGAACTTGCTTAGCACCCATAGAATAACATCTACCATGGACCTTTGTCATGGTGAGGCCTAAGGCTTTGGCTATAGGGGAAGGCATCACATTATCAAAAGCACCTGAATCTATAATACAGTTGCTAAGTTTACAACCATTAATATACAAGGAGACATAAAATGGTTCAGGTTTTTGACCTAGGAAGGTAGCCAGTACAGTGGTTTCTCCTTGTTCAAATAGGTTTGACAATAAGGAATCATCTTTATTGGAAGAGGTGTCATTATGAATCAAATTTATACTATCTCCATTTAAGTAATCTATGAATATTTTTAATTCAACAGGATTTGACTTCAAATAATCTATGGGAGAAATTTGGATCCTGGAATTTTTACAGAACTGAATGAAATCAAAAGAATCATTCTCCTTACCTGGCTACAAGATTTTCATTCCCTGACTGATTCCTTTTGTACTCAAAGTAGATGCATCATTGGTTCCCATAGAAGGAATGATAATAGGAGTTTTGTCTTTCTGGCTCTGAGTCAATATTGCACATGTAGTGCCATCTATGGTAGCGTAACACTCTCCTTGCTTCTCAGAATTAGATTTATACTCAAGAAATAAATTTACAGAGTCTCCACGTGAGCATGAATCTGGTTCATTGTTTGGTATTGTAGTATTCAACTATTTAGTAGATAATAGTTGCATCATATGAGCTATTTCAAGACAACTATCACCATCATGATCCATCGTTAGATGAAACACACACATATTCCCTTTCTTCGGGGGAGCCTCAATTGCAAGCTTCTGTTGTGGAGCAGGTAATTGTAATGTCCTTCCATCATTATTCCTATTATTCTGATCTTGGAATGGTTTTTGGTATTGATTTTTGAACTTAGGGAGTTGTCTTTTCAAAGCGATGATTTCATTGGACATTTTTTGCATCATCTCATTGGTCGATGTAGAGCCACTCAAACTAGCACTTGTCTGTATTTCTCTTTTCTATCTACTAGCAGAAATCATGTCATCTTCTAACTCAATGGTGGTTTTTTGAGCATTATCCAAGTCTATAGTTCATGTTATTCTTAGATCATAGTTTATGTCTGGTGGCATGGCACTCATAAAGAATATCTTCAAATTTGAAGGAGTACGTCTATTAGCCATGGGAATTTTGTTGGCAATTTTATTGAACTTAGCAACGAACTCTCTCATACTTATAGAAGCTTGTTTCTTAATAGAGGTCAATTGTACCAATAAAGCATGTTCATCTTCAGCCATTTTGAATATGGCTTCAAAAGCTATCCTCATAGTAGCCCAACTTGTGATTGAAGCATCATCCAAGTGATAAAACCAGTCGACAGCCGCTTTAATTAGAGTTTCAACAAATAACCTAACAGTGACATCTTCATGTCCAACTCCTAGGATATGAGTTGCTACGAATAAGGCTTTAATGTGTTCATCTATAGTAACTTTTCCATCTCTTGAGAACTTAGGAAAGTTCTTTCTAGATCCTGAAGGGAGTGGGTGATATGCTGTGAACTGCAATAGACCAGTTGTAGCGGCCCATGGAGCTGCCATGATTGTAGGTGCAAGGTATTGAGGAAAATTAATAATAGGAGGAGCAACTACTCCGTGTAAAGTTAATACCTGACAAGCTGTAGGTAGTGTAGTTTGTGTCTTGGGAGGTGAAGGAGGTCTACTCCTGCTTCTTTTCTCACCTTTCTAACAAGGTAAGTCTATTATGGGAAAACCAAGTTCTGCAAGCCTTTTGAACGTAGGGTCTTTTCCACCTTTCTCCTTGGCACTTCTGAAAAATCTTCTTTGATCCAGGGCTTTGAATTAATTTTTATGCCTAGCTCCATTCTTTGCTCTGTGCTGTGCTCTGCATTGATTTCTTCTTTGAATTTCTCTTTCAAGTGCTCTTGCTCTCACTTCTTCTTGTTCAAGCACTTGACTCTGCAGTGTTCTATGTTTCTTCTGTATCTCCAAACAAAAGTATTCAAGGATGAGATTATGTCTTCTTGATCATCTTGAAAAATGAGATTGGGTTGAAGCATATGGAACACATTCTCATGAGGTAACACCATTTTTCCTCATGAAAAATATTCTGGTCTAGTGATTCTTTCTCTCCCCAGCAGAGTCACCAAAATTTTTTTGGTAAACAAATTGTTCTTTTTGGATTTAACCCTTTATTTGCCCAAAATCTCTAAAGAAACAATATGAATACGAATAGTTGGAAAGATGATATCTATTCAACTAACTTTCCTCTGAATTTTAATAGGTACATCTCCCTCATGTAAAAGGTATGCAATGAATTTTGTTTGCTCCTAATCCTAATAGGGTATGTTCTTGACCAGACAAGAGAAGAGGTAACCAAATTAGTCCCTGATGAGAAACTAATTCAGTCAATGATTTTGGTCCTAAACCCTAACCAACTTTGTGATTTCACAATACCTATGAATTCCTGCCATTGGTGATGCAACAATGAATCCTACTCGAATTAATAAAGATGAAACATAACAATATAGATGAATCTAATCTAAAACACAACACATAAGCATTTTCCTGATCTTTGAGTAATGCTCTAATTACTGTCAATCAATTGTACTAAAAAGTAGAAACAAAGCTTCGTTTATTCCTAAATTTGAATCCAACTTGAGGAAAACATTTAGATTTACAAATGCATGGAATAGTAAATAAATGGCATAAAACACATTCAAGATTGACTCCACAACAAGATGTATCTCACACCAAAATTTAGCCGACCCTTTCATTGATTTTCAAAGTGCTACATATAGGATTCAAGAATTAAGCTGTTACAAAATTTAACCGAATCGGTTCATGTTCTACAAAAGTCGGTAAATGACAAGTGGCCATTTATCGATTATACAATATGTATTAAAAAAGAAAAGGGAAAAATATTTATTCTTTTCTGGCTTCTTCCCCTTTTCCAACTTAGCCTTATGGGCTTTAACAATTGCAAGAATTGGAATTAATCTTTTAGAATCAGGAACATGAACATTTTTATATCTTATAAGCCATTAGGAATGATCTTTCTCTATGCCTTTAGCCACATCTTTTTGAGGTTGCATTTTCTCCATGGCTTTGTATATACATCCACTTCATTGCTGAAGATCAGGTATTTTGTCAAGGTGAAATCCAGATAACTCTGTAAGCTGATCTAAATAGTCAGAAAATGACTTCTGCATATTGGTTATACCAATCAGGTTCTTTTCATCTCCACTAGTTTGAGATTCAAAGTGAAGACTCTAAAGATATACAAAGATTTTATTTTTCTCTTTGGTGATCTCTTCTCCAGTCTTCTTCATTTCCTCCTCTACCTTGATTATCATCTCCATCTTGAATTCTACACTCTGGAGCCACTCGATTAGAGGTTCATCCCATTTCTATAATATATTGGCCTTGATTTCATCCTTAGTATTCATTGCAACTAACCAATGCAGTAGTACCATGCACTCTTCACATCTCAACCTTTCTGTTGTGAGCGTTTGCATATGATCTTTGAGGGAATCATTTTCTACCTCTAACTTCAAAAGGACATTTTCGAGCTATTCAATAACTACTAGACCTTTGGACTTAAGTTGTTCAATCCATCTCCTGCCAATATGCCCGAAATGCCTATCTTCTTGCAATTTGACAATTATTGCTTGATTCTTGGCTACAGAAGGATCAAACATTTCTGAAGTACTAGGTAGATTTTCCACAGGAGTGACCAACTACTTGATGAAGTTGGTCATTTCTTTAATCTCTACCTTGAGCTGAGTCTTAGTAACTTTAAGTTCTTCGAGCTCTTCTTCAATTAAGATATTACTAAAATTCCATAAATCTACTTTTGTGTTATGGCAAGCAAGCCCCATGTCTAAGGACTGGAGTGCAAAATCTGTGGCAGTAAGCTCTTCAATTCTGCCATCCTTTAGTAGTTTAGCTATCTCCATAGTCAGGTGCCCTGTGTGTGGATCCCGACCAAGAGTAGATAGAGTCCTAGCCTTTTTGGCTTTGCTTATAGCTACACCTGACTAGATTGCTTGTGAAGATATCTCACCACTAGGAGTGCCTTGCTCAACCCTTTTCCTCTTCTGCTCCATAGTATTCTCAATCCATGATTCTACACTTGTAACTTTTGTTGCAGAAAGTAAATCTTCTATGAATAATTTACTGATAACAAGAGAAGGTTTATGCTTGGAAGTGAAAGGATTAACCTATGCAGAGGTAAATTTCTTTTCTTCTTGAGCCGATCCCAAGTGCTCTTCTATTTCTCCATCTGCCTCAGTTTCCAAACTACTACTATCATCATCAACTTTGACAATAAAGGGGGCTCCTTGACTGGGAGTGTCACCTTGTACCTCAATGATCCCTACTTGGGCTTGTTGCTCTGGTTCTGTGACTCCAATAGGTTCATTCGTTGACTTGTCGGTGTTTTCCATATCAGCTTCTTTGTTCATCCTAATGACTGGAGATGGACCTGATCCACAAGTCTTCTCAATTGGAACCTCTTTTTCAGGTGGTTGATCATCTCCACCTACTGGTTGAGCTGGTCCTTTAGCTATGGATGAAGTTGGCATAGAGGAGGATGCAAGAGCACTCATCAGGTCAACTACAAGAGTTTGTTGAGGAGAGGGCTTCCCAGACCTCTCTTTCCTTCCCATCATCCACTGAACCCACTTATCAGTTCTCTTAATGATTTTAGTCATTAAGATCTCCAAATATTCTATAGCTTGACCTTGAATTGGTTCTGAGCTCATAGGACGGGGCTTGATCTGGTCTCTATATGTATCACTGTACATGTGTTCTCCATCATCAACAATGCTTTCAACATTAATGTTGACATTGAACAACTTGATTTGTTTGACAATTAACCTCGAGTAAAACCTCTCTCGGCTCTTTAGCTCATCCTTGCAATTCACCCAATAATATTTGATTTTAGGGATATGCCTAACCACAGTGCCAATCTGTAGATGACTTTTAGCGTAATTTATTGGATCAAATTGTGGTCTCAATACTTCATACTTTTCCAGTTTATATCTTTTCTCGAACGTCTTCATCACATTCTTAGAATTTGATCTTAATGCACAGTTGTATGGTCTAATGGTGATAGGGAATTCATGTCCTTTCTTCTTAATTCCTACACTGATTAGGTTTACTTGCAACATCTACCAGATCACCTCTACAAGCACGATCATATCATCGGGATACCTTGGCAACTTCATGGGAAATTCATCGAAACCTGCAAGATGGAGGTATGAGAAACTAACAAATTGAATAAAGAAACTCTTGAATTGACTGATGAATTCCATGGCCTCTAGTGAGAATCTCTATTCTGGGCATCCTTGCAAATCTCTACAGAACCTCATTGTAAACGAGTCATTAACTTTAATGAAATCAGCATAACTATTTTGTAACTTTAAATGAGGGAATAATTCATAAATTTTCACATTGTCTAGAAATTCTTCTAACCTAGGGAGTCCCAACCATATTTGCAATGTAGCTAAAACATAGATCAAACATGGAGACATATAAAATCTATTCTAGTACTTGGCGTGATTCAAGGCATTAGATAGATTTTTATTTACCACTTGAGCCCAACATATGTAATGATGTTTGGCACATATTACTTGGACCAAGAAGAAATAGTGTTCTATGAAATTCATTGCCTCGCTTTCACCTTTTATCCCATGGAGGAGCACCAGGATGTCGATGATTTCTAGCTTCAAATCTTTCCCATAA
This sequence comes from Chamaecyparis obtusa, assembly GCA_027943335.1. Classification (NCBI taxonomy): domain Eukaryota; kingdom Viridiplantae; phylum Streptophyta; class Pinopsida; order Cupressales; family Cupressaceae; genus Chamaecyparis; species Chamaecyparis obtusa. The sequence goes on along the minus strand of BSBK01004744.1, from coordinate 1,082,712 downwards.
AGGGTCTTGGGCACTTTTCCCTTTGCGCTTCTTAACTTCCAAAACCATGAGCTCATTATCTCTCTCCTCCACCTCATCTTTTTCTCATTATATTTTGATATTGTAACCTCGAAGGCCATGTTTGAAAATTCCGCTCGCTTTGGAATACAGAGATAATTCTGCATAGATTCCCTGTCAATGGAGATGAGTACTATGTTTTCAGGAAGAAAAATATGCTTTTTATTTGGGTTGAATTTGGTTATACATTCACAAATTAATTCGGGAGCTTGTACTGCAAAAGGGAACTCAACAGCTTCGACGAAACCACTCCCTTTGAGCTTGTGTCATAGGGTGTAGATTTTCTTCCCTCAATCTTCTATGTAAATTATCCATATCATAGAACCTAAGGGATGTATCTATCAAATTATGCCATTCAGATGTAATCCCATTTGACCCATCAAAACCCAAGAATCTAGTGCCCATAGCTTTTGATTCTACTTTCAATTTACTATTAGGGAGCCTTGAGGTATACCAGCAAAGGATTGTAAAATCATATGGAATAAAGAGCATATGAGAAAAATGTGGACAAAGGTACTTTTCAACTGATCACTTGAATCTTTTATAAGCAGCTTATTTCTTTACCATTACCTTCCATATCTCACACCACACGAGTGAGGGATTTTAAAAACATCTGTTAGAATTCCAACGTTAAGATTTGAATTAAATGCATCTTACTAATGGATGTAGAAACTCATTTTTACTCATTTGAAGTATTTGTAATGGTAACTTTACTGACGCAACATATTTTTACTTTTCTGCTTCTCTCAATTTGATGCCTTTGTCAGAAAAACCACTTCGAGGGTAGAAACCCGACTGTAGGGGAGCTAAGAAGTGATTTTATGGAAATCTTCAACTATTCCTTTTCCTTAATCAATTTATTTTAGATATCAATGCAAATTACCTCAATCATACCTGATTATTTGGTTCCCGTGATCTCTTATACTCATTTCTTCATAAGTTGTCATTTCTCATAAACTAGCCTTCCAAGGTGATTTTCTGAGAAAGGAGAAGCTAAAAACTGATTCTCTGAGAAAAATCTTTTTACTCACTTTCCCTTATTCTAAAATCAATTTACCTGATGTAGAGATTCAATTTCATGTTTGATCATCTTATCTTCTCAAACTGTCGGTGTTTGGCTTTCGGGAACCTTTGATACACTTTCAACTGTCCTTCTTCGGAAAATAACCTCCATAGGAGAAACTGTACAAGTGGAGAAGTTTATTATCACTTTTCCATTAAGTTACCTTTCTGGACCTAGCTCATAAAAAATACAATAATCTCGATCTTCAGGCCCTGTTTGTGTGCTTGATGACTCATGTATTTGTATCCCATGAAAAATTACCTTCATGGGTCAAAACCCGCCGAGGAGAAGGCAATTTTTAATTTCCTGATAAAGGAGAAAAATGTTAACTTGAAGTTTTACATCTACATGAATTCCATCATCAGAACTGAAAGAATCAAAGTCTTTATCAAATTAGGAACTATAACTTACCCATTTCTAGGACCGAACTAAAACCAACTCAGCTTAAAAGAAGAAAGAGGCATGAGGGAATTATTCGATAAAGACCACCTATCCTACAAAAATATTAGACTTAGACCTCAGATTATCATCCCAAAACTAAAGACTCTATCTAAACACAAGGTATTCACTTTTGTTTTAAAGTGTGAAGATCAAAGGTGGGGCAACAAACATCTTCTAAATTTCTTCCTTCTAATAGAACATCTACTAGAGGTCTTCTTTTGTACTAACTCCTCCAAAGATATCCAAATACTAATTTACGATGACATTTACAAGATGCATTGTTTGGTCATCATCTTCTTCATATAAATCTAGGTCCAACCCTTAAAAAAATTTATGCATTTCCCCCACAAAAAGTAAACCTTTATCTCCTTTTATTCATTCTCTTTAGCACCTTTTCAAAAATGGTCAAAGTTCCAGTGATAGCTTGGATCCACTCCTCAAAATTATCCAATTTTGACCCTTCATATACTTTGACCAAAACTAGGAAGCAATGCTTCCTTATTACTAAGAGAACTTCTAGTGCCTTCTGCCACTTCAAGATCTTCTCCTCCAGATCATCCTTCTCACCCATAATTTCAACCAAAAATGTGATTCCTTGAAGAATACTTCTAAAAGGCCTCAAAATATTCTTGAGAGCCACCTCGACAAACTCCTAAAATTTTTCCTTCCAATCTGCACACACATGAACAAAAGAATGCAAGATATCTTCTGGTATACTTACATCACCCCTTTTCTCCAAAATATCCTATAATGAGGCCTCGGGGTTAATGAGGTCAATGGGACCCATTGTCTTGAGGATGAACTTCTTCATTGCCTCATTTTGTTCCATCAATGCTTTCATCTTGTCTTCATCCTTGTCCATGAAGCCTAGAGCATGCTTCAACCCAAGGGTAGCTAGAGTTTTACTCCCTTCTCTAGTCGGCTCTCTTACATCTACTTCCTCCAACACATAATCATCTAGTGTGACTTCAACCATACTGATACTCATTTTAGGGATAGCCACCTGAGCCTTCCACCTGCTCGCCTGGTCTTGTGTTACATATGAAAGAGTCCTTTCTCGGGTACCAGATCCTCCTTGATGGAATGCTCACCCCAATGCTGCCATATCTATATCATCATCAGTATACACCCTTGTTCTTGGCTGAATTTCCTTTGTGAACCAAGTGGGCTTTGAAAAGGCATTAAGGGGCTCATAAGGGGCGGCTAGACTTGAGGTAGTAACCAGGTGCCCTACTTCCATTTCCTCATGACTCTCCTCCTCTCCTCCTTCTATTTCTTGTTCTTCTACTGTGTTCTACTCGTCTTCCATATTTATCTATTCTTCCTCTCCAACTTGTTTCTCTGATCCACCTTGTTCTTCTGACGAAACCTCATGAATCACCTTTGTTTCTTTTTCTGGCTCTTGAGGCCCTTGTGACACTGTTTCAGTTTGAACAAGTGGTGGAATAGGAGCTTGAGAAGGAAAGTTTTGTGTGGGAGGAGTAGGAGCAAGAGGGGGAGTGGGTGAAGGCATTGGTGGAGGCGATGAAGTTGGCATAGGAAAATGAACAGGTGGAGGTTGTGGTGGTAACAAAGTAGTTTGAACCAGAGGTGGAAGTGGAGTGTCAGATGGTGTTGAATGTGAAGGAGGAGGTGGAGTTTAATGCACTAGTGGAGGTGGAGGTGGAATTGAATGTGAGGCCAAGGTAATTTGTGATGCAATATCTTCCTCAGAGGTGACACCTACAGAAGAATCTCTTCCCAACTCTGTAGTCTGAATTTCAGCTGCAACCTCCTCAACTAATTCCTGAGAGTCCCACATAAATTCCTTTCCCAAATTGCCAAGAGGACTAGTGAACTATGTAGGGAGGGAATCAAATGAAAAGGAATGTCCTATAGTTAGAGCCCATTGCTTAGATTATTTGAAACCATAAAGTCCTTCAAAGTCAGAGATGTTAAATTCATCATCTCCTAGAGCATCTAGATTTATGGGCTCTCCTTGGGTTCCTCCTTCGACGTCTTCTTATTGATGTTTGTCTTGTACTATCCTTTTTAAGAATCCCACATACTTAGTTCTTCTACTAAGGGGCACTTGATCCTCCTCATCTTCTTCCTCTTCCTCTAAGAGGGTGTCCATGCAGGTGGGTGTCGAGTATTTTTTCCTCTTGTACATGTACCCTTTTATCACCCCGACCGGCCTAGGTCCAGTTACCTTGAATTTGGGTGCCTTCTTTGGTGCACTCAGAGGTTCATAACCACTAGAAGAAGGAGCATCTAGAGGTGCTATGCTTCCAGTCATTCTAGTTTTGGGCTTCTTTGAGTGGGTAACCGAGCCATATGTCATAGGGCGCTCATGTCTATAGATCATTTCTGGCTTCTGTGGCGCAACCTCTTTGAATTGTGGCATCAACACCTTCTCTCCTTTCTTCTTCTTTTCCTTGGAGGGCTAAGCTAGTTGTTGTTTCATTGGCATAGGATCCATAGGAAATGGATGGGCTATCCATACCTTAGTCACCTTGATGATGTGTCTTGCCTTGAAGTTGATGCCATCATTTTTATCCCTATCAACCTCCTAATTCAAAATAGACCTGGTGTATACCTTATCCAAATTATAAATAGGATCCAAGACATCCTCAAAGTTGGCTTCCCTCACCTTTTGGGGTACCCTCAGTAGTAGAGTAGTCTATGCCATCTCCAAGCTCATCTGGTAGTAGTCATAGATTCTGACCTCATAGTCATCAAGGTAGTTTATCCAATGGTTCTCAATATGGGGCTTGTGTACATAATGCCTTCCCATTATGTAACTATATGTACCAATTGGATCAAATTGGGTCCTTATGAGGTTGTAACTCTGTAGTGGGAATTCATCCCATTTGAATGCCAGGGACTTGCATATCTTCATGTCTTGCACATAGTGGGGCCCTATGGAAATTGGGAAGTCCCAATAATGCTTCTTCTTTTTCCAAATATGTTCATGGGCATTTGATAGTTGTTGGGCCATCTCCAAAAAGATTACCCTATCTGATGGATATCTTGGCAATTTTTTAGGAGCCAGGGTGCTTCCTGCCACTCAGATGTATGTAATGTTAGAAAGTAAAGTCCACCAAGATAACTGAGAGGTGGGGGGGTGAATCAGTTATCAAATAATTATAACTTTTATCATCTTCAACAACATTAAACCATATAAGAAATATAATTACCAACCATAGAAAGATATTCATACACAATAACACAATGACACAAGATATGTTGACTAGGGAACCTCTTGATCAAAGAGTAAACCCTGGTGGGAATGATGCCCACAAAAGGTGCACTAATATGAATATTCCTTGTGAGAGGATGGAATCTATTAGGAGTCTTATGAAATAGATTTAGTACATATGAATCCCTATTAGGATATTTTGAATCCCTGTTAAAAGATTCTAACTCGGTTAAGAGTTATGGAAGACAGAAGGAATCACTGCCCAAACAGCTTCAGGGTAAGATCACTGAACACACTGTCCAAATATTCTTTGCATTACTCAATAGAATAATATGTTACCTCTTCTCTGACTATGCCAAACTACACTCACTATTACATCATATCTCAATTTCAGATCTCTATACTTCGCATGTCTTCCTTCACAAATTCGCCTTCATACTTAGCTCTTTTCTTCACTTCATGCATACAACATCACAACCACTGCTATCATATCATAATTACACAATTTCACAATACAACCACATGATTCTACATTACAACAAGGAAATACATTCCTTCCTTTATACCACACTCAAATAATTACAAATGAGTCGACATACAATTACAAAATAAATGTTTCCACACGCTACACTAAAATTACACAAAACTATCAGATTCCAAATACAATAAATCTTCACTCATGTGACCTCAAATTTTGTGCTATCATCCACATCACTATCAACGTGTCTTCAACCCCCCTTTAACTATGCAAAACTAGATTCCATCCCGATTAGGAGATATCATTTGATTTCCACAAACCGCTACTTAGGAACACTGCCTGAATACTGCTTCCACCAAAATGACCATAACTTCCATGAATCAATGAATTACTGTCTGCACTCTTAACCATAGACATATGACATATCAAAGAGTATATCCTCAACATCTCATAGCTCCAACTACAATAACACATGTGCGCTAATCCAAACTCTATCTACTTCTCTGCAAGTCTTCAGTAAATCACTGTGTTGACATCAATGACAATCATAGTCATGAATGCAACAAAAAATGCTACATAATGGCTACCAAACATTTAACATTCATTCCTAAAAATCTCCCCCATTGGAATTGATGGAAACATAGATGAAAAACATCCAATGTTCCAAAAATCCAATACTGCAACACTGCTTCTTCAAATCCTCTTCTTTAATCAAATCTTGTTTCGTTATCCTGTTCAGTTCTCTCCAACAGATGTCTCATATTTTTTTTCATGCATACTTCTCCCCTATTGACATCAATGATAGAAATTCCATCACTAAGTCAACAACAACTCAATGCCAAAACACACTTTTCAGAAAATACATTTACTAGAGTCCTCATGACTTAGGTCAGATACACATACTCCCCCATAGAGGAATTACCAACATCCAGTCCAGAAGAAAGATAAGGCTCATATACCACTAGACAGATGCAACCAACTGCATCACTTCTCAAAAGTAGGCTGGGGCATAAACCCAAGCATACCTCTTAGATACTCAAATGTATCCTTAGGCAAAGGCTTTGTGAATATATCTACTATCTGCTCCTTTGTACTTATGTATTCAATTCTGACTTCTTTCTCAGCAACTTTCTCTCTTACAACATGATACTTAATCTCTATATTCTTTATCTTAGAATGTAATACAAGATTCTTAGACATACTAACTGTACTGGTGTTATCACAATGTATAACAATAGGTTCAACAAATTTTATACCAATATCCTTCAACATCTGCTTCATCCAAATTATCTGGTTACAATTGTTTGTTGCTACTACATATTCTGCTTTTGTTGTGCTTTGTGAGATACAATTCTGCTTCTTGCTTAGCCAAGAAACTAATCTTCCTCCAAGGAAAAATGCTCCACCATTGGTGCTTTTCTTATCATCAACATTGCCTCCCCAATCAACATCTATATATGCACATAGGGTAAAATCATCAGATTTTTCATACTATAATCCATAGTCCATTGTGCCTCTTAAATATATCAGTATCCTCTTTACTACTGCAAAATGTGATTCTCTAGGTTCAGCTTGAAATCTTGTTACAATTCCAACTGAATGTGCTATATCAGGTCTTGTATGAGTCAAATACTACAATCCTCCAATCATAGATATGTATTTCTTCTATTCTACTGCAGGAGTCTCATCTGTGCTAGATAAGGTATGTCCAATCACCATAGGTGTTCCAACTGGTTTACAATACTTCATTCCAAATCTTTTCAACAAGTCATTCAAGTACTTTGTTTGGCTTACAAAGATACCATCATTGTTTTGTGTTATCTCTAATCCCAAAAAGTATTTCATTTCACCAATCATACTCATTTCAAATTTAGTCTTCATTTCATCAGCAAATTTGTCACTAGCTTCATCTTCTCCTCTAAAGATAATATCATCAACAAAAATAACTATAACTAACAAACCATTTTCAATTTCTTTTGTGTACAGATTGCTATCAGTTGTACCTTTTATAAATCCCAATTTTAACAAATACTTATCCAGTCTTGCATACCAAGTTCTAGGTGCTTGTTTAAGTCCATATAAATCTTTCTTCAATTTACATACCATGTCTCCTTCTTGAGTTAAAGGAAAACCTTCAGGCTGCTTAATGTAGACTTCTTCTTCCAATTCTCCATTCAAAAATGTTGACTTCACATCCATCTAATACACTTTGAATTTCTTGTAAGATGCATATGCCAAAAACATTTTACTGCTTCAATTCTTGCAACAGGTGGAAAGGTTTCTTCATAGTCAATTCCATCTTGTTGTGAGTAACCCTTACATACCAATCTTGCTTTGTTTCTTACTACTTCTCCTTGTTCATTCATCTTGTTTCTGAATACCCATTTAGTTCCAATAACATTCTTGTCTTTAGGTCTAGGGACCAATTCCCATGTCTTGTTCTTTTCAATCTGATCTAGTTCTTCTTTCATAGCATTAGTCCAACTTTCATCTTCACAAGCTTCATTAGTAGTCTTAGGTTCAATTTGAGAAATCAAACATGACTGTTCTTGTGCCTTATTTTGAGTAAGAACTCCTCTTTTGATGCTCCCAATAATCTATTCAAAAGGATGATTCCTTAAAAAACTCTTGCTAGGTGTCACTGTCTCAGATCTCTCTTTAGATGTAGGTTCTTCAATAACTTCATTGTGACTTTCATTCAAAAAATCACTTTCAGTTTCATAAAACAATTCAATAGTTCTAGTATTAGGCTTAGGATGAGCTTCTTCATCAGATTCATAATCAAGCATTCTTTCCTAAATTTTGAAATTTTCATCAACTTTAACATTTGCGCTCTCAACAATAGTCTTAGTTCTTTTATTGAAACATCTATATGCTTTGCTTTTAAAAGAATATCCAAGAAATATACCTTCATCACTTTTAGGATCAAAATTTCCTATATCATCATCTCTCTTTATATAACATTTGCTTCCAAAAATTCTTAAATACTTAACTGAGGGTGCATGTCCAAACCATAATTCATAAGGTGTCTTGTCTGTGTCTGCTTTGATTTGTACTCTGTTAATTTTATATATTGCTGTGTTCAGTTCTTCTCTCCAGAATATCTTTGCCAAATTATTTTCAAACAACATAGCTCTTGCTGCTTCAGTCATTGATCTATTCCTTCTTTTTACAATGCCATTTTGTTCAGGTGTTCTAGGGGCTGAATACTGTCTTTTAATGCCATTTTCATCACAAAAGTTGTTAAACTCTCTAGAAGTAAATTCTCCACCCTTATCAGATCTTAAACATTTAATCTTCATTCTAGATTCATTCTCAACTTTATTCTTAACAATCTTAAACTTATCAAATGCTTCAGATTTTTCTTTAAGAAATGCAATCCACATCATTCTTGTAAAATCATCAACAAGAATCATAAAATACCTTTCTCCATAGAATCCTCTAGTCTTGGTAGGACCGCTCAAGTCTGTATGAATAATCTCCAACTTCTCTGTAGATGTAAACTTCTTACTAAGAAAAGAACTTCTCTTCTGTTTAGTCATTACACATTCTTTGCAAATCATGTTAGTAGGCTTCATAATTTTAGGTAAATCTCTTACTGCAAGTGTAGTACTAACTTTCACAATGTTATCAAAGTTTATGTGACAAAACCTTCTATGCCACAACCAATTGTCATTAATTTTGGTAATCAAACATGTCATCTCATTAGGATTCAACTGAAATACATTACCTCTGGTTCTAGATCCAGTTCCAATCAAATTTCCATTTTTATCCTTTATCACACAAGTTTTCTCAGTAAACCAAACTTGATATCCCTTATCAACTAACTATCCAACACTCAAAAGATTATGTTTCAATCCATCCACAAAATAAACATCATCAGTATTAGTCTTTCCATCAAGAGTAATAGATCCTATACCTTTAATGAAACAAGGTGCATTGTTTCCAACTCTAACAACTCCTCCATCATATTCATTCAACTTTATGAACTTTTTCATGTCTCCAGTCATATGATGTGAACAACCACTATCTATAATCCAATCATCTTTCTTTTCAACTTGAGAAACTAAGGCTTTTTCTTCCTTAACATCAGTTTTAGGATTTTCTTCTTTAATTGCTACAAATCCTATGTCATCATTATTTTCAGTATCATTTTCACTTAAAGTTCTTTCTATACTAGCTTCAAGATCTTCATCATTAGCATAATAACATTCCTTAGATCTTCTAGGTTTGAAATTGCTTCTATACTTTTAAAATCTCTTAGGACATTTAGATGCAAAATGACCATATTCTTGACAAGTCCAACATTTAAAAATTTTCTTACCATCTGGTTCTCTTTTCACAAGCAAGGAAATACCTTCTTCAATCTTCTTGTCTTCTTCGTTTCTAGATCGAATGATTCCAGCATAATCTCCACTCACACTAATGCTTCTTGAAAAAGTAGGGTGAACACTAAGAGCACTGAATGCTGTCTCCATTCTAGGTAAGTCTCCTAATAATCTCAGGTTCATTTCTACTACTTCCAATCTTCCAAGAAGAGTCTCTATTGTAAATTTTTTTGTACAAGGTATCACTTCTTCAATCATCTATGTTGTCTGCTTAAATATAGGAGTTAATGTCATAATTTTCCATATCACTTCATTCTCTGTCTTTGTTCCTCCACAAGATTTTATACCTGTAATGATTTCTGACATTCTACCAATATAACTTCTAATAGATTCATCTTCCAACATTCTTATATCTTCAAATGCACATATCCAATTATGTAATCTAACTCTTTTGCATGTTCATCACCTTCAAAAGTAGAGTGTAAAGCATTCCAAATTTCATGAGATTTTTTTAAATATTTTACCTAACTGTACTCATTCTCTGGAAGTGCTGTCAAAAGTGCTTCTGTTGCAAGTATGTTACACATGAATATATCTCTTTCTTTCATAGTACATGTTTCAAGATTGTCCTCTTCAATGATAGTCTTATTATTCTTTGTAATCAACCAATAACCTGGTCCTAAACATAATAGGTGTGTCTTCATCCTTTCTTTCCAACTGTCAAAATTTACTCCATCAAGCTTAGGGATTTCTTTCCTGAAATTCACCATGGATCTCCTGAAGCTATTAAACTTCTTCTTCAAGGACCTACCGCTCTGATACCAATTGTTAGAAAGTAAAGTCTAGCAAGATAACTGAGAGGGGGGGGGGGGGGGGTGAATCAGTTATCAGATAATTATAACTTTTATCATCTTCAACAACATTAAACCATATAAGCAATATAATTACCAACCATAGAAAGATATTCATACACAATGACACAAGATATGTTGACTAGGGAACCTCTTGATCAAAGAGTAAACCTTGGTGGGAATGATGCCCACAAAAGATGCACTAATATGAATATTCCTTGTGAGAGGATGGACTCTGTTAGTAGTCTTATGAAATACATTCAGTACATATGAATCCCTGTTAGGAGATTTTGAATCCCTGTTAAAAGATTCTAACCCGGTTAAGAGTTATGGAAGACAGAAGGACCCACTGCCCAAACAACTTCAGGGTAAGATCACTAAACACACTGTCCAAATAATCTCTGCATTACTCAACAAAATAATATGTTACCTCTTCTATGACTATTCCAAACCACACTCACTATTACATCAGATCTCAATTTTAGATCTCTGTACTTCACATGTCTTCCTTCACAAATTTGCTTTCATACTTAGCTCTTTTCTTCACTTCATGCATACAACATCACAACTGCTGCTATCATATCATAATTACACACTTTCACATTACAACCACATGCTTCTACATTAAAACAAGGAAATGCATTCCTTCCTTTATACCACACTCAAATAATTACAAATGAGTCGACATACAATTACAAAATAAAAGTTTCCACACGCTACACCAAAATTACAGAAAACTATCAGCTTCCAAATACAATAAATCTTCACTCATGTGACGTCAAAGTCTGCACTATCATCCATGTTACTATCAATGTGCCTTCAACCTCCCTTTAACTGTGCAAAACTAGATTCCATCCCGATTAGGAGATATCATCCGATTTCCACAAACTGCTACTCAGGAACACTGCCTAAATACTACTTCCACCAAAATGATCATAACTTCCATGAATCAATGAATTACTATCTGTGCTCTTAACCATAGACATATGACATATCAAAGAGTATATCCTCAACATCACATAGCTCCAATGGCAATAACCCATGTGTGCTAATCCAAACTCTGTTTGCTTCTCTGCAAGTCTTCGGTAAATCACTGTGTTGACATCAATGACAATTATAGTCATGAATGCAACAATAAATGCTACAGAATGGCTTCTAAACATTTAGCATTCATTCCTAATAGTAAAAGCTTTTGAATTGAATATAAAATGCCCCAAGTGCCTTCACCTTTGCAGCAGCTTCTATTGACATCCTTTTGGCATAGTCTCCTTCTATGGAGCGTATGATAGAAAACACAAAAGCATCATTGACAATGCAAAATTTAGGACTGCCATTTGTGTAGAACTCCTTTCAAACTAGTTGTGGGTATATTATGAATGGCCATGCATTCTAATCACCCATAGCACCAACCTTCACCAATCCTGGGTACACTGCCCTTACAACCAATAGGTACACAACATAAGATGTCATGTAGAAGTGAGGATCATTCTTTACAGTGATCAATTGCTGATCCATGTTGTCACTAAGGATGGTGGCCCATTCAAACCGTGCCTACTTTTCCTTGATTTTTTCAATGAGTAGGATCATCCAGGGTTTCAATTGTACTAATTTTGGTAGTCCATACACCCGACTAATCATGGTGATGCCTGCCTGGATGTCTTCTTTCATGTACCCTCTCCTCATGTCTATCTTTTCCAATTTATTTCTGGGCAGAGGTTGTATGAGGTACTCTTTGTTCACAATCTCATGGGATAATGAGATGTCCTTGTTATAAAAGTCTATTCCCTTGCCAATGGAGAAGTTGTAAAATGTTTCTATCCCTTTAGGTAGGTGGAAGACATCCTTAATGTTGTCTGGATAGAGATCCAAAACTACTTCACCCATGTTGTTCTTGACCATTCTCTCATTTGGTATGTAGTGGTTTGCTAGAGTAGTGATCAGGTCCGAGGAAAGGATGGAAACTAGGTGTGCCACTGCATTCACCAAAGAACAATACACTAATGAAGTGCAGTCCTTGGACCTTCCCATCGGTTGTGCACATTTTACCAGGTAATCATTCCAATTGACATTCTCGATGTTAGTATCTATGATCTTAGCGTGTAAGTTCCCCACTTTGGAGGGTACATGATATCCTTTGAACTGATACCTAATAGCCGGTGAGTTGACCTTCTTTTCCATTTCTGCAAAGAGCCAAGGGGCACAAATTAGTGATCATCAAACTACACAAATCATGGAAGATACTCTGATGAAAATGAGATAAAAACAACTAAACAACCCAAGTTTAAAAAGCTTTGGAAACTAATTTTGGCCTTTCGAACCTTCGGGTGTATCACACCCCCAAAAGGCTGAAAGACCAAAATGCCAAAAAAAAGGGGGACCCAGCCATACTTTCGGGCTTAGAAAATTAGAGGTGTGAAGTTTTTGGACTTTGGAAAATCATAGGTGTGAAGTTTTCGGGGTGTGAAACCTCCAAAATGCTGAGAAGACTTAGTCGTTTCCCTAAAGGAAGATTCCTCTCCAATTTTTCGGATTGTGAAAGTTTGAAAGTTTAGGGCCGAGTGGTTAAAAAAACAAGGGTTTAGGGATAGATCTAAAAAATGAGCCCTAAAGTGAGTTCGACCATGAACTCGAGGCTAAGGGCTCCAAGGGGACAACCCTGTGAGCCCGAAGCAGGACAAGACAAGACAAACATGAACAAACCCTAGCGAAAAAACACGCTAACCAAAGGAAAAGAAACAACACCAAAACCACCAATGAGAAAATTCATAGGGAGGATGAAGATACCAACCTCTAATAAACTGAAGGACAAGAGACCAGAAAGAAGACAAGAAGAGCTGAGAAACTGAAGACTAGAAAGATGCACGCGCTAAAGCTCTGAAAAAATATGACCGCAGGCAGAAAACAAGTGAGACAAAAAGGTAACTCACCACCCTATATAGGAAACCAATGGGGGTGATGTCAGCCACCTCTGCTAATCAAACTTTCAGCCTTTTGGGGGTCCTTGACCTCTGAAAAACCGAAATGCCGAAAGGCTAGTTCTTTTCAGAGAATCAGACCTTTCGGTGTTCCGGACCTTCGAAAGTCTGAAACCCCAGAAATGGGCATTCTTCAAGGTTTTCAGTTTTCTGATCTTTTCACACTTTCAGGACTCCTAAAGTAAGAAAGTGTGAAACACAAACAAGACCAACCAAAACACAACTAAACCTAGAGAAAAGAAATAGACAAACAAGCACGAAACTGAGAACAAGCCGAAAAGAGGGGGGGCCCCCTTTTAAGATAGGTGGCTTAAAAAAAGGGGGAGTGTGGTTGTGGAACCACAACAAATAGCCACATGTCTTAAAAGGGGCGCATGGTTGTGGAACCACAAGAATGCCATTCCAAAATTTATCCAATTTCAAGATCTTCCTTTCCAGTTCTTTCTCATGCAATTTTATACAATATATCCATACCTGCCACATGTTGTACAACTAGTCCATGTGTTGTAATCCCAAGTATATTTATTACCTTGCCTTCTCTATTGATATGTCTTGTTTTATCCTTTTAGTTTCTAGATTTGCTTCATATTTTTCCTGCATTCTTGTGATATGTGTCCATACATATTGCAAGTGCAACAATGATTTTCCATGTAGTGCTTTTTAAGTGACATATTCACTTTGATCTACACTTATGTGCTTGATGTCCATACTTATTGCAGTTATAACAATAACCATCAAATTTAGGAGTGGATTCAGGAATACCTTTTTCTTTTCTTCTGCAAACATTTGATGTGTGGCCTAGTTTTCCATAATGATATATCATGATAGCTTCTTTGGCCTTGGATTTTCATAGGCACTCTTTTGTTCAGCTTGTCTTGATGACTCTCCCTACTCTGTATAGCGTAAACAAGTAATGCTATCAAGTCTTCTTTGATTTCTTAGGAATTCATCCATCCTTTTAGTACTTTCTTAATATTTCTTAATCATCTCATTATGCTATTGTTTAATCTTTACTTCATTCTTCAATATTTCATTTTCTTCTCTCAATTCACTGATGTCTTCCAATTTCCTAGTAAGCTCACTTTTTACTCGGTTGACTTCTTGACTCATGACAACCATCTTATTGGGAATTTCAAAATGTTGCTTGATGAGTCTCAATATCTTAGATTCCTTTTCTTCCACCTTTTCAGTCATTTCCTCCTCTATTCAATAGCCAAATTCCTTTCTTGTTTAACCTATCTTGGATTGTTCATGACATCAATCATTCTAACCATTTGTGTCTCTTGACTGATCTACAATGCTTTCACTTGTTTAGTAAGATGTTGATTCTTTTCAAATAGATATGATATGGTTCTTTAAGATACATCATATATACTACCAAATCCAGATCTAGATGCCTCAAATGGATCATCTATCTCTTCTTCATGATAATCTGTCTCATTATACTGAAATTCCATATCCTTCCTTTTGACCAGTAACTCTCATTTTTTATTTGGCTTCCTTGAATTGTTCAATGTAGATCTGCATATGCAATTTTTGATTCTCAATAGTCTTGTCAAGCTTATACCTTTCCATGCTTAAGATATTTTCTCTTCGGTGATTAAACTTCCAAAACAAGAGAACTAGCTCTGATACCAATTGTTTAGATTATGGAAATATGTGTACTGAGAGGGGAGGGGTGAATTAGTACCCTTAAAACTTTTCAAACTGAATCTTTGTAAACATGAATATCACTAACCGACTATATCAATTACATTTCATATACATTCAAAACATAACTGAAATGTAAATGTATGTAATCTAATCAAAAAAACCATTCATGAAACTTCATACACATAACTCAAGTAATTTGGTATTGCAGAAACCCTTGTTAGAAGGTAAAAACTATGGTGAGGATGACACCCAAAAAGCTTCACTTTTGCAGTAACAAAGTTTTTCGGTTAAAGCTACAAAGATTTTGATCACTTCTGGTGATCTTACCTTGTTAGGAGTAACAATGAGATCAACTAGATCTACTTGGTTAGAGGATTTTAGCAACACAATCAAGTGTGTACTCGGTTAAGAGATTTACAAAAGAACTATTAAGTTCACTTTGTTAAGAGATTTAGAACATGCTACAATGGCTAAAGAGTAACAATAGGATTTAATTCCTAAATAGAAACTTAACATTTCTAATTCAGATCTATAATGTACTTATTTGTTACCACCTTAATGTGATTGATCTCTTCTTTGAATACTGCTCAGTAGCCTTCTATTTCTGATAAACTAAATGCTCTATCGATACTTGTCAATCATAACCTTGTATGATCTTCATATGCATTCTAATGTGGTGGCTACTACATGTGTGGTGATACATGTCAAAATGACATCTAGATAAATTATATATGAAACTAATCTTGACCTAATTAGGGTTTAGCCTCTATCTTAGAAAACTTAAGATCAATGGTAGAAATGAATAACCTAGACCATCATTACATAGGAATCATCAACAATTTAATGATTACATCCATATTAAATTTTGTCTCGATCTTGGTAAACCATTTTTTAATCAGTGTAAATCATTTTCTATGTCATTTCCTATTTCACTCGGTGTATACTGCATTCATCACTTGGTAATTAAATGGTGCTCAGTTCATATGAGTGCTCGATAACTACTGTGCTTAGTACTCAATGATCATCTGGCTTGGTAAGAGTGCTCGGTCAAAACTATGTTCGGTTAACTTAGTGATCTGCCTTGTGTTTTGCTCGGTGTCTAGGCTCTGTGTATTAACTAACTATCATGTCTTGTCTCCTTTACTGACTTTATGACTGAATGATACTAATGACAACCATTAATGCTCTTTAGGAGTAACATCACTATGTGTTCTACTATTTTTTCTAGACATTTATTTGAGGTTTCTCCACCTTAATTTCTTAGGGAGTTCTTCCAATCATTCTTTATATCGATACAAGAATCAACTACTTTTTTATGTAAAATATTTTAGAGGGCTAGAGAGGAGTTGGAATTGTAGTTTAATTATCTTGGGCTTAAAAATGTTAGACTTATTTAGTTGTTTCTATCATTAATTGTCATTGATATCAAAAAATCCATACCGACACTTTGGTGGTATTGGTTGGCTGTTGGTAGTTTTTTTATGTGTCTGTTGAGTATCAATTTTGCAATAGGATTTTTTTTTATACATAGGACATGTTCAGTATGCACATTTTTAGTGTTCTTGGTGTTCCTTGGTAGTGTTCATTTTCCTACTCATGGTCTATTTGTTTTTGGTGCATTATCATTCCTTTAATGTTCAATTTCACATGGAATATTCAATTGGTTTCTAGTGATTGTGTTGGCTAACGAGTTTCTACAAGTATCTAAATAATGTGAAAGTTCATCAAATATTTTTAGTATATCAACTACAATGCATGATGGTGCTTCTATCAGTGATTACATCTTTTGGTCATGGTTATGATAGTTCTTGGAAAATGTAATATACATTGTAACATCTTGTGTGTGACCTATCTGTGGGTCATAATGTAACGTGTTGATAAGATCTCTTATGTATGTCCTAGATTTAGGATCGATGATATATATTAAATGTAATTGTAATTTACTTAGCATTGGGGTTGTCACATATTTGGTGTCAAGTTGAAATATGGATGATCAGATACCAATATAAATAAAGAACCCTTTTTGTATTTGTGTGTAGAAAGTGTGATGTATGTAGTGCAAAATTGTGGAAGTGTTGTATGTGAGGAGTAATATTTGAGAAGGCATATGCAAGTGTTTATCAGTGCCTACACCAAAAGAATGATAAAAATGTTAGGGATCTATTGGTGATTGTGGCGACTGAGATAAATTTTTGAATATTCATGCATATATAGATGCAATTTTATCAATTTTTATTTCATTGTATCTATCTTTGTATCGATAGTGAGCCTTTTTCATATTTAAGGGTAGTTAGCCCAACTGGAAGTGAGCCTTACTTGAAGTGAGCACAACTGAAAGTGAGCCTTTGTAAAAATCACCTTAAATGGTGTTTACATTTCATGAGAATTATCTTCTTTGTGGTTTTTTCCTAGTTTGGCTTTTCCATGTAAATCTTGGTGTTCTCTGTGTTGGTGTTCTTGTGTTTACATGTTTACATTTCTTGTGGATGTTTTATGTGCTTAACCAATAAATTGGAAGTTGTTATTTTTAATTTTTAATAGTTTACCGATAAAGAAAAAGTTTTGTAAAGTGTGTGGGGGTAATTGATTCACCCCCCTCTCTCAGTTATTTAGCCTGTTAAAAAAATACTTGTTTATCTTCTCCTCTTTGGGGCATCTCTCCTCTATTTTATAGTTGTGACTCATGGAAAACTTATTTAATTCATTGTTTATGATGTTTTTATCCATCTAATGGACAATAATGTGGGGATGTAGCTCCAGTTAGCTTTAATTGGCTCTAGTTGTAGTTCTCACAATTTGCTTTCTAAGAGCTCAATGGTTTATGTTCTTTATCACAATAATGTTAGAATATGAGTAGAGATTTGTGTAAAATGTATACTTTCATGTATAATTTTCATATTTCATATTAGTAGTGTCCAAGTGTCTTAGGTAATCATGATTGAATATTTTATCATATACATGCTATAGAAACTTTGACACATTCTTGAAATAACCAAGGAGTTTGATAATGGTACTCGTGGGGAAAAGTGTAAATCATCCTTAACAATTAAGTCTAATTTTTTTAATACAATATTTGGATAGCCTTAGAATCTTCTCCCTTAAAATGGAATTTATGGTGGGAACTAGAAACTAAAACACAAAATCATAACAATTTGAATTTTACAGGCATAAGATCCACATTTAGATTGGAACATATCCTTTTTGGGATCAGGATAGCTTAGGATTTAAATTGGGATATAAATGATAACATTAGCATAGTATGTATATATGATGGAGGGATATATGAAATATTTTGGTAGAGAATAATTTAGACAATTGTTGATGGATGTATTCTTCTAGGTATTGAGAAATATATACATAAATTAGGTTTATGGGAGTCCTTACTAGTCTTTAGGCTACATCAAACTACTGTAAAAGGATATCTCTAATATTATATGTAGTAGAAGTAGGATTGTTTTAGGTTAATGATATTTAGGGTTGTGGTTATTTTTTATTAGGTTTGGAAGATCTAGAAATTTCCCTTTTAAAGCTTAATTTTTAACCTTAATAATTTACCTTTAGATTCATATTGAACACAATATGATCTTTTAATTCCTCATAGGTTTATAAAATATTAATATTCTAGTTTTAAAAAAAAAAGGAAAACATTTGAGAGCTTTAGATCAATAATTGAATTTGGAATGATTTTCCTTGTACATGAAAATGATAATAATTGTGCATGTAGTAAGTATTGTAGGGAAAGAAAATGAAGAAGGTATAAAACATAAAGAAGTAAAAATAACAAAAATAACTTTGAAATTATACCTTTATTACTCCAATGATTATACCAAAGTGATGGACCCTTCTCACTTGATTCTCTCTTAACTAAATTGGAGATGTTAATAGATTTCCAATTATCATAACCCAAGAAAATGAGATGGAAAAATGATAATATAAGCTTGAGATAACATAAAGTGATGATGAAAGAAGAGAGAGGCTCCAATTTATAGATTTTAAAAGGAATTAAGGGTTAATTATTTAATGTGAGAGGCTCTTGATACACAAGATGAAACTCTAAAGTAATGAGATAGTGTAGTGTGTTGGGCGCTCATAGTTTTGGTGTAGGATCCAATCCGAGATGGATCCAAGGAGTATTATTGGGGCTGTGTAGTGTTGGAAGCTCACTCATAGTTGTGGTTTAGGATCTCACATGGTGAAAATCTAAGGTGTAACCATGGAGGCCAAGTGCCATAGCATACACGGGAAACTATGGTGGCCAACCTCCCTCAAGAGGGCCAGAGCAGAGTAGGCGTTCTCTCTAGTCTCGCGACAAGGCTTGAGGTGACATTGTGGATATCGGGGGTGAAGAAGAGTAGCCCCACCTTATCACTAGGGGGTGAGGTTTTGTGGTGGATGCAAGCTCAAGGTCCCTATCTTAGTGAAGAAGAGTAGTTGAGCCAATTTTGGGGATGAATCTAGGGGAGTTGTGCATCACCCAAAAGCTAGGGAAGCAAAGTACCTAGTCCCGACATGAGAGACAACCACGTAGTGGGTTGTCCAAATAGGAAAGTTGGAGCTTATGGCATGCTATGTGGGTGAGTGTTGTGGGGCTGGATATCCATGAATGGTGGTCATAAGGAGTGTTTCATTGGGTGCACATATAGGTTACTTGTAAGGTTGGATTTACATTAGGATCAAGGATCTCAAGGGCCTAAGAGCAGGGCCAGGATGGCCATTGGGATAAGGTGTTCTAGAGGAGTGCTCGTGGTGAGACAAGCCATGAGGTGAGTCCATAAGGGTGACTAAAAAGCTGAGTTGTGGTGCATGACTAAAATGGTTTGATATGATCTATAGGAAAAGTGCTATGGTGGTACAACCAAGTTGGAAAGGGAGTAAAACATCCTACAGATAGGGATGGATCATGGAACAAGGGAAGGGTGCTCAAGTAGGTATGCATTACATATGGAATCCATGAAGCTAAGATTACATGTGCACATGGAGTGGTTTGAATGTAGTGGATGCATGAGTAATAGGGTATACCAAAAAGGTCATGTAGGCAGAGAATGGGGATCAAGGCAGTCAACACTCAATGGTTGGATCCAAAACTAGATAAGGTGGTTAGCTATCCCATGGGGAACTAATTGGTGCTTCAAGGTTCATGGTGGACTGGGAGAGCCCAACATGGGGTGCCAGTGCTTCAGTAGTATTGGGTATGCTTAGGTATTATGCAAGGATGGCCTAGAGGACTCAAGGTATTATGAGATGCCTTGGTATACATAAGTATGCTTTGGTAGTATGCATAGTGAGAAGGAGGACTCAAAGGTCCTAGTCACTTAGGATGGATGCAATATTCATTAAGGGAGACTATGGGAGTCTTGATGTACTTGGGGAGTGAAATGCACAGTTTAGGGAGTATTTATAGTTGGACAAGGGGGAGCTATGGTCATTCCAGGGAGTTTTGGGAGTGGTGATCATGGTGAGATCAGAGAGTTGTGTTCACAATGGATAGTGTTAGTAGTTTGGGTCTTATGGGGGATGTCGGAGACAAAATCCAAAGGGGCCAGTTAAGGGGTTCACTAGGGGTGGACAAGAGTAGAGCTAAGGGCTTGAAGATACATGTAAGGTACACCAAAGGAAGTAGATAAGGAGGTTTGACATGCGGTTCTATTTCGTAGGGGTGTATGCTTATGAAGTCAAGTGGTAGGAACTTGATGAAGGGAGTAAGATATAGTCTGAGAGAAAGAAATGGACTTGACTGCAATGAGATTCATGAGAAATGCTTGCTAGTGCCACACCGTGTTGGAATTATTAGGGAGAAGGCTCATCCTGGGTGTGAGGTAAATCCATCTTCGTGAAAGTTGGTATTAGAGCAAAAAGATGATATAATAGATATGCAGCTTTGGGTAAGTTGATATTGATAGTGTTGGATATGGTTCCAACAGTGGAACTTGGCTTAGATAGACAAGATATAACAGGATCACAAGGTCATAAGGTAGTGATGGGATTGGTGCAATATAGGGTGTTGTGGTTCTTCAAAGTGAAACTTCAGGGAAGTTGACATTTTTGGGGACATGTAAGACCAATAAGGATGAGGTGCATGGAGCAATGAGGTGTAGGATCCTACATCATGAAAATCCAAGGAGAAAGGATGGGTGGCATGGAGGGGTAAGGCATAGTATCTTGCATGGTACAAATCTGAGGAGTAAGTATGGGTTGTGTAGAGTAGTGAGGCATAGGATCTTGCATGGTGTAGATATGAGGAGTAAGGATGGATTATGTGGAGTAGTGGGGTGTAAGATCTTGCATAGTGAAAATCTGAGGAGTAAGGATGGGCTACGGGGAGTAGTAGGGCATAGGATCTTTCATGGTGTAGATCCAAGGAGTAAGGATGGGATATAGGGTGGCTATAATGGTCATTATCAATGTGGTATAGGGTCTTGCAAGGTGCAGATCTAAGGAGTAACATTGGGTTGCATGGAGTAGTGAGGAGTAGAGACTCATGCATGATGAGGCCCAATGAGAAACAAAATGGGCTACATGGAGTAGTGTGGAGTAGAATATTGTTAGGGACATTATCTAAATCATGATAATTATGGTGCTACATGGGTAGTATAATTTTTGGTCTTGTTTGGGATAATATTTGAGGTGCAAGTTTGGAGATTCTTGAGGCAGTAAGTTGTAGGATATCTTGGGATAGATCTGAGGAATAGGTTCTTTGACCACAAGGTGTGGTGCGGTCTAGGATTTTTACGATGAAAATATGAGGTGCAACAGTTGGGCTGCATGGAGTAGTGAGGTGTAGGGCTTGCATGGGTGAGTCTAAGGTGTACAATTAGAGCCATATGGTATGGTGTGGTATAGGATTTTCCCAGGGTGAATCTGAGGTGTAATGGGCTGGTGGTGCGATAAGTTGTCTTGGTGGATAAGGTGGCAGACTATGTAACAATGTCATGGATCAACAAACTTGGGTTGTTTGGTACAATATAATGTAGGTTTTTGCATGGGTAAGGGTTGAGGTGAAACATTTGAAGCTATTTGGTATAGTGTGGCATAGGTTGGTGTTTGAGACACCATCTAAGGTGCAAAATTGGGAGTTGTTTGGTATAGTTTTGTGTAGGATTGTGTTAGATACATGATCTGAGGTAGGTTTATGCAAGTAATTAGGGAGTCATAAGATTCTGGAAATGTATCAATATATTGATGTTGGTGGGCATTGTGGGTTGAGTTGTCGAGGACAAGGAATGGGTGCAAGACATGCCATGAGGTTGGTCAATTGGTAGGAAGTGTGACACAATATGAAGTCGATGAGTCAAAGGTTGAAACTGTACAAACTTGGAAAAGCTAAGGCTTGCAATACTATGTTGTGATAGGAATCTATTTTAGTGGATTTTAGGATTAGTTCTTGGACAATTGAAGTTAGAAGATGAAAATGGGGTGTTGTCATGGGATGACATAAGTATTGGGTATATGGTTCATAGGGTTCCATCCAGGATTGTCAACTTAGTTTCCATTAGTCATAAAGTAGATTCATGCATTGGGTTAGTACTTAGTATGCTAGCAATATCAAGTATGTTACAGTGACATAAATCCAGTACAAAGGTGTGGAGAATAGTTAGTGTGTAGGGAACAAAGGCATCTATGGATCCCTTTTATAGGTTCTAAGGTTGAAAAGTACGGGTATCAGGTTAGGGGGGAATGTAACACCAAGAATATCTCTTGTTTTAGAGTGGGGGAGGATGTACGACACCATTGATTTAAAATATGAAATTCCAAATTGATGGGACTGTGTGGTGTGCTAGGAACTCACAGTTGTGGTGTAGGATCTTTCCAGGATGGATTTGCGGAGTATGCTTTGGGATATGTATTGTTGGAAGCTCACTTACTGTTGTGGTGTAGGATATCACATATTGGGGATTCAAGGTGTAACTACATAGGACAAGTACCATAGTGCACAAGGGTGGATATGGTGGCCAACCTCCCTCAAGAGGGACAAAGAAGAGTAGTCCTTCCCTCTAGTCTTGTGATAAGGCTTAAGGTGACATTGTGGATATTAGGGATGAAGTGGAGTAGCCCTACCTTATCACTAGGGGGTGAAGTTTTGTGGAAAATGCAAGCTCATGGTCCCTATCTCAGTCAAGTAGAGTAGTTGAGCCAATGTTAGGGATGACTCTAGGGGAGTTGTCCATGACTCAAAATCTAGGAAAGAAAAGTACCTAATTCTGACATGGGAGAAAACCATGCAATGGTTTGTACAAGTAGGAAAATTGGAGCTTAAGGTGAGCTATGTGGGTGAGTGTTGCAGAGTTAGATATCCATGAATGGTGGTCCTAAGGGGTGTAACATTGTGTGCACATCTAGGTTACCTAGAAGGTTGCATTTTCATTAGGATTAATGATCTCAAGGGTCTAAGAGTAGGGTACATGATGAAAATTGGGACAAGGTGTTCCAAAGGAGTGCTTTTAGTGAGCCAAGCCATGAGGTGAGTCTACAAGGGTGACTGAAAAGGTGAGTTGTGGTGCATGGTTGAAATGGTGTGATATGATTTGTAAGAAAAGTGCTATGGTGGTACAACCAAGTTGGAAAGGGAGTACATCATCCAAAAGATTGGGATGGATCATGGAAAAAGGGAATGGTGCTCAAGTAGGTATGCATTACATAGTTTATACATGGTGCTAATATTGCATGTGTGCATGGATTTGGTTTGAATATAGTGGATGCATGAGTAACAGGGTTCACTAACAGGGTCATGTAGGTAGAGAATCAAGGTTAAGGGAAAAAATGCTCAATGGTTGGACTTAGAGATAGATATGGTGGTTATTTGTCCCATGGGGAATTAATTGGTGCTTAAGGTTCATAACTAACTAGAGTCCAAAATGGGGTGCTAGTGCTTTGGTAGTACTATGAATGATTAGGTAGCATATAAGGATGGACTAGAAGACTTAAGGTATTCCAAGATTCCTTGGTAGTGTCGAGTATTATTTACAAGTATGCATAGTGATAAAGAGGATTCAGAGGTCCTTGTCACTCAGGATGGATGCAATAGTTAGTAAGGGAGACTCAGGGAGTCCCGATGTACACGGGGAGTGTAGTGCATAGTTCAAGGATAATGCATAGTTGGAAAATGGGGAGATATAGTGGTTCCAGGGAATTCAAGGAGTTTCACAGTAGTGATCATGATGAGATTGAAGAGATGAGTTCACAATGGCTAATGTTAGTAATTTGGGTCTTATGAGGGATGTCACAGATGAAAACATGAGGGTCAAATTAAGGGGTTCAAAAGGGTTAGTCAAGAGTTGAGATAAGGGATTGAGGATGCGTGCAAGGTGCACCAAAGGAAGTAGAGCCAAGGAGATTTGACATGCACTTCTATTATATAGGGGTGTATGTTTATGCAGTCAGGTGGTGGGCACTTGATGAAGAGGGTAATGTGTAGTCTGGGAGCATGAAATGGACTTGACTATAATGGGAGTTTCAAGTAAGGTTTTCCATTGCCATGTGTTATTGGAATTCTCAGGGAGAAGGTTTATCTTTGGAACGAGTTGAATCCATTCCCATGACAATTGGTATTAGATCAAAAAGATGGTCTAATGGATATGCAGCTTTGGGTAAGTTGATATCGACAGTGTTGGATATGGTTCTAGCAGTGGAACTTAGTTTTGATAGTCAAGATGTGACAAGATCACAAGGCCACAAGGCAATGATGGGCTTGGTGCAACACATAGTGTTGTGGTTCATCAAATTAAAACTCTAGGGAAGTTGGCATTGTTGAGGACATGTAAGACCAGAAAGGATGGTGTGCATGGATTAGTGAGGCATAGGTTCTTGTATGGTGTAGATCCTATTGAAAAAATGGTCAGTGCTCCCCTCTTGATCACGATGTGGCTTAACTGCCTCCTATGTATTCTATAAGTCTAGTGGTTGTCTCAGGCATTAAAAGGTCAATCTTTTGGTGCAATGACAACTAATACTTGTAACAAGTGGTATCAAAGCTTGGTCACAAGTTCGAATCCCCTTAGGTAATGTTGAGGGGGAGATTGTTGGAAAAATGGTCAGTGCTCCCCTCTCAATTCACGACATGGATTAATGGCCTCCTGTGTCTTCTATAAGTCTAGTGGTTGTATTGGTAATTAATAGGTCAATATTTTGGTGCAATGACAACTAATACTTGAAACAAATTTGAGTAGCAAGGATGGGCTACATGAATAGGTGAGGTGTAGGATCTTGCGTGGTGAAGATATGAGGAGTAAGGATAGTCTGCATGGAGCAGTGAGGCATAGGAACTTGTTGTTAATATGATTTAGAACAACAGAGAGGGGGGTGAATCAGTTGTTCTCAGGTCCAGATGTATAAAAAAAACTTTAAACTCTTCAACAAATCAGATCTAATAACCAACACCTACTCAGTCATTAGTGATTGCATAACAGAAAAATATAACAGTGCAATCCACTTATCCAATAGCATCTAACTTGTAAAACATAGAAATGTTCAAACTAAAACATTCACACAAGTATCAACACTAGGATTTATAGTGGAAACCCAATTTGGGAAAAACCACTTTGTAACATGTTAGTATTATGAACTCACTCTTCTGAAGTGAGCTCGATGAAAAGAAAAACCTGTCAAAGGTTACAAACACACTGTTAGGTGTGACCTGGTTAAAGGATTTAAACCACTCTATTAAAAGTGTGCCTTGTTATAGGACTTGCATACACTCCATTAGAATGCAACCTTGTTCAAAGGAATTATACCTATGACTGTTAGGTCAACCTCTATTAAAAGGATTTTGACTATTACAATGATTAGAAAGTAGCAGTAATATTGATTTGAGAAACATACAACTCACTTTGCAAATATCAAATCCAATTCTGTACAAATATGCTAGCTTACTGACTGTGAACCTTTTCCATCTCCATCACTGATATGCTCGGAACCCTTCAAGCGATCACAACACTTCTCCTTCAGACTTTTCTACTTAGACAGTCAATAACATCAACAATACTTCCAACATCCACTTCTCTCTTCAACCTCTCACTTAGGTTTCCTTAATACTATCTCTATTAGGTCAATGCATCTTTTTCCGCTTAATCTCCTTCATAGATCTTAGGGTTAGGTCAGATTCATTGAATCCATCCTACATTATGTTCTTCAGCTATCCTTTTAGAAATATCTCAAATCTTCTTAAAGATTTACAATAAAACATTTTACAATGCATTAAATGCTTTCATACAATCAATAAATAAAGTCAACATGTTTTACATAATCCAAGAATTCAAGGATGTCGGTAGGAAATTTGAATTCTTCATCAAATGCAAAATACTGACGCTCGGTCAATATTTTGTCCAACTTCTCAGTCTTCTCTGGAAAGATCAGTCACCACATAAATTGTTTCCTCGGCTAACACTGTCTTCCTTGGCAATTAACTGGTGTTCGGTCAACACTAATTTTACTCGGCACATACTAGCTCGGTCGACACAAACAACACTCGGCTTAAACTAGATTTCTTCACTTTTGCTCGATTAAGCCTACCAGTTTAGTCTTCATTCTTACTTAGATAAACAATACATTGTCTTATCATTGTGCCACGTAATCAAGTACTCATTGAAGTATCAAGATAACTCAACCTTTCCTTAGGTGTTGTTGTTACCAACCTTGCCTATCCCCTTAGAAACACTCAAATAGATATATTACTTTCTTAAATAGCAATAGTCTTACCAGTTAAGGTTTGACATCAATGACAATACAACAATTGCTTCAATTGTAGTTTCCAACAATCTCCCTCTTTGGCATTGATGGAAACACCATATGAATATCACATGAATTACCAACCAATCCAAAAAATTATATGTCCATCAGAGAAATTTATAATAGCCTTAGCTTCATTCTGATACAAAATCAATTAGCCATGCTTGACCATCCACTAAATTTCTCTCACTATCTTGATCTTCTCATTCTGTGTATTCATCTTTCATCATCTCCCTCTTTGACAAAAATGCCAAAGCAACAACAAAAACATACATCCTGTAGATGTAGATATCATCCTTTTAGTTTAGTAGAATATTTCTCCCTCTGTCATCTTGCTTATGATTGATTCTGACTTTGTTGTGCTCTTTAAAACTCTAGGCTGCTCCTAAAGTGTGACCTTTCTCTGCATCAATATGTTAGATGATCTTTGCAGCACACTTGATGTAGTGCTCCTAGCTTGACTAGGTAGCCTCAGTTAGGGGAAGGACCCCTAATTGACTTCTCAGGTATTCATGAGCTTCTTTAGGTAAAACTTTAGTGAATATATTTGCTAATTGTTCCTTCATATTCACATATTCCATGCAGACCTCTTTATCTTGTACCAATTCTCTCAAGTAATGATACTTGATGGCAATGTGTTTAGTCTTTGTGTGCATCACTGGGTTTTTAGAGATGTTGATAGAACTTGTGTTGTCACAGAAGATGACAACTGGTTTAGTGATTTCTACTTTCATGCCTACCAACAATTGCTTTATCCATATCAAATTTGAACAATTGACAGTTGCAGCCACATACTCAGCTTCAACAGTAGATTGGGAAATGCAATTTTGTTTCTTGCTTGTTCAGGAAACTAATCTTTGTCCATGAAAGAAAGCTCCACCACTAGTACTCTTTCTATCATCTACATTTCCTATCCAATCAACATCTGTATACACTCTCAGTTCAAATTTGTCTTGCTTCTTGTAGTACAATCCATAGTCAGTAGTTCCCTTCAAATATCTCATGATTCTTTTAACCGCCATCATGTGAGTTTCCTTAGGATTGGCAGAAAATCTTGCCACAATCCCAATAGCTAATGCAATATCTGGTCTGCTATGTACAACATACTATAGCTTTCTGATCATAGATCTATACAAAGTTTGGTTAACTTCTACAACATCATCATTCTTAGACAACTTCTATCCAGTAGCCATGGGAGTACTTACTGGCCTTGAGTCTTCCATACCAAAGGTTTTCAGTATCTCATGAACATATTTATACTGGGTGATGAAAATTCCTTTCTCCATCTAATATACTTGCAAACCAACAAAAAATTTGATCTCCCCAAACATACTCATTTCAAATTTAGTTTGTATTTCATTTGAGAATTTCTTACACAACGCATCTTGTCCACCAAATATAATATCATCTACAAAGATCTTGGCTAACAGGATTCCTTTACCTTCTTCATCTTTCATGTATAGATTGCTTGTGCCATTTTTCCTTGAGAATCCAATCTATATTAGATAGTTGTGGAATCTCTCATACCATGCTCTGGGAGCTTGTTTTAGTCTATATAGTGCTTTATTCAGTTTGCAAACCATGTGTCTTCTATTTGGATCAATAAATCCTTCTAGCTGTTCAATATATACTTCTTCTTCCAATATACCATTTAAAAATGTAGACTTGACATCCCTTTGGTATACCTTGAAGCTTTTATAGGCAGCATATGCAAGTAGAGTTCTGACTCCTTCCAATCTTGCTATAGGGGAAAATGTTTCCCCATAATCTATTCCTTCTTATTGTGTGTAGCCTTTGCATACCAACCTAGCTTTGTTTCTTGTGATTTGACCATGTTCATTCAACTTATTACAAAATACCCACTTTGTCCCAATGACATTCTTATCTTCTGGTCTCGGCACCAGAGTCCAGGTATCATTCTTCTCTATCAGGTCAATCTCTTCATTCATTGCTTCTATCTAGTCTTCATTTTCTAATGCCTCCTTTGTTGTCTTAGGCTCATATTCACATAGTAAAAATGTTGGATTTCTTGCCTTTCTTTTGGTTTGAATTCCAGTATCTTTATCTCCAATAATATTTTCAGGCTTGTGATGTCTCCTTACATATTGTGCTAGAACAGGTTCTACTCTTCTTTCATTTGGCTCATCAAGTTCACCAACAAGATTGTCAGATTTAGCCTCTGAATACTCAGCAACCTCTTCCTAATACTCATCAGCTTCTTCCTATCGCTCGACACGTTCTTCTTTTCTCTCAGCATTGTTATCCTAATGCTCGACATTGCTTACTCGAGAATCAACATTAGGTGCAGGTCTATCACTTGCCTCTTCTTCCTCTATATACACAAAAGATCTGTAATCTTCTAGTACTCTGTTACTGTCAGCTTCATTTTTCTCTACATACTCATCAACTTTGACATTCACACTTTCCACAATTTTTTTAGTGTTAGAATTCAAAGACTTATAAGCTTTACTTTTTTGTGGAATAACCTAGGAATATATCCTCATCACTTTTAGCATCAAATTTTCATTTCCTACTATCCTTTAATATGTAGCACTTACTTCCAAAAATTCTAAAGTACTTTACATTCGGTGCATACCCATGCCATAATTCATAAGGTGTTAGTTTTCTACCTTTTTTGATCTATACTCGGTTAAGAGTATAAATAGTTTTACTTACAACTTCTTTCCAATACTTCTATGCAACATTCTTTTCAATCATTAATGTCCGTGCGCAGTCCAAGATAGATCTGTTCCTTCTCTCTGCTATACCGTTCTATGGAGGAGTTCTAGGTGTAGACATCTGTAACAATCCTACCTTTATAATGGTTTAAGGTATCAAACTTACTCTTATCTCTAGTTATATGATGTGAACAACCACTATCAATAATCAATTTATCATTTTTGTTCACATAAGATATCAATGCAGTTTTCTCATCCTCATCAGATTCATCTTTCATTGCAACATAGACAACTTCAATTTCAAGATCATCACTATCAGTGTCAGTCTCTTCTTCGGCAATGTAGCAGGACTTCTTACCTTTCCCTTTGTAGTCTTGTATCTTCGGTAATCTCTATCTTCTCTTTTGTCTTTATGCTTGTTGTCTCTTTCTTCATCCTTATTATCCCTGTTAGGACATCTAGCAACTATAAGACCAACTTTATTACATGAAAAACATATAATAGGGAGTTTACCTTTGTACCTTCCTTTTCCCCTTTTCAATCTTCTAGCCATAAGAGCTTCTAGATCCTCAAGTTCTTCATCAGATGTGCCACTATCACTATCACTTTCACTTTCACTTTCACTGATGCAGCTTTCTTTTTCCTTCTTTGACTTATTCAGAACCATTGGTGACTTAAAAGCAAATTCAATACTACCAACAATGGAGTTATCATAGTTAGAAAGTTCAAAAGCAGTAAGCTTACCAACCAAACTTTCTAAAGTAAGGGCATTAGGAGAGTTACACCTAGATTCCTGGATTGCAAAAAAATTTGATTGCATAGATAAGATGTAGAGTTCTCAATACTTTTCCTATTACAGTTCATCCTCAATAGTTCCATTTTCTCCTCTAATAACATTAACAACTTCTTTTATTCTACCATGATATTGTACAATATTCTCACCTTCTTGCATTCTCATTTCATCAAATTTACCTCTTAGGCTCTCGGCTTTTGCTCTTAACACATTCACATCACCGCTATAAATGCTTACAAGGGTGTCCCAAATTTGCTTTGCAGTACTGTAGTCTTTGATGTCTTCAAATTTTGGATAACTTAGGGCAGACACAATCTCCAACATTGCTTGGTTGTGCTCTTGTTTAGCTTTCATTTCCTCGGTAGTTAGAGGTGCAATAGGTGTAACATAGTCATGCTTAATATAATACTTAGTAGAATCACCAATACCGGCCAGATGTAGCTTCATCAAACTTTGCCATGCAAGAAAGTTTTCCTTATTCAGCTTAGGTACCTCCTTCTTATACATCTTGATCATTTGCTTCAAGTACCTTCAAAATTGTTCTTTGTAAGCACCAACAACTTTGATACCAATTGTTAATATGATTTAGAACAACAGAGAGGGGGGTGAATAAGTTGTTCTCAGGTCCAGATGTATAAAAAAAAACTTTAAATTCTTCAGCAAATTAGATCTAATAACCAACACCTACTTGGTCATTACTGATTACATAACAGAAACATATAATAGTGTAGTCCACTTATCCAATAGCATCTAACTTGTAAAACACAGAAATGTTCAAACCAAAACATTCACACAAGTATCAACACCAGGATTTATAGTGTAAACCCAATTTGGGAAAAACCACTTTGTAACATGTTACTATTATGTTCACTCTTCTGAAGTGAGCTCGGTGAAAATCCAACCATGTCAAAGGTTACAAACACACTGTCAGGTGTGACCCAGTTAAAGGATTTAAACCACTTTGTTAAAAGTGCACCTTTTTATAGGACTTACATACACTCCATTAGAATGCAACCTTGTTCAAAAGATTTATACCTATGACTGTTAGGTCAACCTTTGTTAAAAGGATTTTGACTGTTACAATGGTTAGAAAGTAGTAGTAATATTGATCTGAGAAACATACAACTCACTTTGCAAATATCATATCCAATTCCATACACATATGTTGGCTTACTGACTGTGAACCTTTTCCATCTCCATCACTCATTTGCTTGGAACCCTTCAAGTGATCAAAACACTTCTCCTTCAGCCTTTTCTACTTAGACAGTCAATAACATCAACAATACTTCCAACATCCACTTCTCTCTTCAACCTCTCACTTAGGTTTCCTTAATACTACCTCTATTAGGTCAATGCATCTTTTGTTGCTTAATCTCCTTCATAGATCTTAGGGTTAGGTCAGATTCATTGAATCTATCCTAAATTATGTTCTTCGGCTATCCTTTTAGAAATATCTTGAATCTTCTTAAAGATTTACAATAAAATGTTTTACAGTGCATTAAATGCTTTCATATAATCAATAAATAAAGTCAACATATTTTACATAATCCAAGAATTCAACGATGTCGGCTGGAAATCTGAATTCTTCATCAAATGTAAAATACTGACACTTGGTTAATACTATGTCCAACTTCTTAGTGTTCTCTAGAAATCTTGGTCACCACATAAAATTTTTCCTCAGCTAACACTGTCTTCCTCGATAATTAACTGGTGTTTGGTCAACACTAATTTTACTCGGCACATACTAGCTCGGTCGACACAAACAACACTCAGCTTAAACTAGATTTCTTCACTTTTGCTCAGTTAAGCCTACTAGTTTAGTCTTCATTCTTACTTAGATAAACAATACATTGTCTTATCATTGTGCCACATAATCAAGTACTTGTTGAAGTATCAAGATAACTCAACCTTTCCTTAGGTGTTTTTGTTACCAACCTTGCCTATCCCCTTAGCAACACTCAAATAGATATAGTACTTTCTTAAATAGCAATAGTCTTACCAATTAAGGTTTGACATCAATGACAATACAACAATTATTTCAATTGTAGTTTCCAACACTTGCATGGTACAAATTCAAGGAGTAAAGATAGGTTGTATGGAGTACTAGGGCATAAGATCTTACGTGGTGAATATCCAAGGAGTAAGGATGGGCTATGTGGGGTAGTAGGGTGTAGGATCTTTCATTGTGTAGATATAAGGAGTAAGGATGGGATGTAGGCTACTTATAGCGGTCATTCTCAATGTGGCATAGGGTCTTGCAAGGTGTAGATCTAAGGGGTAAGGTTGGGCTA
Organism: Chamaecyparis obtusa; assembly: GCA_027943335.1. Lineage (NCBI taxonomy): Eukaryota > Viridiplantae > Streptophyta > Pinopsida > Cupressales > Cupressaceae > Chamaecyparis > Chamaecyparis obtusa. The sequence continues at coordinate 1,050,202 of BSBK01004744.1, read as the reverse complement.
CGTGAAGCAGTGAAGAGTAGGGACTCATGCAGGATGAGGTTCGAGGAGAAACAAAAGGGGATACTTGGAGTAGTGTGGGGTATGATGTTGTAAGGGACATTATCTGAAGCATGAGAATTATGGTTCTACAAGGGTAGTACAATGTCCGGTTTTGTTCAATAAATCATCCGAGGTGCAAGTTTGGAGCTGCTTGAGGTAGTAAGGTGTAGGATCTCTTAGGGAAGATATTCTTTGGTAGTGCTGAATATTCTTTGGTAGTGCTGAGTATTCTTTGGTAGTATGCACAATGAGAAGGAGGAATCACAGGTCCTAGTCACTTAGGATGGATGTAGTGTTCAACAAGGGAGACTCAGTGAGTCCTAATGTACTTCAGGAGTGCAGAGCATAGGTCAGGGAGCATACATTATTAGAAAATGGGGAGATATGATGGCTCTAGGGCATTGAAGGAGTTGCACAATGGTGATCATGGTGACCTTGGAGAGTAGTTCATGGTGGCTAGTGTTAGTAGTTTGGGTCTTATGGGGGATGCTAGAGATGAAATCTGTTAGAATAATTAAGAGGGGGGTAAATTAGTTATCCAGTGTCCCATAGTTCAAAATGTATAATCCAAAACAATTCTACTACTTCTGCTACTTGGTAAACATAAAATACTTTCACTGTCTGTGTTTTTACTGATTGTCTGTCTAAAATTTATAATAGTTATTGATTAAATATAACATGTAATATGCAAAGTATGATAACAAACAAATATCACAATCAACACATAACATAAGAGATTTAATGTGGAAACCCTGTGAAGGGAAAAACCACTTGGGGCTAGCAACCCAAAATTGTTCACTCTTTTGAAGTGAGGTTGGTGAAGACCCAACCCTGTTAAAGGTTACAAACACACTGTTAGGTGTGACCTTGTTAGAGGATTTTAGATCAGAAGTTATCATCCAACCAGCAGTCACTCTAGGGTTGACAGGATAACAATGTTCACTCTATGAATGAAACATCAAAAGACTTTCATAGTCCACTCGGTTAAGAGATTTGACTGTGTATAATGGTTAAATATGTAACTGTAGATGATCTTCCTTGAAACAACTTAAATTGCAGTTTACAGATCAATGTTCAGCTCATTCAAATATTTCTGATCAATATAACACTTCAGATTCAATACTATATTAACTTACTATCTGTCGGTAATTACTCTCTGTAGCTCGGTAATTGTTCTGCAGCTCGGTTCTTATTAACTAGTATGATCAGAATGCATGAAAACTTCTTCACGTGATAATTCTACAGTATCTTCTTCTTCTGGCTGTGTTTCAATAATGAAACCAATGTCTCTTATATAGATGAGTAAATCATTTTCTTTTCCTCCAAATTTTGTCGCTTAATCATATTCATAGATTTTGTCGCTTTAAGCTTCCTCGGCTAATGTGTCAATAACATGTTTTGATCTGCTCCATTAGATCCGTTTTGATTTATGTTAACCATCGATCTTCATAACAGACCTTATCTGTTACCTCGATTTCATACACTTTACAACTCATCACTTTATCAACTAAACTAATCATTTAATTCCTTTCTATTTTGCTCGGTTAACAAATAAATGCATCGGTGAACACAAGCTCAATTAACACTGTGCTCGGTATACACTACATTTCATCGGTGTATACTAAAATGCTTTATTTACCGACAACACTGCTTTGTGTCTTTTAGCTCTATTCTTCATCATAGATGAATGCAACATAATAGAGTCAATTTCATCAAGTCATAGAATCATCAACAAGTTACTCAGTGTATTCCTTATCCTCATCTGTCATATACATCTCCCTCATGTAGATATTTTTGTTCTTCATCTCTTTCACCTTTCTTCAAATGTATCGGTATAGTAACTTACAAGATAAGTATTGTCAAGCTAGTTGACATATATGACAACATAATATTGATTTAATCATCTTGCATATCTAATCATCAACTCCTCAGTAATCTTAAATTACAAATTCTTCATTCAAGTTCTAAATCAGTTGTAGTTCATCAATCTCTCCCTTTGGCATTGATGGTAACTCAAGTAATATGAAATGTACCATACACATACCAAACATGTATTCTACAACTTTGTGATCAAATGCTTTGCTAAGCTCATACAACATTAATATGTTTAATCACTACGTTACTCAACAACATTATAAAATACAGCTTTGTCATTCTGTAGATATAACCTTTTCAGTTCTCAGGTTCTTTTTAGATTATTTATCTCTCCCTTTGATAGTTCTCATCCGTGCATATCTCCTTTTCCTTTTCATATTATTTATCTCTCCCTTTGACAACAATGCCAAAGAAATAAATAAACAATCAGCTTTGTAATAGCTAAGTAACTCTCTGTTGTCCATTACTTCCTCTATATCTTAGTATACTGATATCCCAATCTGTTTCAGTTCTTCAAACTTAATCACAACCTTGAACAATATCCAAAGTGTGAACTATGCTGCATCAACATGAATGATCTTCTGATAAGAGTAGGCTGATGCAACATCCAGATCACATTAGTGACCAATATATAGGGGACGGACCCCAAGTCTAGTCCTCAAATATTCAAATGTGTCCTTCGGTAGAGGCTTTGTAAAAATGTTTGCAAGTTGTTCTTTAGATGTAAAAAATTCTAACTTCACTTGCTTCTCTTGCACTTGTTCTCTTAAGTAGTGATACTTAATTGATATATGCTTTGTCTTAGAGTGCATCACTAGATTCTTTGAAATATTAATAGCACTTGTGTTGTCATAGTATATGATCACCGGGTCAGTGATTACCTCATTCATTCCTTCTAACACTTGCTTGATATATGCAATGTTTGAGCAATTAGTAGTAGCATCAACATAATCTACTTCAGCTGTAGACTGAGAAATACAAGCTTGCTTTTTACTTGTCCAAGTTACAAGTCTTTCACCAAATAAAAATGCTGCTCCGGTGGTACTTTTTCTGTCACCCACATTTCAAGCCCAATCAGCATCGGTATAAACCTTCAACTCAAACTTACCTTCCTTAGGATACCATAATCCATAATCCTCTATCTTTTTCAGATATCTTAAGATCCTTTTAGTAGAAATCATGTGTGATTCTCTAGGATTAGTAGAATATCTAGCAATAATTCCCACAACATGTGCTATATCTGGTCTACTGTGAACTACATACATGAGCTTACCAATCATGGATCGGTAAAGTGTTTGGTTTACCTCTATAGTTTCATCTTCCTTTGTCAATTTACTTCTAGTAGCCATCGGTGTTCCCACAGGTTTAGCATCATCCATGCCAAATATCTTCAAGAATTCCTTTATGTACTTGGATTGTGTGATGAATATCCCATCACTCTGTTGAATCACTTGTAATCCGAGAAAGAATTTAATCTCTCCGAAAATAGACATTTCAAACTCATTTCTCATGTCATCAACAAAAGATTTACATACATGATCTTGACCTCCAAAAATAATATCATCAACAAATATTTCAACAATAATAATAGTGTCATTAGTATCACCTTTCATGTACAAATTACTATTCTCACTAGTTCTTACAAATCCAATACTTAACAAGTATGCAGTCTTTCATACCATGCTCTTGGTGCTTGCTTCAAACCATATAAATCTTTGTGTAATCTACATACCATGTTTCTATTGTCTGGATCAATGAATCCTTCAGGTTGTTCTATGTAGACCTCTTCTTCAAGTATACCATTCAGAAATGCTAACTTCACATCCATTTGATAAACCTTAAATTTCTTGTGTGAAGCATATGCAAGTAGCATTCTAACTCCTTCCAATCTAGCAACAGGTGAAAATGTCTCACCATAATCAATGCCTTCTTCTTGTGCATATCCCTTACATACCAATCTCGATTTATTTCTTGTCACTTCACCATTTTCATTCAGTTTGTTTCTGAATATCCATTGAGTATCAATAACATTCTTATCTTTAGGTCGGGGTACTAAGGACCAAGTTTTGTTTTTCTCTATTTGGTCTATTTCCTCCTTCATTGCATTAACCCATTCTTCATTTTCTAATGCAACTTTCACATTCTTTGGTTCAAATTCATAGACTAGACATGTACCTTGTCTTGTTTTGCTTCTTGTCTGCATTCCAGCTTATTTGTTTCCAATAATTTTTGTCTCGGGATGATGTCTTCTGAAAAAACTAGCCAGTACTTGGTTTCTTCTTTCTTGTTCATCCTATTTACGTTCATGTGTTTGCTTGGTAGCACCATCTTGTTCGCTGATTTCCCTTTCCTGTTCCTCGGGGTTATTTTCCTGCTGACCAGTTATCACAGGTTGCAACTTCGGTAGATAGTCAAGAAGTTCAATGTAAGTGAATCTACCATAGTCTTCCAGTTCCTTTCTTTCTTCTATGTTATTGGCATCAAAATCATCAACATGGCCATTATTACTTTCCATCATCTTATTTGTAACCTTATTCAGACATTTGTATGCTTTACTCTTAGTAGAATATCCTAAGAATGTTCCTTCATCGCCTTTAGATTCAAATTTCCCATTTCTCTCATCTTTTAGAATAAAACATTTGCTTCCAAAAATCCTGAAATAACTTACAATAGGTTTGTGTCCAAACCATAGCTCATAAGGTGTCCGATTGGTGTCCTTCTTTAGTTGTACTTGGTTAAGCACATATACAATTGTACTAACAGCTTCCCTCCAATGTGTCTAAGAAATATTCTTTTGCAACATTAGTGTTCTGGCACAGTCAATGATTGACCTATTCCTTCTTTCAGCAATCCCATTCTGTTGAGGTGTTCTCGGTGCAAAGACCTGTCTCTTAATACCATTCTCATTACAGAAATTAGTAAATTCATCAGAGATAAATTCACCTCCTCTATCAGATCTTAAGCATTTAATTTATTTTCCAGTTTCTTTTTCTACCTTTGCCTTATACCATTTAAACATCTTAAAAGCTTTAGATTTCTCTTTCAGAAACATAACAGTCATCAGTCTAGTATAGTCATCAACAAAAAGAATAAAGTATCTATCACCATAATAGCTCTGAGTTCTCATAGGACCACACAGGTCGGTATGAACCAACTCAAGTATCTTCTTTGTTGAGTAGTCTTTGCTTTTAAAACTGGACTTAGTCATCTTACCTTTATGATATTCATGGCACATAGCATGATCTAGTTTTGACAAGTTAGGCAACCCTCTAACTCTTTTCTTCTTACTAATCTTGATCATGTTATCAAAATTTACATGACATAACCTCTTATGCCACAACCATGCATCTTCATCTTTCATTAATAAACAAGAAGACTGATCAATATCAAGATAAAATAGATTACCTTTGGATTGTGAACCGGTTCCAACAAGTCTTCCTCCATCATCATAGATTCTTACCTTTATGCTCTCAAAAGAAAGTCAGTGACCTGAGTTATTCAGTTTGCCACACTTAACAAGTTGTAGTTCAGTCCATCTACCTAGTATGCATTTTCACATTTCATTCTATCATTAATCATCAGTGAACCTTTACCTCTCACCATACAAGGTGCATCATTTCCCATTCTGACAGATCCACCATCCATCAAGCATATCAAATTTCTCTATATCATCAGTCATATGATGTGTACAGCCACTGTCTATGATCCATGTATCATTTCTGCTTACTTTAGAGATTAGTGTTGTTTCTTCATGTTTCTCTTCTTCCACTGAATCATCTTTCATAGCAACAAATACTACTTCTACATCATCATCAGTGTCAGATTTAGATTCAAATTCTTCGGCTATGTAACATACCTTTTTCTCTTTGTCATAGTTATCTCGGTTGTCTTTGTTGTTGTGTCGGTAGCATCTGTTGACTCTTCTACCATAGCTTCCTTTGGATCGGTCTTTGGATCTATCATCATCTTTCTTATTCGGACATCTAGCAGTGATGTGGCCAACTTCTTTACAATTAAAACATGCTAAAGGTAACTTGCCTCTATACCTTCCCTTACCTTTGAGCAATCTTCTGGCCATAAGAGCTTCAAGCTCATCAAGTTCATCATTGGTATTACTGTCACTATCATTATTCTTATCATTCTTGCTACTAGACTTACCAATCTTCAAAGAAGACATGAAAGTGGATTCAACAGAAGGTACAACATTGTTGTCAAAGTTATTCAATTCAAAGGTTGTAAGCTTACCGATCAGAGTGTCAAGGGTGAGGTTGGATGCAGCCCTTGTTTCATGAATTGCAGAGATCATGATCACATAAACTGGCAGCAAAGTTCTGAGAATCTTGCTTATTACTATTTCATCATCAATAACTCCACTGGATGCTCTAATAGCATGTACTACCTCTTTTCGTCTATTTGTATATTGCATAATGTTTTCACCTTCTTTCATCTTCATATCATCAAATTGACCTCTTAGGATTTTTGCTCTAGCTCTCTTAACATTCGCATCTCCACTATATATTAGAGTCAGCTTGTCCCACATCTTCTTGGTTGTATCACAATCCTTGATGTCTTCAAATCTGGCATCGATACAGGCATCAACAAGTTCCATCATAGTAATATTGTGTTCATGCCTATCCTTCAGTTGATCATGTGTCAAGGGACCTGGTGTTGGTTCAATGTAGCCATTCTCCATCAGTTCTAGTGTAGAATTCCCAATTCTAGATATGTGCAACTTCATCCGGCTTTGCCATACTGTGAAGTTATCTTTGTTCAACTTTGGCACTTCCCTCTTATACATCTTGAGACCTTTTTGCTGGAGTCCTTAAAACTCTGTTCTAAGCAACCACACGCTCTGATACCAATTGTTAGAATAACTGAGAGGGGGGGTGAATCAGTTATCTAGTGTCCCATAGTTCAAAATGTATAATCCAAAACAATTCTACTACTTCTGCTACTCGGTAAACATAAAATACTTTCACTATCTGTGTTTTTACCGATTGTCAGTCTAAACTTTATAATAGTTACTGATTAAATCTAACATGTAATATGAAAAGTATGATAACAAACAAATATCACAATCAACACATAACACAAGAGATTTAACGTGGAAACCCCGTGAAGGGAAAAACCACCTAGGACTGGCAACCCAAAATTGTTCACTCTTCTGAAGTGAGGTCGGTGAAGACCCAACCCTGTTAAAGGTTACAAACACACTATTAGGTGTGACCTTGTTAGAGGATTTTAGATCAGAAGTTATTGTCCAACCAGTAGTCACTCTGGGGTTGGTAGGATAACAATGTTCACTCTATGAATGAAACATCAAAAGACTTTCATAGTCCACTCGGTTAAGAGATTTGACTGTGTATAATGGTTAAATATGTAACACTAGATGATCTTCCTTGAAACAACTTAAATTGCAGTTTACAGATCAATGTTCAGCTCATTCAAATATTTATGATCAATATAACACTTCAAATTCAATACTATATTAACTTACTATCCATCGGTAATTACTCTCTGTAGCTCAGTAATTGTTCTGCAACTCAGTTCTTATTAACTAGTATGATCAGAATGCATGAAAACTTTTTCACATGATAATTCTATAGTATCTTCTTCTTCCGGCTGTGTTTCAATAATGAAACCAATGTCTCTTATATAGACGAGTAAATCATTTTCTTTTCCTCCATCAGATTTTGTCGCTTAATCATATTCGTAGATTTTGCCACTTTAAGCTTCCTCAGCTGATGTGTCAGTAACATGTTTCGATCTGCTCCATTAGATCCCTTTTGATTTATGTTAGCCATCGATCTTCATAACAAACCTTATCTATTACCTTGATTTCATACACTTTACAACTCATCACTTTATCGACTAAATTGATCATTTAATTCCTTTCTATTTTGCTCGGTTAACAAAGAAATGCGTTGGTGAACACAAGCTCGGTTAACACTGTGCTCGGTATACACTACATTTCATCGGTGTATACTAAAATGCTTTATTTACCGACAACACTGCTTTGTGTCTTTCAGCTCTATTCTTCATCATAGATGAATGCAACATAATACAGTCAATTTCATCAAGTCATAGACTCATCAAAAAGTTACTTAGTGTATTCCTTATCCTCATCTGTCATATACATCTCCCTCATGTAGATATTTATGTTCTTCATCTCTTACACCTTTCTTCAGATGTATTGGTATAGTAACTTACAAGATAAGTATTGTCAAGCTAGTTGACATATATGACAACATAATATTGATTTAATCATCTTGCATATCTAATCATCAACTCCTCAGTAATCTTAAATTATAGATTCTTCATTCAGGTTCTAAATCAGTTGTAGTTCATCAAAATCATGAGGGGCTAGTTAAGGGGTTCGACGGGGTTGCACAAGAGTAGAGATGATGGATTGAGGATGCATGCAAGGTGCACCAAAGGAAGTAGAGCCAAGGAGGTTTGACACACATTTCTATTCTGCAGGGGTGTATGTTTATGCAGTCAGGTGGTGGGCACTTGATGAAGGGTGTGAGGTGTAGTCTAGGAATAATAAATTGACTTGACTACGATGAGAGTCATGAGTAAGTCTTTCCATTTCTACGAGGTGTTGTAATTCTCAGAGAGAAGGCTCATCTTGGGTATGATCTAAATCTAGCCTCATGACATTTACTTTGGGATGAACAATCAAGATTAAAGGAAAAAGAGATGGCTTAACATTGTGACAAGTGTCACAAGGTTGTGGCACATGAAAATGACAATTGACATAGGGAAGAGGGAAATGTGTGCTCACATATGTCTGAGCACATAGTGGGAAGATTATGGAGATGAAAATTGGAAACAAAAGAGGTGTAGGATTGAAAAGGTGTCAAATAAATAAAAGATAAAAGTGTAGGGTGGATCTTTATTAAATAATGGATAATGTTTCCTTTGGGGATGAGAGCTTCCCTGTTGCACTCCTGTATTAATTTATTTGAGAGGAAATGCAACTGAAAAAGGCCAAAATTCAGGCCTCAAAATAATATCAATCACCGAATAGTAACACCAACTAGAGAGATGACTATTAAAATAGAGGATGTGTGGAGGATTCTACATGTTCCTTTCAAGAGAGATTTTATTGAGTATGACATTGGTATGAACATGATTATTTGGAGTAAGCCGTAATGATCATAGATTTACTAATCAAGCACGCAAAGATTGATTTTCCTATGGTGATAGATAGGTTTCTAGTACTACCATTATATCTACTAAGACTTTTTGCCGACATATTGATCATAGATTTTTGATCTAATGGATTTCATATTGGTTGGCCTTAAGTCATCTACAAGATGGTTTTGAAAGGGATGATGTATGGATGAGCTGACTCTATTGTAGCACATCTCTATGATGAGATATACTAGGTCATATATAGGGATGGATGGAGCATTGGATGCAGGGTGACTCTCCTACACATATGGGAATTAAAGCATATTTTGTGTTGAGATTAGTATCTATGAGGAAATGATTAATGGGATATCCATTCATCTATCAATATGCTAGTGTGATCCATTATATCCATGTAGGTGATTTGGGACATTGGAAAAGATTATTTGATGAGATCTACAAGGTCATCTAGCATGCATGGCTACTTTGTGAGGCATGTCGAGATGATTTCGAACATCTTTCTTATGTTTTCTTATATTGCTATTTGTAATCACCTAAAAAATGGACAAAGACAATTTAACGATAATTCAAAGCAAATCAAGTCAAATCAAGGTAAATAAAGGAAATAATTGAATCAATTGAATCACAATACACAATTAGCCAATCAAAATTAAAATCAAGTCTTAATTCGAGATCAATCAAAATTGAGAGCATTTTAATCAAGTGCAATCAAATCAAAATACAATTAAATCAATTAATTGTATAGTCTTGGATTAAATTAAATTCAACCCATTCAAGGGGTACATGGCTAAATTAAATCAATTAAATCAATCAATAAATCTCAATTACTCTCAACAAACCAAAAGGAGAGAAAATCAATCAACCAATGAGATTTGAGGAAAGGCATTCACATGGATCAAGCCAAATTCAATCTCAATCACTCAAAGTGAAAGAGAATCTTAACCATCCATCTTGTCTACGTGTCCCAAGCTTTGAGGACACAAACTTTGCTTTGTCTTCAAAGGGTGGAACCAAAGACTTAACCCCAACTCAATCATGATTAAACACAACTACACCCCCTACCATTGGAAAATCTATAAAAGGAAGGCTAAAATCTTTCATAATTCATCAACCACCTATCTGAGAATTGCATCAAACCTCTTGCAATTTGAGTTTAGAAAAACATTTAAGAGCAATTTTAGCATTTATCTTGATAATTGTTAGCTTTAGCATCATTGTTTATCTTTATCATTCTCATTCTAGGACTGTCATTAGTGAGAGCTTGCTGAGAGCTCACTCATTAACATCTTAGTTAGAGAGCCATAGGATGCTCAATTAATCATTGATTTTGTTAAATAGTTGCTCAATTGTGGTTGTATCTAGTTATTATTTCACTTATTGTTGATGATTAACCCTAATTCTATGAAGATACTTTTATTAGTATACACTATCAATTTGGATGAAAAATTTATATTATTGAGTGTCATACATTTTGTAGGGCTTTTGACTAGTTTGGTGCTTAGCAGACTTGAAAATTAGACATTATCCTTTGCCAGAGTGAATTGTAGTGGCCAAACTAAAGGATAAAGTTACTAAGAGGTCAAATTAAAGAATACAATAAATATATTGGTAATAAATAGCTAAGGGGCCATTAATGGCTGGAAGAGCCAAAATAAGTAGGTGAAGTGGAGCCTATATGGTGACTAGGTAAGGAGAAGTTAGGACATGGCTACTCACTAGGCATAATCTAGGTATTGGTGGTAAGTTCACCATTAACTATCATCTAGAAAATTGAGGGACGATCACCAATGATTGATGCAAATGATACACCTCTTTTAAATTGATTGAAAAAAATAAAAAAATAAGATAATTTAAGGTGCGATGAAACAAAATAAATAAATATCAATTTGATAGCAAGATACTAAAATTTGGAATTTTTTAAAAAATATAATAAAAATATATTACTATATCTCAAGAAATATATTTAATTAATTGATACTAAACATAATTGTGATTAAATATTCTATTATATATCTAAATCACTAATGGAACATGAAATTTTATTAACATATAAATAATGAGAAAAATTGATTTCTGTCATAATTTTTTTCTTCTTAAAAATATAATAAAATAGACTCAAATTATTTAGAAAACCATCATATATAATATGATAAATGATAGAAAATAAAATATAATTTATATTATAAAACCATCATAAATAATAGAAAATGATTAGTAATTTCATCACCATTATAAATAAACAATACTTGATATAAAATGATATTTAATTTGTATTACAAAACCAATTAACAATAATTAGAGGAACTCTAATTGGTTTTCTCTCCTTGTGATAAAGCTAAAGTGACCATTTTAGTATTGTATTTGTTATAACGTTCATATATAAAATAAAGTTTCCACATATGGCCATAATGATAATTATTCATTCGGTCATATTTTTTCCCATTAAAGTTGGTTTATAGGCTTATGATATCACCATGATGACGTTGGCTATCATACCACACATTCTCTCCCATATTTTTAAGATAATATTTTTCCACTAAAGTTGATTATAATCATGAAGAGTTTAATTATTGTAGGGTATTGTCCCATGTTTTGGTAACAACTTTCCTAAAAGTGATGGGAGATTTTCTTTTAGAAGCATTCCTTCCTTGTTTTCTTTAAAGGTTTAGTTTATCTATCAATTTTAATTAGTATGAAAATATAGTTAGGGAATTAAAAGATAATGTTTGTATACATAAGGTTGAGGTTTGTCTATTTGAGGTGTTGTGTTGACTGTTAGACAACGATGAAGTTTTCTAATTATTTTGATCTATTTTTTTATAATTTTAAAGTTAAACATATGAATGATTGTGTGAATATAGTAATATCATTTAATATCAATAGAGACTAAATGATATGTTAAAATTAGAAATAAAGAACATATCCAAATATTCAATTATAGAGGATAAATGTGCATACCTCGAAATTTTACTTTTATTATTTGTATCACTTTGTAGAGACGTTCATATTCTAGAGGAGATCCTCTTAAGATTTATGTTCTTAAGCCCTAATATTCATCAAGTTGTTTGTCTTTGATTATATATTTAAAGACGTTATCATAGTTCATTTCAAATATCAAATGATTGCATCAAATATTAACAAGAAAAAATAATCTTTTAATAGCCGTTCACATGCAATCTCAGCTTACATAAAATACAATTGCTCAACATCCAACATTCCATGTTCTTTTTTTTAAATATTGTTGATCAATCTAGGGGGTACCTTGTAAAATGGAAGTGGAATATCTTCCCTTTGTCATACCAAGACCCAAAATGATATTTCTAAGCATCACACAATTTTCCTTATCCAAATATCATCTAAGAAAATGTCTTTTGTAGATATTCAAGGTCAAAATATGCATTATACATTATTGCACCTTCCAAAGAATTATATCACATGAGCCAAATTGTTGTATTGATTCTAAAGTTCTTAAAACACCCATATCTCAATAATCTTAGATTTTTTTTAATCAAATTAAATATCAGTTCCTATATTTTAGAATTTTGTCATATCATATCAATCTAGATAAGGATAATTATATTTACTTAAATTTGAGGTAAGCCTTAATCCATCTCCATCATTCGAAGTAGTTTATATTCTAAGTTTCCACACATCTCAATTTCCTATTAACCAATTCGAAATCAAATTAATTTAGGTTCTAATTACATTGATTACCTATCATTCTATCTTTAGGATTTATAAAAATGTATGCTATTTTATTTTTAGTAAACCTCAATATTCAAATCCCTATAAAGTTTTTAAACCTTTCCATTTCTAGTATTTTTTTCCCTTCTATTTTCTATTATCTTTTCATAATCATGAATACCATTCAATCCTATCTTTGTCCTCTATTCCTATACACCTCAAGGATCTTAAGATATTTTAAAAGTTTGTTGCATCAAACCCCTCGACCTTTGAAGATTTCACATACTTTTATGGAAAAATGGATGTTGAATCTTCTATGAATACACTAGTTCATCACGTTTCTACATTTTATCTTTTTAAGAATTTGCTTCCACTTCTCCTTTTTAACGCTTGGCTGATCCAATATTTATTTTAATATAATTCATCTAATCTTCTTTCAAGTGTATATTTTTAATTATTTTATTTTATTTATATTGACTGATAATCTAATCAAATTAGCGGTTTCTAAGTAAATATTATAGAAGTCTTCTATTATGTTATATTGATTCAAAATCTAAGAATATTGATTGAGTAAAACTTATGGTTATTCTCTAAATGCAAATACTTTGTGAAAAATCTTCTCTAAAACTGTGAGTTAAAATTCAAACATTTGTATGATCTAATTTTCAATCATAAATTTATTTGCAACCATAAAGATGGATTATTGTAGCACAAAAACATCATAATGTAGGAAAATAGATCATCTAACCCAAGAATGCAAACTAGAAACCATTTCCAAACATTATTACATTAGAGGAAAATCAAATAGGCCCAACTTCATAACCTTGGGAGAGATGAGTGCTAGTGGTTTTGATTTTTCTCTTTTGAAATTGATTGATTGGATATGATTAAAATATTAAAACTGTAAGAACTGGGTTAAATGATGCAAAGTTAACAATAATTAGTATAAAAAGATAAATGCAAAACTGGAAATCAATTAAGATATAAAAAAGCTGAAAGGGGATACAAAGAGGAACTCATGTTTGAAATCTTAGCTCAAAATGGTTGGACATTGTAGCTAGGTGTAATAGTCTAGATATGTCTCTAGGTTCAAAACACGGGTGAAACTAGTCTTAGAAGACTCAAAATTAACTTCTTGTTAAACTTCAAGTCAAATCACTTGGAGTATGGAACTAGGTGTTGGCATAAATAAGGATTTATCCTATTTACCCATTCTTAAGTTTATCAACATCATTATTTTTTAATTATTAAAGCATTTATTTTATGTAGTTGATTGTTGGTTATCTAAAAGTTTTTCCTCCTTTCCTTTATAGGAAAAGATTCACACACTATTATTAGAATCTCAATATAGCTCTGTACATATTGGTGAAATCTCTCTCTCTCTCTCTCTCTCTCTCTCTCTCTCTCTCTCTCTCTCTCTCTCTCTCCATGAAGGTTCCATTGCAAGTTTTTGATCCTATTTTGGAGCCTACTCCATCATGGTATCATAGAAGACATTCTACATTCCTTCAATTAAGAGTTCTTCACCTGAGTTCTATGAGATATTATGAGTCTTTCTTGTAGAGGATATTCAATATCTCTATTTTGTTTGCGTCATTACATTTGACACACAAAACTTTGACACTTTTTCCTTTTTTATATCTAGAGTTTTTTATTTGCAATTGTTGCACTCTTATTGATCAGGTTTCTAGTTTTTTGGCCAATACATTTCATATTAGCGGGGGATGGATGTTATTGTCAGCCTTTTTCTTGTATTATTGTTTGTGGTTGCTGATAATTTTGATGTGATTATCTTTCATCTTCATTGATATGAAGGTTTATTATTGGTTAATGTCCATTATATTGGTGGTTTGTGTTTCATAACCATCTCATATTACAGGTTACTTAATATTATAAGATTTCACTATAAAGGTAGCCACCCAAGGTCTAGAGGAAATCAAATGCACAATAACAAGAAAGAATCAATATGACAAGAATAAATTGTATTCCACCATGAATGCAATACAATAGATACAATGGGTTGAATGGATGATAGTACATAAGATATCCCTTGGTTATATAGCCAATGCAAGTAGAAAGGAGTGAATGAGACAATGACAAGTTCCATTGTCTCATTATATGATAATAGAGAGACAACTTTTCACCCACCTAAGGTGGAATTGTTAGAGTACAAAGAACACTGAGAGGGGGGGTGAATAAGTGTTCTAATATTCAATTTCAAATCAACACTTTTCTAAACAAATAAATGAATGTTTAGTTTTATTCAATTGTGCCTTTCCTTAAACAACATCAAATGTTATGAAGGAAACAAATGAAATTGTATGAAAAAATGAAAATCATAAAGCTCAAAGGAGAATCATGACACAATATTTTTCATGGGAAAAAAACTCTCATAGGGATGAAAAACCACTTGGTAAAATGCCTCACTAGCTTAATCAGAAAATCAACTATTTACAGTGCCTCACTGGTAGGAAATATGCCTCACTAGCTGTCAAAATAATATGTCCTACTCACAAATAAAAGTGCCTCACTGGATTTCAAACAATATGCCTTATATCATCATAGTTATGAGAATTGAAAATACAAAGTGTAATCTCTGTTTCAGTGTTCAACATTTCTTGACTATCTCATTTCATTTGAGATTCAAGATTTTGTATGCATGTAATTATATATAGCACTATGAAGTGCTTTGCAACATCATAAATTATTCAACAAAACTATTTTAAATAAAAATATGATCATAAAATCCCTTCACAATATCATTTCAATCGAACTCCTGTCAACAGTGACTGTCACTTGTAAATAATACAAAAAACCTTTCATGATTTTTATGTTAAGAATGGGAACATTGAGAGAGGGGGGGGGGCTGAATTAGTGTTCACTATATTAATCTTTTTACTTTACTCTTGAAACTTAACTTGAATGCTTAAGTACTGAATTGAACATCAACATAAACAAGATACATAAACATAGCACATAACACCAATATGGTTACAGGGAAACCCAAATAGGTAAAAATCCCAATGGGAATTAACACCCACTAAGAACTACACTAGTGTCTTATGATCCTTGTTAGAAGATCTGCAACCCTGTTAGGAGTTGTTCTTTACAATGCTTTTAGTACAATGACCTTGTCAAGGGTTAGACCCTGTTAGGAGTATTTTACAATAGCCTTGTTAGGGGTGGGGACACACTTTCCTAGAGCTCACTGCTCAAGTGATGAAGGCTACAACCTTTTGATCTTAGATACACACTATATTTGTTGGATGAACTGGTGTTGTGATACTGCTTGCCTGATCAGTTCCTTTGATGCACTGATGCTTTGACCTCTTGCAAAGCTCTAATACATTCTTACTAATCTTCACACACTTCTACTTTGTTTATCTTGTCTCTCTATCCACTTCCATGCCTTATTACAAGGGCACATCTAATATTTATATGCGCTTAACAAAATAATTAACTAGGTCAGCCTATAACCAATTACATACAACGCTTCCAAGTGAATTGGCTCAAGTGTGTTTACAAACAAGCATAATTACATGTCTATAACTTAATTACATTAGGTGCATAGCCTTTACAAAATAATAATATCATCGCTAATCAAATTACCAATAGTCGGTTGCATACTTTGTTCTATTCTGGCATTCACTATCTGTGCTACTTCAACTATCTGTATCTTTTCCATATTGTATCTTATGATCATGCGCTCTTAGAATTATCATGAGTACACTCTTACCAACTTATTTTCTAGGGTGCATACCATAACTCTGTCATACTCACATGCATTGATGCTCTGATCTACTAGTGCTTTGTTAACTATCTAATCTTCCATACTTAACCAAATTCTGATCTTCTGATAATGTGTGCTGACTCCAAAACACTATATGAATTTGTTGCCATAATGAAAACACTAAATCTAGTCATATACAATAGTGTATTCAACTTTCCAACAATCTCCCCCTTTGTCATTAATGGCAATAAAGGAATATGGAAAAGTTACTAACTGTACCCTTATACTCTTTACTAAGCATCTTATTTACATATATATAAGACTCCATATTCTATACAATACTCCCCCTTTGACATTAATGACAAAGGTGCTCCAAAAATGTATCTACAAGTACTTACAAAGAAAGTACATTCGGATAAGTAATCTATAGGTTCTGGATCTCTTGTTTCCAAAATGCAATCAGTACGTTAACAATCTATGGATGGGCACATAAGGCATATTGTAGCTTTTCCATCTTCTCCAACTCTATACTTGGACCTTGATCATATGTCACCATAGTGGCATCGATCTCCTTGATGTTCTGATTTAGTATATCTAGAGAGGGCGCAAGAGCATTGCTGAGCTGTGTTTGCCTTGCCCTTATCTTAGACATCTCTTTCTCAACCTTTTCTATCTTGTCTATTTTCCTCTAGTATACATTGTTGCACATGTTCACATCAGTGGAGGGGTCTTCTATTGATTTCCTTACATTGTCAATCATTGTTTCTACCTCTTGGATTCTTGTGTAGTGATCAACAGTTAGCTTATCTTGATTCATACAATCTGTAATGATCTTCCTTCCCTTTGTAGAAAACTCCTTCAAGGATGCTTGAACGACCTTTAATGAGCTTAGGTCAAGTGAAAAGTTACTAACTAGTTCACTTAATCTCTTTTTCATGTATTTCTCTTCTGCTACTTGAGATGCAGATTCTTCCAAGCTAGAGAAGTTAGTCTTGAAGGTTGTAAGGATGGTGCTAACATCATCAACTGTATGGACCTTAGACACTTTCTTGTCTGAAGGTAATAGGTTGTTCAAAATGATGAATGATTCAACAAACAAAGGGTTCCTCATTACTTGTTTCTCTTTTTCTTTTTCCATAGCTAAGACACTGATCTTGATCAGGTCTTCTTCTCCCCAAGAGTCCAAACTAGTGGTGTTTGGTGTCAAACTTGACAACAATGATGTTGAGGGTAATGGAGTGATAGGAGTGCTATCCATCACTTCTTGATTTACTCTGATTGGAATATCAATAGATGGCTCATCTGTTGGTTCATTTCCTTTTACCTCTTCTTCTCCTTTCTCCTCTTCTACCTTTTCTTCCTCTTTTTCTGTCTCTTTTTCTGTCTCCTTCTCTTCTTCTTCCTTTTCTTCCTCTTTTTTGTCTCCTCTTCTTCTTCGCTTGTTAGATCTTCTATTAGTCCTTCTTCTTGTAGCTTGGGTGAATTGTTACCACATAGAGTTTTAACCTCTTGTGTGCTCACAAAGGGTTCCTCGAACTTATCCAAGTCAGTGTCTGTGGCCGCCATTGCAATCTCTACATTATCAATAATGATAGTGTTGCATTTTTGTGTCTCAGTCATGGGCATAGAATTTACTACCTTTGTAGGTGTTATCACTGTGGGCCTTGGATCTTGAGGACCTATTACTGGTATAATTGTGGTCTCTACCATCTTGGCTTCCTTGGAGGGCACTTGTGTTGTGGGCGCAGTAGGTGGATACATGTGCCTGTTCAAGAAAACTTTCTCAAAAGCTTTCTCTATCTCTTTGGCTGTCAACTCGAAGTTCTTGTCCATTATATGCAGTGTTGTTGTCTTAGTTCTAAGGTGCAGATTCACCAGATCTAGCAATAATGTTTTCTCTTCTAGGGAACATACTGGGTGGCTTTTATCTAGAATCTTTTCCCTTATTCTAAGATCTTCTTCAATAGCCTATTTCTTCAAGGATTCCAAGATATTCCAAACACTATCTGGGATGAATGTCTTAAGTTCCAAGACTATCTTCTTGAACTTAATCATATGTTTTATGATCATGCCATGAATCTATGATTTATCAATTTCACTATACATCTCATAAAAATTTCCTATCTGATCTAATCTGCCTTCATCAACAATCCTTGTTCTCAAGACTTGAAGACTAGGTCTGAAACCTACCTCTGGAGGTGCTTGAGCATTTTTCTTGCTTCTGGTTACCCACGAGGATGGGTGACTAGTGCTGGTTTCCTTCTTCCTCTTGGCCATTGCTTATACTCAGGAGGTGATGTTAGATCAATTGTCACTTTGGGCACATGAGAGATAACATTTGTTTTGCCCTATTTATCCTTTGGATCATTTATCTTTTCAATCTTGATCTTCTTCAACTTAGGATCATCTTCCTTAGCTTCTGTTGTAGATGCACTCTCAATCTCCAAAGCAATCTTTGCTTCTCTTGCTTTTTCAAGATCTTCCTGAGTTACTCCATGAATTCTGAGTATCTCAGAAGTAATCTTTGATGATTTCCTTTTTGTTGCTGCACTGTTAAGAATTGCACCAACTTCTCTTGTCTTCTCTTCATAAGTCCCTCATCTAGGTTCATTAGGGTCCTTAGGCATTGATAGTAGCACTTGTGCATAGGCTTCCAAGATTGGTTCCTCCACCTCATAACCAAGTGGACAGATCCACTTTGTTCTAGGTTCAACTGCTTCCATACATGTTATATTAGTTTCTACCATAAAGAAAATGTTATCTTTATATTTCTCAACAATACTCTCTGGTATTCTATACCTCATCTACATTCTGATCCTGAATGTCTTTAATTCCAACTCCATGTAGTCCTTCAATGTACTCTCAGTAGATGCCTTAAGAGATATTTGTGGCATTGTAGGTAAACTCTTGTCTAAATACAAATATGAGATCTTTCCAAGTATGTGGAAGTACATGTAGATAATCAAAGACCCAAACTTGAATATTTTGGTCTTATCATTCTTGATGGCTCTAATATTATCTATCAATTGTGTGCACAAGATCTTGCACAGATTGAACTCACCATTTTCTCTGACAAGTCTTAGTGCTGCAAGAATAGTGGCCGTGAACACACTATTCACCCTGTTGGTGTTCTGAAACCTATAACCTAATATCATAGACATTAATTTGATGTCTTTCTCCTCTATAGGCTCAATTGTCATTCCACGCCTATCACTTCTTGACTTACATGCTTGCTCAACTATTTTTCTTACATCCTTACCCACTGGAAGAATGACGCCTGTGCTTGAAAGGCATGTCATTTCATGAATGAGGTCTCCTATGATTCTCACTGGTACTTCACCTATCCAGAATAGGCCATCATGAATCCTGCTGAGCAATATCTTTATCCATTAAAACTCATAAAACTCATATGCCATAGCATATTCAACCATGGGATGGTTTTCCAGATGAGTGAACTCATCTAAGAATGATTTATTAGGTTTCATCATAGTCTCAATGTGTGCTCTTATCCTGTCAAGTCCTATTGGTTCCTTCTTACTGTAAATGTATGCATGGATGTCTTCAACGTGCATGACACCCATAGGGGTTATGGAGAATGCACCTTCTAAGTCATCTAGGGTAGACTTAAAGGGATGCTTCTTGAAAACATATCTTTTCCTCTCCGCAACATCAAACACAGTAGGTGTAGCCATAAATTACTTGTTTATCACTTCAAATAGGTTTCCAAGAACTTTTGAATCGTTGCGACGGATTAGGGCTTCACAACTGATCAAACACACTCTTTCACTGGTGAATCAAAATTCAATACTTCATAATCAACTGCTAGGGCTTCTGTGATCTCCAGTCACTCTAACTCGAATGCAATGAGTGATCTGCAAGTCTCTGTGTACTTTAAAGTGAAAATTCTTCCATTAATGCTTGCCGCGTAAATCAAAATTTGACTAAGAGTTTCCAACTTTCATTCTACAATCGATCAGGTAGTGTGCTCTTGCACATAGCCTCAAATAATCTCCAAAAGGTTAAATCCAAAGGCACATACTCTGAGGGTGAGTATACCGGCCATGTAGGGGTCTAGAGCTAAATTAGCTCCCCCTATGACCCTGTGGGTTATTCATCCAGATGTAGAGGGTGCGTCCACTGTGGATGCATCCAATACATACTCATCAACCTTATCCTTCTTTGCCTCTGACCAAATCAAGCTCGCATCTTCTGCAGCTTTCAAAAACTTGACTTCTCCTTCGGTATCTAATAATGATTCTTCTGGCTTTTTAGGGCTTTCCTGACTTTGTGTTCTTGAACTACAAATCTTTGAGATGTGTCCAGCCTTATTACAAGAGTGACAAATAACTAGAGGCCTTAAATTCCTCAACGCATTGATATGGGTTACCATTTTACACTGTCTAGATGAGTGACTATTATAATTACATATCTAACATGTAATACTCTGAGAACTTCTTTTATTTGTTTGATTCTAATTTCTCTGACTTGTTCTACAATTCATAGCTCTATGACCAGATTTATTGCATGAATAACAGTAACCATTGAAAGGTCTCACCTCTTTATAATTCCTTGCTATATGTCCATGCTTGTTACATGCATAACAAGTTTGGTCTACTGGCTTGCACTCATCTTTAGAAGGTTCAGTATTATCTTTAGTCTGATCTTTAGTCTTCTTGGCATCTATGGTGTCTTTTGGTGCTTTCATTCTTTCTCGCATGTTGTCAATCTGATTTTGTGCTTCATTGAATCCAATGCCGTTGGTATCTCCTTTAAGCTTATGAGAATATAACTGAGATTCAATTAGCTCCTTGCTTGTGTGTAATTTATCAATGTGATTCTTTTCTTCAATCAATTTAGATTCTATCTTTTCTTTGTTGTTTCTTAGCTCCAAGATTTCCATGTTTGCTTGCCTCAATTCTTCATTCATTTGAAGGTTCTCTTTGATTTGTTCATCATAAAATTCTTGATTGTTAGTTAGTTTTTCATCCAACTCTTCAATATGATCTTGTAAAGATGTGTTCTCCTCATTCAACTTCTTAACCATTTTTCCCAAATCATTGTTTGTACAATCCTTCAAATCTTGTCTCAGTTTCTTGATGAATACTTGTGCGCTACTGACTTTCAATTTTAGTTCTTCAACTTCTTTCTCAGATCTATCAAGGTCTTCAAGAGCTTCCATAAGATTCTTCTTCAAATGTTTTGCTTCTTCTGAAACCATTGATCTCCTCAAGTGGTTAAACTTCTCTTCAGAGGACCAGAGCTCTGATACCAATTGTTAGGAATGGGAACACTGAGAGGGGGGGGGGGAATCAATGTTCACTATATTAATCTTTTTACTTTACTCTTGAAACTTAACTTGAATGCTTAAGTACTGAATTGAACATCAGCATAAACAAGATACAAAACACAACACATAACACCAATATGGTTACGAGAAAACCCAAATAGGTAAAAACCTCGGTGGGAATTGACACCCACTAAGAACTACACTAGTGTCTTATGATCCTTGTTAGAAGATCTGTAACCCTATTAGGAGTTGTTCTTTACAATACTTTTAGTACAGTGACCTTGTCAAGGGTCAGACCCTGTTAGGAGTCTTTTACAATAATCCTGTTAGGGGTGGGGACACACTATCCTAGAGCTCACTACTCAAGTGGTGAAGGCTACAACCTTTTGATCTTAGATACACACTATAATTGTTGGATGAAATGGTGTTGTGACACTACTTGTCTAATCAGTTCCTTTGATGCGCCAATGCTTTGACCTCTTGCAAAGCTCTAATACATTCTTACTGCTCTTCGCACACTTCTGCTCTACTTATCTTGTCTCTCTATCCACTTCCATACCTTATTACAAGGGTGCATCTAATATTTATATGCGCTTAACAAAATATTTAACTAGGTCAGCCTATAACTGATTACATACAATGCTTCCAGGTGAATTGGCTCAAGCGTGTTTACAAACAAGCATAATTACATGTCTATAACTTAATTACAATAGGCGCATAGCCTTTATAAAACAATAATATCATCGCTAATCAAATTACCAATAGTTGGTTGCATACTCTGTTATGTTTTGGCATTCACTGTCTGTGCTACTTCAACTGTCTGTATCTTCGCCATACTGTATCTTCTAATCATGTGCTCTTAGACTTAACATGAATACACTCTTACCAACTTATCTTCTAGGGTACATACCATAATTCTGTGTACGCATGTGCGCTGATGCTCTGATCTACTGGTGCTTTGTTAACTGTCGAGTCTTCTATACTTAACCAAATTCTAATTTTCTGATAATGTGCGCTGACTCCAAAACACTATATGACTTTGTTGTCATAATGAAAACACTAAATCTAGTCATATACAACAGTGTAGTCAACTTGCCAACATTTTATTGTAAACCTATATTCCTAATTGGCTTAAGAAAATATCATAACAATTAAAACACAATTGTTGAAGACCATTTGAAAATAGTTTTAAAACCATTTTTTTCAACCTCTTTATCTTAAGCAAAGTATGCACAAAACCCTTTAATCAACAATATATCCGAAGCATTAAATTAGTTTGTTTAAGCTTTTAATAATATGAAAAAGAAATAATAAACTTAGGGCTCAAGACTTCTACTAGAAAATAAATCAAGTCACTTGAAAATGAACCATCAAAGTCAATGCCTTGCACTTGTCTTAGTCCAATGTCCTGCAACCATTTTCACAACATGAGTAGCTTCCTAAGTTGCTACAGTTCTCACAAGAAACCTCTATTCCCTAGCATAGAATGGCTAGGGTTTGAAATAAATCAACCACAATAATGTTGATAACCACCAAAATAATGATTCTCTAATTACAATGCCTTCGATATGCTTCAATAACAATTTCTTCAGTGAAAAACAAATGATTATGTTTTTTGGTACCCTAATAATAATCCCTTTGATGAGTATGATGTCAATGCCTTAAAAATAATAATACCCTTTAATATTCAAAATGAGTATCATGTCTTTGTACCCAAAGTCAAGGAGACAACATTATCAACTTATCATGCTAAAATGTCACAAAGTCAAAATTATCATCTTATACTTATTTTTTCCAAGGTCACAAATGTTATATCATTGATAGCTTGTTTTTCATCATGATAGCTTATCTTTGCATGGAATAGCTCATTGATGAATTGCCATGTTTGTATGAAATAAGTTACCGATAACTTATCAACCTTGTGTAGAATAAGTCAATGATAAATTATCAACCAAATGCTGATAGTATATCAATTTCTTATTAATGACAAGAATGCAAAGTGTATCAATACCTTGTCTACAAGAATGCAAAGTAAATGACAAGGATACATAATACTGATAATGAATACTGTTTATTGAAAATGAGACATAATGTAGTAGTCAATATATGTATTTAAATGTGCAATTGAAACATGCCACTACTATATACCTGTCCACTAACAAGAATGTGTACCAATGTGTATCAATGCCAAACTAATCAATGTGTGTTGTATAATTATTCACTAAAAAAATGTGTATCAATTCAAAATAAGTTATTGACTTGTTCATAATGTATCAACAAGTGGCCATACCATCAACCTGTATTCAATCAATGTTGTGTGTTCTTGCATACCATAAATATAGTGATCCTTTATACCATCAATTGAATTTTTTCATCATCAAGTATCTTTTATCATCAAGGACAGAAAACAAGGGAATAAAGAACAATAGGAACCACATGTCCACTAGATGTGGACCATCCTCCAATGTGTTTTAAATTTTATGAAACATGTACAACAAAGGTGGATTGTGATAAAGTGATAAGACCACAAAAGGTGGATCACCCACCTAAGGTGGAAAATTGTTCCCTACTTTACTCTTGAGCATTCACCTTAAATGAGGATTTGGTAGTACAGGTCACAAAATGTGATTATCATATAGGACCACTCCTTATCTCCTCGAGAAGCCTTACCTCAAAAAAACTCCTTGATTGTATTATCAAACACAATCTTGGAGCTTGTAGCAAGGAGTTGCATATTTTTTACTGGCCTTGCATTACTATTTTATACCTCTCCCCACCTAACTTTTTTTGTGCCATTATTATAATATTTTTTGATAATATTATGATTTGGGTGCATTATCTACAAATCTTTATTTTTTCCTTGTTAGCAAGTTAAATGAAATTGAAATTTTGTATCTCAATTATTATTGCATTGTGGTTGCTAATGGAGATGGATGCAATATGTTATATTTTTAATCAATTGCATGAGATAGTCACATGATAACAATATAACCTTTTTTTGTTGGTAATCGCTTTTGACTGGAGCTATGAACCAATGGGGTCACAATGAGGGATCCCATCCCCATGATGAGTGCATTGCCAAGGTATTGATGCCTCCTATATTTGTCTCTTGTTGGTTTCGTGATCCTTGTCATCCTAGCGCCTTATTCCTATGAGATCTCCTTATGTCTCCCTCATGTTAGCTACCTCCTTATCTCTCCAAGCTTGTGCAAGTATCCTTATCACTTCATTGCACTGAGCCAGACTCCTTATGTCTCTCATCACCATCTCTTGCCACATCAACCTCCTTATTGCTCCATTGTCTAACGTCCACAACCTCCTACCAAGTCCATGAGCTAATAGAGTCCCTCCTTATGTCTCCCTGTGAAAGCAACATGTTTGGAAACACTATCCACCATGAATAGAAAAGTGAAGGAATAACCTTTGTAGCACCTCAAACATGAAACATCACCAACCATGTTACCCTCTCCAACATGGTACACATCAACTTAGCTTTCGCTACAATAAAATCAGCCCACCTAAGACTTGAAACCAAGACCTGTTGAAAGACAAGTGCACAACAAACAGTCGTGTTGCAGGTTGAACCTCGATAACAATATTATCTTATCAAAATAGTTCTTCTTTACTTTAAGGACTCAAACAATTAGACACTTTTAAATCAAAACAAAAAATGTCAAAATCAATCGAGGAAACATTAAAAAATAATGGCTTAAAGGTGGACCCATAAGTACAACTAACTCTTCCTTTTATACCCATGAAGAAACCAAAAGATAAGGTCATTTTGTGTATCAACTTTTGTGGAGAAGATGGCTTTAAATAATGACTTAAAGGTGGGCCTATAAGTACAACTAATTCTTCCTTTAATACCCAAGAAGTAACCTAAAGATAAGAAGGTAATTTTGTGTGCTGAATTTTGTTGGGTAGATGGATTTTGCAAGGCTAAGTTTCTTTTTATAAATGAAAATTTTTCATAGCAGAAACTAAAAAAATGCAATATTAAGCTTGAAATTCTTCAAATCCTTCCAAATATTTAGTTATAAACTCTTAGCAATTTCTAATGCATTAATCAAATAGAAATTAGATAATAAAGAATAAGTAAAATCAATTTAAGAGCCTCATTTCATATGGTCAACGATGAGGTCATGTTAAAACCATTAAGGCATTCTAACACCAAGAAACTATTTGTTGGTAGCATACACCTCTTGAAGTTATAGGTACTAGAATAATTAGAATAAGTGGTGGATAGATTCACAATATACTTTATTTAACTCAATTTTTTATTTAGACTTAAATATAACTTTTTAACGTGACTTGTGATGTCAACGTGACACATCCTCTGATACCATGTGGGCTAGGCGAAGACTAGACCTTGTGATCTCGTGTTCTACCATAGTAAGCTCTTGCCAATCGAGTAGGTCCCAACTCACTTTATTTAACTCATTCAATGGAAGGAACACACTCATATTTTCTCCTATAAATTTTCCTCAGAGTTGCACTACAAATGAAGATGTTGGTAACAAGAGTTGGAAATCCCCTTCCATTGGATAATGCTTACCAACTAGATAGAACAATCTTGAAAATCATGATACATCACCTATAAAACTTATTCTTTTGTATCTATGGTTAATTTAGATTTGAATAATTTGTTTATGATGTTATAAACCTTTATCTTACCTAAATTGTGAAGTGTGATTCTATTATATTTTTAAAAAAGATTTGTTTGTTCAAAAATCTACTTACAAATAAATTAAGATGATAATTAAATGGTCATAATTTTCAAAAGTAAGAGTCAGGTACTTGGAGATGCTATTTTTTTAATTTAATTCAATAATTTCCAAAAAATATTATGACATACAACTTTAAAAATAAGAATAATAAATCAGTTCCACAAGAACAATAAATAGTAAAGACAATTACTCTTTAGATCATAGGGAAATCAGTCATACAACTCTTTATGTCCCTCTCAAAAGTCTACACTATCAACTGTTATAGCTTTGCATTAATTTTTATATCCAAAATATCGGCATGAAATATTGTGTAGGCTTATTTTATTGGACGTGTCTAAGCTCCAGACAGACACAACATAATTTTGCAAAATTTTCAGCATCTGTTCTTCATGATCTGTACATTTTGTGGTCGAAAACAACAAAAAATTTGCAAAAAAATCAGTATTTTTGCAAATCTGAAAAAAAAAAGTTACTTTTTTGTTTTTTAGTCTTTAGTGCATTCTGTCTGGAGCTTAGCCCGTGCCTATTTTTCCGTCTTCAAGATGTCTCTTAGAGATGGGAAAGAGGTCTCAAATAACTATATTAAATAATGCAATTAGGAGAAAACTCATTTTATAAATTTAGATATTATTTCAATCAATCAAGATATTGAGGTTATAAAAACCCTCTTACAGTTCATAATTCTGATGAAAAATACTTTGTCGATAAAACCAATCTCTGATCTTCATAAAAATATGAGCAGAACAACTGAGTCCCATCAACAATGCTTTTCATAATAGTTTTAACTTTTTCTGAAACGAATTTGGAAGAACTGTCATTTCAATGCAGACTTCCACTTTGCTTTTACAATAATTTCGTCTATTCATAGTTGATTACAGATATAACAGCTAAAAAAGTACTCACTTGAGATTTGATTTGCTTAAATCATTTCACACGCCAAAAAAACATAATTTACAGTTGGCATTTGTGGGAAAAAATATAAATCTCTACCAAAAAAATGGGAATTGATTTTGATAGAAAAAGCAGAATTATTAGTTATTATTTGGGATCAGATTTCAGAGTATGTGTGAATACGAAAATTCCATGATGGTTTGATCATTTATCTTCTATTGAATTTAAATAGAATTGTTTTGTTAGTATATGTTTTTTATAACTTAAAAAAGTGAAATCTGGTGAGTATATCTTCACCATTATTTTGCTCCATTTAAAAATAGAAACTTATTTATCTTGAATTGTCTAGATAAATATTGTTCTGAAAATGATGGATGTCTTGTCTTTTCTTTATTTATTGACGGAGCTTGGATTCTTTAATAGACATGTGAAGTTTACTAAAGTTGTTGATTTTGAATTGTCAAAGGGTGTCTCTAGAATTCATATATATTTCCATGATTTTCTAAGGGACACTCAATTATGTAGACTCTATTTATTATACGGTTTATCAGCTCACAAATAAAGGAAATGAATACTAATATAGTAGAAAATCTAGATGATTGGAATAAGAAGGATCTAATATATGCTTTAAATAACTAAAAAGAAAAAATACACTTCATGCTTCTTGTAATGATTTTCCTCCAAAAAAGTAAAAAGCATAGGAATAAAGAAACCACTTGGTCCTCATAATGGAGGGCATTGTTTGAACCCCCAAAGGCATGTTGAATGAATAGCTTACTACTTTCTTTACAAGTAGTGTTGGAAGGATAAAGTAAGAAGGTAGCTATATCAAGTTGATGGCTGCAATCAAATGATGTTGGATGTATTATGAGTAGTGTTTGGTAACAATAGTACCATTGGTTTGATGCACAAGGGTTCAAGTCTTTTCAAAATCCTATTTCTATCTAATTCATAGCTTTAATAAATGTGTTTATCAATAATAACAAAATATAGAAACTACAAAAAAAGAGATGCAAGAAAAATTCAAGGTTTCAAAATTGTAAGAAGAGATCCTAACCAAGTATATGGAAGATAAATCAAGAGGTTAAATTCAATTTGAACACCTTGAGTTTAGGCATTTTTCATACCCATGACCATCTTAAAGTTATGGGAACCTATCACCATGTGGACTCCTTGTTTTGCAAACACTATATCCATCTCCAAATAGTTCTACTAGTGACACTAGCCATTATTGTGACAAGTATCAAAGCATCAATCTTTTCTCATTTATTGCATAGTGGAGGAGGACCCTTAGTAGTTAGTGCCACACTTTTCTATTACTACATTAATATATCCAATCATTTGGAATGATTTTGTTGGATCTCATCTTTAGGAAGAGAACTATAGATATAAAAAATACAACAAGGTCATCATCTTGAAAAATGTGGCAATCTCAAATATCAACCTGGTATTTTTGCATGAATTGGTGGAACCAAATTTGGATTTTTACATTAACCCTCTTGTAAATTCAATAGTTACAAGTGTTGTTGAGTTAGCCTTCCTTTATCTATTGTTTGAGAATGATGTCTACCTTGTTGACCAAAGGTATGTTATTGAAGTAAAAAATGTTGGCCAATGTTATCATTGATGTCAAAGCATGCAAAAGATTTTAATTATTGTCATATCATATTAGCGCATTTGAGTTCCAAAAAGAGAGAGGCAAGTATGTTTAATAACTCTCTTAATGTTATCATTATACTCTGGTTTTAGTAGTTCTTGAGTACCTATCACATGTGGTGTTGTATGAATGTACTTGTAATATGTTTGTAAGGTCCATGCTTAAAAAAAAAGTGTATTCAGCTGCAACATTGTCATGGTTTTTGGCTTAGCATACACCACAATTGGTAGTTATAGATTGTGATTTGGAAGGAAGGTAAGCTACATATGAAGTATCATATTCTTGAGTTTTAGAGGTTGAGATTCAACATATATAAAGTTAGGAGTGACAAAGTATTTACTATGCTAGTTGACTAATTGAGTTGATATTCCAAATTGATGCACTAGAAAAGGATAATGTGTGTCAACTAGAGGAAGTGTGTATGTGAAGGTGTTTTGGGACCAACAAAGTTCATCTTGGGTAGTGCATAGTGTGTCACCTCTCCTAGAGTAATGTGTGGGATTTAGGACTTGTTTTGTTACATGTTTGGTTAAGGAATTTGTTTGAGGCTAACTTGTAGATGGTGTAATGATGTTCTAGGTTGACTTGTGAATGTAATTATCATTGTTGTGCACATATATATTATTGACCTAGGTTCATTCCTAGTTAGTGTGTTACATATGTATGGTGGTTGTTGCGTGAATTGAGCAAGTTTTTCATTACAAAGATGAATTGAAGTAATTAAATCAAGTTCTAGATCAATACATTGCGTAAGTATTCTCATATAGATCTAACCTAACATAAGTTGAAATTTGATTTCTAAAGGTTTGAATAACATATCTTTGCATGGCTTGATGCATTTAGAATTAGTATCTCACATGTTGAGTTGGTGCTCATATCATGGGCTAGGGGATTGGTGTCTCTTTTAGGTTGGTGTCTGCAAAAGGTATTGGGGATTGGTGTTTCCAATAAGTTGGTTCCTACCTTATAATTGTAAGAAGTTATTATATATCTTTGTGAGGTTGTATTTGGACAATAGGTCTGAGAAGCTATTCTCATTATGGTTTTTCCCTTTTGAGATTCTACATTTATTTGGTGTTCATTTATGTGGATGTGTGTTCTTTGATTAGTTGGTTCATAATTAAGGAATGACTAGTAAATTATACTAACAATTATTTAAGTTTGAGATTAGTTTTGATACTTCAAGAATTTATTAATGGTAATTAATGTTTCATCAATTTGGAATTGGTATATATTGATTCACCCCTCCTCCCAAAAAAAGTAATTCCCTTAAAAGAGATAAACACCTCGAGGTAGATCTCGAATGGAACACTAAGTTACTCAAGAAGGCTTTCTTCAAACAAGGCATCATTTTTTATGGATCCAATTATGAATTTTGAAGAGTAAGGATGGAAGCCTATTTGATGGCTTTAGGGTTTGATGTTTATAAATTTATTGTGAATAGCTATGAGATTCTAAAAAATCCTCCAAGAGATCAGGCATGAAAGAGAGCATGTAAGACAAATGAAAAAGCTAGAAATATTATTTTATGTAATTTATCTAACTCTAGGTTTGTGAAAATAATACATCGTAGGACTGCAAAAGAATTTTGGGATACTGGAGGTTATTTTAATGTCCAAATATGAAGAAGGGAGAAAATATTGCAACATACCTACTTTGAGTTGATGAAATCGTCAATATCATTAGGCAACTAGGTGAATAGGTGAAAGAAATAATGATTATAAAAAAGGCACTCAAATCACTTCTTTCTAAGTTTGACTCAAAAGTCTATGTAATAGAAGAATCCAAAGATCTAAATAGTTTAAATATATATGATTTACATAAGACATTAACTCCATAAAAAATGAGAATTGTGAATAACAAATCTTCAAGAAAGGAGATAGCCTTCAAGGAATCCATGGAAAAAGAAGATTAAGATTTTAGTGAATATTTAGATCTGGAAGAAGGAAAATTTTATGAGGAATTTAAAAAGGGGTTATGATAAGTATAAAGGTAAGTTGCCTTTCAAACACTTCAATTGTGGTAATATTAGTCACATTGATTCAAAGTGCAAATTGAGGATAGACAAAATTGAAGAATGAGTTGTATGTTGAGGAAGATGGTTACTCGCCTAAGGAGTCATAGATGATTGCACATTTGGAAGTGAATGTAAAAAGTATTTACTCATGACAATGAAAAAATTAAGTAAGGATCCAGTAAGTGTGCACTCCATGAATAACGAAGGTGATGTTGAAGTGGATTTTAAATAACTTCATCATGTTTACAAGGAGATCAAGAATTTGAAGAAAGGGGTTGTGAAACAAGGACTATGAATTTTATAAGACTTTCAAATCAAAGAAAAAATGAGAGGCAGATAATAGTTTAAAAGTTCAATTGGAAGAAGCAAAAAGGAAAAATGATATGATGAGAGAATTTTAAAGATCAAGGAGAAGGACTATGAAATAGTAGAGGTAGAAGTGGTATCCTTGAGAAAGAAGTTAGAGAAATGAAATGTTTGGAAAAGGTACTAAGATCTTATATGAGATTATATGAAATCAGAGGGAATCACACATCAATTAAAATCAAATTAGTAAGGCTACTAAGCATTCTATGAGGGAAAATACAAAACATCTAGATGATCATGGTTATAAAAGTTAAGGATTCAATCAACCTAGAGTGATTGAAGACAATAAGAAGGATGACGGGTTCATCCATGTTTGAATAGATCTAAAAGACAAAATTAGAGAGGACCAATATATAATCCCATATCCAATAATTCTTTCTTTGGTTAATGTTTGAAATCCAATCATTATGGACATAAGGTAGTATGTTATAGAAGATTTCTTACAAGTAAAAATAACTTTGTGAGAATAATCACTTTTTCTCCTTCAATTTATTTCAATATTGTATGTTATAAGTACAAAACATTTGGCCATATTGTAAGACATTTTAGAAGCAATTTGGTGAAGGTCTCTAAACTAGATTGAAAGGAAACCGCCATTTTTTTTAATCAAAGAAAGGAAACTAAGAAGGTGTGGAAGAGAAGGAAACATGAAGAAAAGTCTGAAAATGGAATTATCCTTCATACTTCATTTAATTCCCAAACCAAGATGTGCAATAGGTTGGAAGATAAAGGCTAAAATATTGCCCATATTATTGAAGAATGTGAAACCATAGAAGAAATGCCCAAAAATCGTATAGTGAACGGTTGCAACATAGAAGGTGAGAATCTAATTAATAAGATAAAGAAAATAGAATACATATTGTGAAAAAAAGATGAAAGTTGGCCTTGGTATAAAATGAAATTATGATAATACATTTGAGTTCTTAAAGTAAAAGATTTGAGATATATATCTCTTCTTTTTTATGTTTTAAAGGTAGAATAAGTTTAGGTTGAGTTTTGGTAAACTACCACAAGAAGGCTTGGTTTACATGCAGTGAAGTCTAGGATGTATTAATACATGATCATTTCTAGGTAGGGGGAGATAATGTCTTAGAGGAAGGATTCAAATTTTGTTGTTCCATTAATTTCAAAGGGGGAGAGAGAAAGCCAAAATTATCATTAGATAGAAGTTATTTAAGAATAATGTTATTCTTAGGGGATCATTTTGTTAGTTTGTCATCAATGAAAAAGGGGGAGATATTGAGAAAACAATATTCATTGATATCAAAGGATCTGGTTAGTATTTTCATTAATGTAAAGGAATCCAAAAGATTACAATTATTGTCATATCATATTATAGCATCTGAGTTATGAAAATAAAGAGTCAAGTATGGTTTTAATAGATCTCTTAATGTTATCATTATACTCTATATTTAGTAGTTATTGAGTTCTTATTGCATGTATTGTTATATGGAAGTATTTATGATATGTTTCTAAGGTTTATTGATTAAAAAAAAATATGTTTAGTTGCATTGTCATGGTGTTTGGCTCTACATCCTACTATACTTGGGAGTTATGACTTCTAGGTGAGAATTTTGATATAATATGTATCATATTCATATTTTTTAGGGGCTAAGCTATAGTCGATAAAAAATTATAAGTGATAGAGTGTTCACTATGCTACTTGGTCAATTGTGTCAATGTTCTAAATCAATGCGCTAGAAAAGGATTACATGCTAGAGGAAGCATGTGAAGGTTATTTGTGATCAATAAAGTTCATGTTGGGTAATGCACAGTGTGTCCCCTCTTATGGAGTAACATGTGGGATTTAAGACTTGATATGTTACACGTTTGGTTAAGGATTCTATTGGAGGCCAACTTGTGGATGGTGTAATAACATTTTACGTTTACTTGTGAATGTATCATATTTTGTTGATCTAGGTTTACTCCTTGTTAGTGTATAAAGTATGTGCCATTGATGTTGAATAAATTGAGAAAGTTTTCTATTATAGAGATGAATTTAATTAAGTGAATCAAGTTGTGGATCATAAACACATTGAGTGAGTGTTTTGATATACTATTAGACCTAACAAAGGTTGAAGCTTAAGTTGTGAAGGTCTTCATAACATATATATTTGTATGTTTTGATGTATTTGATATTTGTGTCTTACATGTTGAGTTGGTTCTTAGATCATGGATTAGGTGATTGGTGTCTCCTATAGGTTAGTAACTAAATATATTATTAGGGATTAGTGTCTTTGATAGGTTGGTACATACCTTATAACTATAAGGCCTTTGTTATATATTTGTGAGGCTAAATTTGAGAAATGGATCAGTAGCTATTCTCACCATGGTTTCCACAGAAATTTGTTTTTTTCAGTAATTGATATTGATTTTGACCGGAGTTATGAGCCAATGGGGTCACAATGTGGGAACCTATCCCCATGGTGGTATCACAACAATTAGATCGCCAACTTGGGATAAACACCAATGTGGTATTTGGTCATCCATAAATGCCAATATCCCGGAAGGGATCATCACATATTCATTGCTACCTAGTGAATCATATTATATCTCCTTATATCTCCATGGACCAACCACCTTATGCTTCTCTAATCTCCTTATATCTCCCTGTTAGAAAAGTCACCACCTTATCACTCCAATTTTTTTAGACATGTGCATCCCCCTGCCACATGGTTGGCGATTCATCCTAACTCCCATTTGTGTCTCCTTGCAACATTCCACACTAACATACCCCTTACCACTCCTTGTGACACCACCTTATCACTCTGTTTTATACTCCAAATAGTGTTGGTTGATGATTCATTTTTACTCCCATGACTAATCATCCATGCACACCATGCCTACAACTGGTCCAAAAATCTACTCATGTGCGCCTAGGGACATTCGATGATTTGAACCTTGAACACCCCTATTCATAGGGGCTCGCAACACCATTGTGCTATGATCTTGTGCTCCACAAAAAAATGGTTTTTATTTGTGTGGATATGTATTCTTTAAATAGTTGGTTCATAGTTAGGGAGATACAAGAAAATGCTACTAATGTGATTTGGGTTTGGGATTGGTTGTGACACTTGGAGAAGTTATTAATGGTAATCAATGTTTAATCATTGTAAAATTAGTATATATTGATTCACCCCCTTCTCAACATATTTATGTTCTTAACGCACCCATATATGATGGAAGTTTCACTCAACTTCAGTGGACAAAGAAAATGGATCATTTCTCTTAAATTTAAAGAAAAATAAGTGACATCAAAGTTGTTATATTTTTGCAGTCCTACAATAAATTATTGTATAAAATTTATAGATGAGATAAATTTTGTGGTCTTATAAGTTGTTAGCTTACATTTTATTTCAAATGGTTTTATTATAAATAAATATTTAAAAAATTAATTGAAACTTAAGGAAGAGGAGAAACATGTAGTAGATCTAATTTTACTATAAATAAAGATGAGAAAGTAAATTGTAAAAAGGAGTGTATTACTTTAAAGGTTGCACATTATAAGGGATAAAAGTGTATTTTTTAAATTTGACCCTTTTATTTTATGCTACTTTGTATATATATGTCACAAATGTATAACGATATTTCTTTATTTGATGTATTTGATACATTAACTCATTCCTCCCCTATAATCTACTAACTAGTTACATTATAGACACATCAAGCCCTATTATATATTATTGAAAACTCCACCTCACATAGGATTATGTTTCATGGTGTGGCCTAGTCCCGCCCTAATAATTCTATGGCTAATTCCCACTACATGTCACCTCAATCCTATGTGCAAGCTAGCAATCCTACGATCAACACAAAAAGATTTAGATTAACATGGGATTTATAATACTCGGGCTCATATGGGAATGCAAGATTGGAGCATACATCAACACACTAACTTCAAACACAACAAATAGAGTTAACTAACCTTATAATAAAAATTGAAGTTTTCCTAGATCAACAAAAAAGATGTCTTCAATCGTGTCCTACAAAAGATTAGGTTACTATTTTTAGATCTTGAACCTAGACTATCAAAGGTAAGTTGCACATATTAGTTAGTGTGATCACATGCAAAGACAAGTTAGTGGATTATCACTCAAAATGACATCAAAAAATATAAAAATATTTATAAATTTGCAGTCAAATAAACAATTTTGTCTAAGGATGGGGTAAAATCACTAAATTACCTTCAAGTTTGTCAATTTACCTTTGAATTTTCTAATGTATCTATCAATGAATCTAACACTATACTAGTAATATAAGATTCTTTGAAAAGTTGTAAAGTTCACCAAGTATTAATGAGTGTCAATTTTGTGTCAAATCCACTGAAGAAGTTCCATATAGGACAATGTCAATATACTTGCAATTCCACTAGTCCATAGAGAAATCCCGTCAAATTAGTAAAATACTAAATTTTGCTTCTTACTAGAAAGTCCATTAAAGTGTGTAAGAGTCTACCACTATGTAAGAAAGTATGCCAAATTATGACCTATAAATGTGAATTGAATAGAAATATTCAAATTTGTAGTTCAAACCTATGATGTAGGTCCCACCTAGTGTGCCAAAATGTGTGCAAAGAAAATTTCTTTCAAAATGAGTGAAATTAGCAATAAAAACCTCTTAAAGTCATAGAACTCAACAATAATCAAGATAAGTCAAAGAGTTAGAGGGGGTCAAACCATTACCAAATCCATAAAAAAAAAGTATGATGACCTCGTTGATATATAGATTTTCCTAGCAATGTTGGATTCAACTTGCACTCACAAGAATTAAAGTAGCATAAGGGTGCTCAAGGGATACATAATGCATGTGATATGTTGTTGTTTAAAAATGGCTAAGTTTGAGAGTACAAATGAGGGGAGATAGATTGGAGGCCTTATATTGATAGCATGATATCAATGTTGGAGGATTAATTGGTCCCCAAAATGTGTGAGAGTTTTCCAAGTTGCAACTTGTTGGATTATTGAGAGGGAGGTGAATCAATAATTAGTGATTCTTTAAACCTTAAAACTTTTCTCTGATTCAACTTGGTAGAAACTCAGTCAGACAAACTTCAAAATTAACCGATAACAGTAAAATAACATTATCAATAAGAAATAACATTCACAATAAACATTCAACATATATAATACTAGTATTTAACGTGGAAACCCAATTTGGGAAAAACCACTGTGGGAATTGTCACCCAATAAAGAAATTTGGGAAAAACCACCGTGGGAATTGTCACCCACAAAGACCCCTCTCTGGGTTGGGAATGGAGAATTTATGAAGATCTTCCTATTTTGAGAGAATAATTATTACAACTTAAGGAGATTTTGAAAATATATTACTGTCATTCAGAAATAGAGAGGAAAATCTAATGTAGAAAGGAGCTAAAACAAGGAACTTCAACTCTAAAAATAGATATAAAACAATTGTTGAGAAGAAATGCTTCCAAAAGTATGAGATCTTGATTTTGTTATGTTGGGATAAAATGTATTTACCTAAAGCTAGAATATTCACTTAGTCAACCCTTCAAGGAAGAGTTCTCACTGCTAAATTGTTTATAAAAATTAGGTTTTTTGGCCCATCTGTCTGTATTTAATGTGAGCGTAGTGAAGAGATAGTTAATCATATTTTTTAAATTATCCTTATGTGAAAAGATGTTGGCAATGGTTATGCACAAAAATGAGATAGGTAGCTTCCCTTCCAAATGACATAATGAGCATTTTTCAAGGTTGGTCCAAATTGTATGCATCAAGCTTATATGGTAGCATTTGGTTTTCTCCACCATCTTTGTTGAAATGGGAATTGTGGAAAGAAAGAAACCATAGAATACTTAGGATAAAAAGACTAAGATGCATTATCTAATAAGATAGAAGCTTTTGTTTTGGAAGTTGTTAATAGTATAATATCAACATATTTCTCTAAGGAGGCCCAATTTACTATTTGGGATGACAAAATTAGGGGAAGATGGTTTGGGTTAAAGATCCCTTCCTATGTTGTAAGTGAAGGAGAGATAAGCAAGAATAGAAGTTCTTAGAGTGTCTCAAATTCTCCATAAATAGTTTGGTTTAAGTTGAGCTTTGATGGAGCATCTTGAGGAAATCCTATAGCTCTTAGGGCAAGTTGTGTAGCTGATTCATGGAATGGAGTAATTGTTGCTAAGTTGGCCAAATCTTTAGAAGTGGATACAAATAGTATAACTCAAGGCCTTATTAGAATATATTTTAATTTGTAAAGAACTAGAAATTAACAAGGTGGAGATTGAGGGGGATTCAATAATAGTTATCAATGCTTTCAGAATAGAATCAACCTTGAATTAATGATTAATTTCAATCTTGGGTAGAGCTTTAGAGCTTCTAATTTTTTAAAAAAATTTCCATGTACATCATATTTATAGAGAAGCAAATGGAATAGAAAATCAATTAGAAAACCTTGGAGATGATGGCAAAGATACTAGACAAGTATGTTTAGTCCAGTAAATTCATATTTAAATATAAATTGAGTGAAAAATAAGGAAGTAGTAATGAATGTATCTAAGTTTGTTAGCTTATGGATGAGAGCTCAATAGATGGATTAATAAGATAATTCATAAGAGGTGGTTAATATTAAGGAAAAGAGTACATCAAGTAATTTTAAGTGGTGAAAGAAGTTAGTCATCAAATGGTCGATTAACTATAAATGACAAAAATCAAATATATTAATAATATAGACCCCTTGGAATAATAAAGGTTTGGAAGGTGGAAATATCATTGGCTAAGGTGGAATGATTGGATACTCCAAGTGACAGCTAAGGACAACCACATTGATCCTTTTCGAACCCATCAAATGAATGATGTAATATATTTCCATAGGATGTGCTTAAAGGTTTTATAATCATTTTTTGTAAAATAATTAATCTAAGTATGTTAGAGGTCAATCAAATTTAATTTTTTTGGTAATATGATGGAGGTCACTAAATCAAAATAGCTTGTCACTAGTTTGTTAGGAATAACAGTCCACAATACAACTAAGAGGGGGGGTGAATCAGTTGTATGATAGATTATTAAACTTTAAACTTTAAGCAACAACAATATCAGATCCAATGAAAATAGTGAATGCCAACACAATAACACAATATTTTGGTGTCGGGAAAACCTTGTTAAAGGTAAAAACCCCGGTGCGAATTAGCACCCACAAATTATGTACTGAGAGTATAGTTATCCTTGTTAGAAGATATAGCCCTGTTAGGAGCTTATTAAAACATTACAGTACATAGTCCTTGTTAGAGGACAAACCCTGTTAGGAGTCAAGAAGAAAAGGGAGGGCTCACTGCCCAAGGCTCACTACCCAAAGAAGGTTAAGACCACCTTCAGAACTCATTGTTCACAACACAAGTGTATATGAAGAAATACACAATCTTTTTGAACTGTTCGACAACAATTATCTTTTCTTGATCAATTCCAATGAAGTCCACCAAAAAACCTCTGCTCTACATACAATAGACACAAGTTCAAAGCTTTCAAAACCTCTCTATATCATCTTCTTCACATGCTTATCTTTTCCAAAGAAAAGACCTTTCATTTATACCTTATTACAATTCTTATGAACAGGTCAGCCCATAAGGCTTTCCTAATTACAAACAATTACATAAAACCTTGCTAAGATACACACTGTATCTAGAACAAGTATACAATGATTACATTACAACAATTAAGGATTGACATCCTTAATTCAAATTTGTCATCCATCGTACACGCTACATCTCTGTAGTTGACTTCCAAATAGATCACCTTCCAGAACACACGCCACAACTGATGTCATCCTTCCTTCCGTACCTTGTGCAATTCATAGAACATTCTTCAATACTCTATCTTTCATCTCTTAAGTTTGCATACACTGATTCCATATCACCTGTAAGCTATACACAAAACACAGAGACTAACTTTGTCATTTCTCATTGCCACAGTCAGTGACCAGTCTTCACCAAGACATCTGTAACTCATCCAATATGAAAAATTACATGATGTGATCTTGGATATAAG
Organism: Chamaecyparis obtusa; assembly: GCA_027943335.1. NCBI lineage: Eukaryota > Viridiplantae > Streptophyta > Pinopsida > Cupressales > Cupressaceae > Chamaecyparis > Chamaecyparis obtusa. The sequence goes on along the minus strand of BSBK01004744.1, from coordinate 1,010,768 downwards.
ATCAAAACATCCTCCTAAACTCTCATCTATCTTCGCAACATCTGAAACATCCATACATTGTCTGTACATTGTGGTAACCAGTCTAATCTCCTCATAGAAACATATGTTGACATTAGTGACAAAACACAAATGACAATAGTATGAGTGCCCATTCAAAAATGTAGTGATTAAACATATTAAATGTCTCAATCACCTCCCCATGCATTAGCAATATCCAACAATCTCCCCCTTTGGCATTGATGTCAATATATGAAAAAATCCATCATCCCAAAGTTATATATCAATCCAAAGTTCTACAACCAAACAATCTCCCCATACAATAGGGATTTTCTCATAGCAACACTCTCTCTTTGAAAACAATGGCAAAGGCTGCCATGAGTCATCAACTACTTTCCAACATCTTTCTTCCATGATTACTCCCCCTGAGGAGTAGATCCCTACATCCAGTCCAAATTATGATAAGGCTCTAAAAACCTCTAGACTAATGCATCCCTGCATCATTTAATTCTGACTAGGAGGGGCTTGAACCCCAAGCATACCTATGAGATATTCAAAGGTATCTTTTGGTAGTGGCTTAGTGAAGATGTCAACAATTTGTTCCTTAGTGCTAACATACTCAAACTTTATCTCCTTTTTTGCCACCTTGTCTCTCAAGAAGTGATACTTGATAGAAATATGTTTAGTTTTAGAGTGCATCACCAGATTCTTTAACATATTCACTATACTGATGTTATCACAATGGATAACCATAGGCTCATAAAAAATTATTCCAATGTCTAACAACATTTGTTTCATCCAAACAATTTGAGTGCAATTTATGGCAGCAACAACACACTCTGATTCAGCAGTAGATTGTGTTATACAATCTTGTTCTTACTTAGCCACGAGACCAACTTTTTCCCAAGAAAAAATGCACCACCACTAGTACTCTTTCTGTCATCAATATTTCCTACCCAATCAACATCAGTATAAGCATGAAGTTCAAAGCTATCATTTCTGTCATACCATAAACCATAGTCTATGGTTCCTCAGATATCTCAATATCCTTTTCACAGTAGCTAGGTGTGTTTCTTTGGGTTCAGCCTGATATCTAGCCACAATTCCAATAGCATTAGCAATATCTGGTCTGGTGTGGGTCAGATATTGTAATCCTCCAACCATTGATCTGTACAAGGTTTGAAAAGCACACTTTGATTCATCATCAATTGTTAGCTTATTACCAGTCACCATGGGTGTTCCTACTGGTTTAAAGTCTTCCATTCCAAACTTCTTTAGCATTTCTTTGAGATACTTAGTTTGAGAAATAAAGATACCATTCTCATTCTGAGTTATTTGCAATCCAAGAAAGAATTTCATTTCACCTATCATGGACATCTCAAATTTAGTTTCCATTTCCTTAGAAAATTTCTTACATAGATCATCATTACCTCCAAAGATAATATCATCAATAAAGACTTCTATTATCAAGATTCCATGTTCACTAGTTCTTAAATACAAATTATTGTCTGCATTACCTTTTTTGAATCCAAGCTGAAGTAGATACTTGTCTAACCTTGAATACCAATCCCTTGGAGCTTGCTTCAACCCATACAAAGCTTTCTTCAACTTTCACACCATGTCTCTATCTTCGCATAGAGGAAATCCATCAGGTTGTTCTATATATACTTCTTCTTCAAGATCCCCATTCAGAAATGTAGATTTCACATCCATCCGATACACCTTGAAGTTCTTATGTGCATCATAAACCAAGAACAATCTTACTGCCTCTATTCTGGAAACAAGAGCAAATGTTTCTTCAAAGTCTATGCCTTCTTGCTGTGAATATCCTTTACATACTAGTCTTGCTTTATTTCTTACAACAGCTCCTTCTTCATTCATTTTGTTTCTAAAAACCCATTTTGTTCCTATTACATTTTTGTTTTTAGGTCTAGGAACCAATTCCCAAGTATTATTCTTCTTTATTTGATCTAACTCTTCCTTCATAGAATTTAACCAAGATTCATCTCTACATGCTTCATATGTAGTTTTTGGTTCAACTTGAGAAATCAAACAAATTTCTTCTCTAACCTTTGATCTAGTTAATACTCCTTGATTTGTATTGCCAATAATTTGATTTCCAGGATGGTTATTCTTTACATAACTCGGTGTTTTAGGAACCTCAGTAGCTTCACTTGTGACAACATCACAAACCTCTTTTTCACTTTCTACCTCAACAAGTTCTTCTCCTTCTGCAACAATAGTAGCTTCTTTGATCTCTGAATTTTGATTACTGTCATACATTCTTTCTTGTATCTGAAATTTTTCATCTATTCTTACATTGTTGCTTTCAATCATCTTCCTCAATCTCAGATTGAAACATTTGTAAGCCTTTCTCTTAACGGAGTAACCAAGAAAAATTCCTTCATCACTTCTAGCATCAAACTTTCCTATCTCATCATCTCTCTTGATATAACACTTACTACCAAATATTCTAAAATATTTTACAGTAGGAGTATGATCAATCCATAATTCATAAGGAGTCTTACTTTTACCTTCTCTGATTTGAATTTTGTTCAATGTATACACTGTTGTTCCAACAACCTCTCTCCAATGTACATGAGATACATCTCCTTTGATCAACATTGTCCTACCAACATCAAGTATAGTCTTGTTCCTTCGATCTGCTATCCCATTTTGTTGTGGAGTCCTAGGAGCAAATTTCCGTCTCTTTATTCCATGCTCTTCACTATATGAATTAAATAAGTCTGAAGTAAACTCTCCACCTCTGTCTGACCTTAGACGCTTAATCTTTAAGCCTGATTCATTCTCTACTTTTTCTTTGAACAACTTGAATTTATCAAATGCTTCTGATTTTTCCTTTAAATAAGTAACCCACATCATTCTAGAAAAGTCATCAACAAAGAGTATGAAATACCTTTCACCATAGTATGATTTTGTCCTTGTAGGCCCACGTAGGTATGTGTGTATTAGCTCCAACTTCTCTCTTGATGTATATGCTTTACTTTTGTAATTGCTTCTAGTCTTTTTTCCCATGACACACTCTCTGCAAACAATGTTAGATGGTTTCACAATCTTCGACAGATCTCTTATTGCATTAGTCATACTTGCCTTTACAATGTTATCAAAATTAACATGACAAAATCTCCTATGCCATAACCAACTATCATCAACCTTCACAACAAAAAAAGAGGCTCCAGATGTATTTAATTCAAATACATTACCTCTAGATTTAGTACCGGTTGCAATCAGCTTACCTGCCTTACTTCTAATAAAACATTTACCATTAACAAAACTTAGTTGAAACTCTTTATCCATCAACTGTCCAACACTCAACAGGTTATGTTTCAATCCTTCAACAAGAAGTACATTATCTGTATTAGTCTTCCCATCCAGAGTAATAGATCCTACTCCTATGATAGATTTAGGAAGATTGTCTCCAAACCTCACAACACCACCATCATACTTTACTAATTTAACAAACTTATTTTTATCTCCAGTCATATGATGAGAACAACCATTGTCTATTATCCATTTAGTTTTCTTGTCAACATGAGATACTAAAGCTTTTTCCTCATGTACTGGCTCATCTCTAATAGCAACAAATCCGATCTCTTCATAATCTAAATCATCATCATTAGAAATGCCTTCACTAGCATAATAACATTCTTTGTCCCTTTTAATCTTGGAAAAATTAGGTTTGTACTTAGGAACTCTTGTAGGACATCTAGATGCAAAATGACCTACCTTATTACATGAAAAACATTTCAAGGGTAACTTGCCTTCAAATTTTCCCTTACCTCTCTTTTCTCTTCTAGAAATCAGTGCAACAAGTTCATCCATCTTTCTTTCTTCTGCCATTATCTGTTCCCATTCCTCAACATACTCACCAAGCTCTTCTTTTAGGTCTTCTTTGCTGGTGCTCGAAAGTGCATACAATTTCTTGTGTGTAGATGCCTTAAATGCAAATTCAACTTTAGGTACAGCCTCTCCTAATTCTGTAGCTTCAAAAGTAGTTAGCTTTGCAATCAACATCTCTCTGCTAAAGTTTGGAGTTAGAGGTATAGTCTCTTGAATATACATAGACTTGAACTTGTAAGCAAGTGTTAATGATCTGAGGATCTTCGCAATAACTTCTTCTTCATCATAAGTGGCTCCACATTTTCTGATTCCAACTATAGCTTCTGCAACCCTTTGAACATAAGCCCTAATGCTTTCATCGTCATTCATTTGTAGATTCTCCATCTTAGTCTTCCAATTTTGTAACTTCGCTTGTTTGGTATACTTGTCTCCCTCATATAGTGCTTCCAATCTTTCCAAAACCAGGTATGTTGAATCCAAGTCTTTAACTTCTGTAAAATCTCCTTCAAAGAATGCGCTGATCAGTGCTTCTCTTGCGATAGTGTTAAGTGAAAATATCTTCTTTTCATCCTCAGTAGCTATTGTCAATTCATCTTTGGTCTTTATAGCTACCTTGTTCCTTGTAATCAACCAATAGTCAATCCCCAAACAAAATAGGTGAGTTCGCATTTTGTTCTTCCAACTGTCAAAGTTTTCAGGATCAAAATTTGGGCTATCCTTCCTATAGTATGCCATCTCCAGAATCACCTCAAGCTGTTAAGCTTTCTCTCTAAGGACCACTTGCTCTGATACCAATTGTTAGGAATAACAGCCCACAATACAATTGAGAGGGGGGGTGAATTAGTTGTATGACATATTATTAAACTTTAAAATTTAAGTAGCAACAATATCAGATCCAATGAACACAATGAATGCCAACACAATAACGCAATATTTTGGTGTTAGGGAAATCCTGTTAAAGGTAAAAACCCCGGTGGGAATTAGCACCCACAAATGATGTACTGACAGTATAGTTATCCTTGTTAGAAGATATAGCCATGTTAGGAGCTTATTAAAACATTACAGTACATAGTCCTTGTTAGAGGATAGACCCTGTTAGGAGTCAAGAAGAAAAGGGAGGGCTCACTGCCCAAAGAAGGTTAAGTCCACCTTCAAAACTCATTGTTCGCAACACAAGTGTATATGAAGAAATACACAATTTTTTTGAACTGTTCAACAACAACTGTCTTTGCTTGATCAGTTCCAATGAAGTCCACCAACAAACCTATGCTCTACATACAATAGATAAAAGCTTGAAGCTTTCACAACCTCTCTATATCATCTTCTTCTCATACTTATCTTTTCCAAAGAAAAGACCTTTCATTTATACCTTATTACAATTCTTATGGACAGGTCGGCCCATAAGGCTTTCCTAATTACAAACAATTACATAAAACCTTGCTAAGATACACACTGTATCTAGAACAAGTATACAATGATTACATTACAATAATTAAGGATTGACATCCTTAATTCAAATTTGTCATCCATCGTACATGCTACATCTCTGTAGTTGACTTCCAAATAGATCACCTTCCAGAACACACGCCACAACTGACGTCATCCTTCCTTCCATACCTTGTGCAGTTCATAGAACATTCTTCAATACTCTATCTTTCATCTCTTAAGTTCGCATACACTGATTCCATATCGCCTGTAAGCTATACACAAAATACAAAGACTAACTCTGTCATTTCTCACTGTCACAGTCAGTGACAGTCTTCACCAAAACATCTGTAACTCATCCAATATGAAACATTACATGATGCAATCTTGGATATAAGATCACAACATCCTCCTGAACTCTCATTTGTCTTTGTAGCATCTGAAACATCTGTACAATGTCTGTACACTGTGATAACCCGTTTGATCTCCTCACAGAAACATATGTTGACATTAGTGACAAAACACAAATGACAATAGTATGAGTGCCCATTCAGTAACATAGTGATTAAACATATTAAATGTCTCAATCACCTCCCCATGCATTAGCAATATCCAACATAGTCACCTCATTTTCTAGGTTAATTTGATAGACATTTTAGCATAGGACAATATTTAGTTAAAAATCTATTAAGGTTGCACAATGTATGATGGTTAAAAATGAAAGCATTATGTGAGTGCATTTATTGGACTCCCATTTGAGACTTTGGGTAGATATGAAATCTTTTTTTGAAATAAAAAGACTCTAAAGACAAAGATGTCAAGTTGAGAGTTGAAGATTTAGTGAGAAGACAAAGACACTGGGCCCAAAGTTAAAGAATTTAGTGAGTTGTGGAGATAATTTCAATAGTGACAGAGTCTCCAATCTGTTTCATAGAAAGAAAGAGGTAGATGACTTTCATTGGCAAAATTAAAGATAGAAGGATGCAAGACATATTGATTCACTCACATAGTCTAGCAATTCAAGTGGTAAAGAGGATTCTGGTTGAGGATTTCATTTCCACTAACCATAACTATAGAGTCAACACATAGATTCCTATAGTGTTTATTGCCACACTCCTCCATGTGGGTGTATTTAAGGAAGAAACTGTGAGGTTGTGTCAAAAAAAATTCAAGGAGGAATTACTTGGAGAATTAGATAATGTTTTGAGAAATATTAATGAATATCTAACCATCTCTTGCCCTAAGGACTACATGGTCACCATTCGGGATGGCAAACCAATTTTGTGCTTTCCTATTATGATGATTGAAGTTGTTAAACTCTTTCAAGCCAATAAATTTGGTATCAAATTGTAAATTTTTTAATGAAACTTTATTGTTTGAGAAAAAATAAGGGGAGGACTGGATTCAAAACTACATGATATTGAATATAATAGCCATCAATGATGAAGAATCTAGGGCTAATTTGAGGGCAGATGAGCTCAAGGCCATCTCTGAGGTGCAGGGTCCATAACCAAATAATATTCAAAAAAGGGCAACTTGGACGAATCAAACCCTTCCTATATTCTCCAAGCTATTGCTATTGAGGGGGATCAAGGAATGAGTCTGAGTGCTAGTCTATCTACCTTAGCTCAAAAGCAAAAGGAAAGGCTATGGGTAGAGTTTGAGAATTCTATTATTTCTCCTTTTTTGAAAAAACATTGAGAGATTTTTTTATAGATTTTGGTATTGATTAATAGATGAGACTAATTTATAGACACCAAATTCACACATGGTAACATAATATCAAATGTAGTCTTTATAATATATTTGTAATAACATGTATTAGCTCGTATATGAAGCCTAGGGCTTTAGATAAGTTTTAGAAAACTTGAAAAACTTGGAAGAGGTCTGAGGCAGGCCGATATAATTATAACAAAATATTTTATTTGAATTTTTTTTTCATAATTTTGATATTTAATATAATTCTACTTCTAGCTTTGGCCTTGTATCCACAAAAAAGAAGAATAATTAATTGAGGGATGGGTTCTTGCGAACCACTACTCATGAATCATAGGTTAATGAGTTTCACTAAAAAACTACACACTTGAATTCTGATAGCAATATCACAATTTGACTTGATGTGGAAATATCTCCTACTTATCAATAATTAATTAAATTAAAAATTATACTTTATTTTTTTATTTTTAATGATTTTTGAAATAATAATAAAAAGTTTAAAACTTAAATATAAAAATAAATTTAAATAACTTAAATTTATAAATTAGAATAAAAAATACATTAGAAAAAACAATTTAGAACATAAAATACCTATAATTAAATTGTACTATATAAAAATATTATATATTATTTATATATTTATATTTATATTTTTTTATTATAAAATATAATATATCATCCTAGACAATACTCAATTAATGAATTAATTTCCCCAATGATAACACTTATTTTTTCCATTTTCAAAATAACCATAAATTTTATAAAGTTTTAATTTATATTTTTGAATTTTTCAAATTAAATTATTTTATTTATTTGTAATCTCATTTGTTCAAAACAATTTGTCTAGGACACTTTTTTTGGGAGACTTTATGATAATATATCATTTTGACAATTAACTAAAATTTTAAAAAATATTTTAATTAAAAATTAAAAATTATATAATATTTTAGTTTTAAAAAGTGCAAAAATATGATGTGTAAATTCCTTTTTCCTATTTTTTATTAATTATTTTCTAATTAAAATCATAATTATTTATTTAATTATATAATTCTATTTTTACTATTAATTAAACAAATATTCTTATTTATTTAATTAATTCATTATTCATTTTTATCGAATCCTAGTCTATGTGTCTTATTTATTTTCATTCCCCTTTTCTCTCAACTCCTCATATGTCTGATTCATTTAAGTTAAAAATAGTAACCTCTTGTTACTATTCACTATCCACTCAACCTTTAATCTCAACATTTCATCTGTAGGCTAAGTATCCGTTTTTGAGTTTTTGATGTTAACTTCTACACCAATGAAAATAATTCTTTTTTATATTTCATTATAAGTTTTTTCATTTGTAAAATATAGATGCAAATTATTTAACTTTATAATATCTAGCATTTGAAGTCTTATTACACGAGTGAACCAATTAACATTTACCACATTTGTTATTTATTGTCCTTCCACTTATTTCATTTAATTTTCTTGTTATTTTGTAACTATTCTGTAAAATGGAAAAATATTTTATTTAAAAAAATGATTAAAGTATCATATCCTGCCAAATTTATTAAATATAAATAAAGGAACTTTTATCTTATATTTAATAAAATAATAATTATTTAATATGGATAAATTTTTGTTATTATGTTTCTCACTTTTTATAGAATATATTGAAGGAAACTTCCTTTCTCTTTGAAACAAAAAATAAAATAAAAGAATTATGAAAAAAGAAGTAAAGAAAAAGATAAGAAATGCATGTATATATCTTAAATTTAAGTTGAAAATTTTCTATATACTTTACTAAAAGTGTAAATAGAAATATAAAGAACTATAAATATATTTTTATAAATAAATATAAAATTATATATATATATATATATATATATATATATATATATATATATATATATATATATATATATATATATATATATATATATATATATATATATATATATATATATTCCCTGTAAAATTGTGAAAAATCATATAAAATATATAATATTACAATATACCACATATTATAATAATGTAACTTTATTGATCATATATAAATTAAAAATATATTAATAAAATAAAATTAAGATTAAGAAATAATAAAAATAAAAATAAAATTAGTATGAAAATTAATTGTAATTTATAAGTTATAATTGTTGAAATAATTATAATTAAAAATAAAAAATTTATTGTTACAACTATATTAAAATAGATCATTATAATTATGTAATTTAATTAGTAATTAAAATACATTTAATTAAAATTAAAATTATGGTTAAAAGAACACATAATATTTTTAACATTATAATTAGGTTTCTATTCTTAAAATTTCAACTATCATTAATGCTATCAATATGATTATACATTACGATTTCTTAATTATTAAAAAAGTTATTACTTCTACTATAACTTTAAAAAATATAATAATTAAAAAATCAATACACTATTACTTCTCCTTTATTTCTACAATTTAACTAATAAAGGCACTTGTTTCTAGACTAGTGGTTGGCTATTTAAGAATTTATAGTAAGGTTACAATTTGACATTCACAAGAGGTAAAATTTTAAAAGACACTCTATTTATGGGTCCCATGAAGGGGGGGTTAGGATCCATTTCCAAGAAGTAAAAAGTTCCATGAGAAAAAAATTGTTATAAGATTAATTGGAACTTTTTCCTAAAATCAGCAACCCCATTTATTAGGATCTATTTGAGGAGGACAACAATGTGGGAGGGACTTTGAATATGTTAAATAATAAAATTCAGGCCACCACCAACTTTGCCACTACCAAATTCATGGGACCACCCACTTAAAATAATTCTAAAAAATCTTAGCAACACGAAGCCTCCCTCCATGAAATGCCAAATCTAAATTTAAAAAGTAGAGGCTACTATTTTCTTAAGGTCCCGGGGTCTTACGAGAAGGAGGAGGTCCATGAAGAAAAAATAAATTTGTTACCACATTAGAATCTTTTCTTAAAAAATAGAAACTCTTACTTTTTAGGGAGTGGGTGCAAATAGGGTGGGGCTAGCCCCAATAACTTATGAATGTTATTGCCACCTCTCAAACATCTAAATTTTGATTTTAATTAGAAATAATTTTGGAAGAAATTGATTTTTTTTAACTTTTTTTTCAACCAGAGAGGCTTAAAATTTAAGATCCAAAATTTATGAAAGTTGGTGCTCTTCATTGATACCACTAATAAAATATTAAAGATGGAAAAAATACTAATTACAAATTGAAAAACTTCACATGACAAAAGTTTAAAAAAAAAAAAAAAACTCAAGTTGGTGAGGCAATTTCTAGCACCCCACTTTTTCCAGAGGCTCAAATCTCTAGCCTACAAAGTAAATTTTTCCAAAAAAAATTCTAATCATGTGACAATTTTTATTTGAATTCATAGAACCTGTGGTTCCTTCAAAATAGATCCCATAATCTTCCTCATGAAACCTCACCCTTATAAAAGTTTTTATTTTATTATATATTGTACCAAAAATTAAGCTTAAATAAACAACTGAAAAACACTAATTTTTTAAATTATTATTTATTAAAAAAATTAAATTTTGCATTGGTACAATTGTGAAAAGTCAGTACTCATTTATCTTTTGTTATCTAAACTTTTACAATATACATTGATTCTATTGTCCTAAACTTTGATCCTTCGTCAGAAACAGATTGTGATCCGAGACTCAAAAGCAAAACTACACAATAATTATCCAAGAACTTGTATAACAATTCATGGACTGAAGAAATAATACCTCCCATTTATTTTTTAGCCAGGTGAAGTTACAGGCATTTGAATTACAACAGGTACCACGAATACGGGCAAGTCCCAGGAATTTCGCGTGGAAGTTGAATTGTCATAATGAAAATGACTACGGACGCACCATCGCCCAAGTCTGTGATGATTTTCCCCAAGAAACAGTTCCTTCTCAACAAATTTCTCACATAATTCTTGTTGGAGGCAGGAAAAAATCGTAAAATTTAATTTTTCTTGTTCATTAAAAGTTAAAATGTAACAATTTGTAAGTTTCAATTCAGCGGAATGGATGATTCGTACATTGTGCAGAGAGTCTGTAATTTTGTCCTCAATAAAAAAAACATCGCCTGAGTTTTGCCTCTGCAATTTAATTACTTTACTATTGTTCATTTTGGACAAGCACGGCATACAGGAGCTGGCAAAACAGGCATCAAAAGGCCTGTGACGAGACTGTTAATTTGAATTTAATAATTAAAATAAAAATCAGAATACTACTGTACTCTGTTTTTTAATTTAGTTATTAAATTCAATTTAAAGGTGTTTTGATGCCTGTATAGACAATTCCCAGCATACATGCCAGAGCAATTATTATTGTGGAGCAAATTTATTGGGAGTATACTGTACGGATAGAAAAAGCTCCGTGAAATGAATCTGCCCTTAACGTTTACTGGAAGGCCAATTTTTCTTTTCACCGCACGGGGATCAAAACAGAGAAAATGTAGTAAAGTACGACAGGCCCCACCATCTCTTACCATAATCGTTTCACACTCTACAACATGTGGCCGGAAGAATAAGAACGCCCCCGATTGTTCTCCGAAAGCGCTGGAAAAGATCCTGTCCATCCATCTAATTTACTGGATAAATCACGTTAACCTGGCCTACCTTGGGCTTTTAACCAAGTTTTCCGTAGTTTCTGATTTTTTTTGGAATCTTCCAGCAGTAATGGAAGTCAAATTATGACTAAATTCCAATCAACGAAGAAAATTCAAACCGAGGGTTTCCAGAGGTCGCGAGTTCGATTTCGCCGGAGGGCCGTGGAGGCGGGTTTGTTTTTAACTTGTTAAAGGCATGTATGACGCTACAGCCTGGTGGCAGACGAGAAAAACATTTTGCTCGAACTCTTTTACGCTTTAGGTAAAGGTCGCGAGCTCGAATTTTAGCTCAAGGTATATATATGTTTGATGTACACATGCTTTGAGGACTGCGTAGCAGCCCCAGTGGCTAAAATTCTTGTAATGCTGTCTCAGATGTAGGGCAGATGTAAGGCCTGGAGCGGCCATAGAGAAAGACTGTGTTCGTTGAAGGAGACAAGGTGAATATTTGCTCGCCTTTTGCTTTTGGAGCAGGAATTTTACAACTTATCAAGGCTTGCAAGAGTAGAATGAGCTTTAATTGTGAATTGACCTTCTGAGTATTTTTTTAAATATAAAAATTACAAATTTTGAAAAATAAGAAGATCTAGAGTCCTCTTTGTTGTTCCTTTTTCAAAAATATTTGGATGGAGGAATTGGTCTCATGTCTTCCACAAGAGCTTCGTTACCGCTCAGGAAGAATTCAGCTTGACGGCTTGTAAGCTGTGATTTTCTTAACTAGACTGGTGTGACTATTATGAATTGTGAAGGTCAGGAGATAGATCTGACCAGTGCTGATATTTGTTTTATTAACGTACTGTGGTTACTTTGACTTCAGAACGTCTGAGAGACATATCTGCTAGAGTTTGAGATCTTTAATGTAAACTACTGTACCTACTTTGAATTCTGAAGTTCGGGAGGTATATCTGTCCAACATTTTTCATTTTCAAATATGGAATTGTTACGAGCTTTGTAGATATTTCCTTATTGTCTTCAAAGTTTTGCAGTTACGAGCTTCCTGGTCTTTGAATGTTGTTTGAATACAACTAGTTTCTGAAAGTTCACAGTTCTATAATATTTTAAACATGGTGTGAAACAGATTTGAGATGTAGTAACTAAGGCATTCCCAGCAATATTAATAAAGTTATGGGGCCGGTGCCTCATGGGGTAAAGGAACGTGTATTATCTGTGTTCTTTCTTTCCGGGAAGATACCTCCTATGTAATTCTGTCGTAATATAGACATACCTGTTCTGTTCCTCGAAGTAATATGAGATGCATTTCCAAAAAAATAAATGCTGTGGTAGGTTTTGTTTGTTTGTTTTATTGATATCTAGTTACAGTTTACTGCAGGGTCGTAGAGAATTAAGCAAGGGGTAGAACCGTAGAACTATAGTTGCATATCATACAGTGCTCTAAATTTAAAGAATATCAAGGTACTTTCAGCTGAGTGGGACAGAGTTGAGTTTTTTGCATGTCTTCTAGAGTATTGCACAGATGATGTGCTTTTCAATTATTCACTGCTTTGGGTTTTTTTAACTCATTTTTGAAGCAAACAGACCATGCAATTCTTCGTGTTGTTATGATGCATAATTTTATTTCTGTATTGTGTGAGAAGATATGGGTCGGGATGAGGATGCGACTTTGGAAAATGATACCACATGGAAGGGCAGTGAGGATGCAAACAAGTCAAAGAGGAAGAATAATCGCTACAAAGGTATAGCCACGTATGCAGCCGTGCCTTCTGCTGAAGATGCGCAGAATACAGGTGCTAGTTGCTCGTTAGGGTCTTCTTCTGGAATGGAAGGTGCTTATAATAGTAACAATCATAGGAGAATGCTGCCAAAACAGGGTTCATTTCAAACTAACTCGGCATTTAGGGGGCCCCAAGAACAAAAGACATGGGTTGAAGCAGGTTATCAGGGGCAGCCTAATAGTAATTTATACAGTGGAGCGAACAATGGGAATAGGGAAACAGCTTTTTCCCAGAGATCTAGGTTGTCAAATTCGAAGTTCTCAGCAAATTGGGTCAAAAGTGAGTTGTCTTCTTCAGCAGGCTTCAAAGAGGATGCAGGCACCAGAAGATCTAAAAAAGATTTCAGTGGAGCTCCACAGAAGGCACAAACATGGCATGATAAGAGTAGAACTAACAGGGGTTGGGATCAACCTTATGATGCAGGTAAATTATGGATCAATTCTGTCTCTTCAAGTCTCTTGGGATGTGTGTTTATTTTTTTCCTTAGTGGTTTATGGTGTTGTGCACAATCTTGTTGATTGGCTTGGTGATCTCTTGTGTCAGCTTCCAAGACCCAGGGATTTAAAGATGGATTTCATCTTGAGAACAAGGGACAGAGGAATCTTCGAGTTGACAACTCGGGCATGAGAAATAAGGGTTGGCAGCCAGAAAATAAGTGGGAAAGGAATCAATCACGGGGGATGTGGCAATCACAGAAGCCAGAAACAAATTCAGAAACTGTTAATGTTAACTTAAACAGAGACTATGGACTTATCCCTCCTCCTGCACAGGGTTTTCGATGGAGAAACAAAGTAAATAATTCAGACACAGGATCTGGCAAAGATTCTGCATCACATGAGGCTGCAGAAGTTTCACATGTTAGAAATGGTGCATTGTCCAATCTTCTTCCTTCAGAGCAATATCAAGGATTAAGTATGCTGGATGATGACATAGGAACTTATCAATCTGGAAGTGACTTTGATGCTCAAAGTGTGGAAAGTGATGATGATTTGTTGGGCAGTGGTGATGATGATGACTCTGATGCTAGTGATGTAAGCCATGAAACTCAAAAGAAGAATAAGTGGTTCAGGAAATTCTTCCACTCGTTGGATTCTCTGACCATTGAAGAGGTAAATGATTCTTGTAGGCAGTGGCATTGTCCGGCATGCCATGGTGGCGTGGGAGCCATTGATTGGTACAAAGGTATGCAACCCCTCATATCCCATGCAAAGACCATACGGTCAAAGAGGGTTAGGTTGCACAGGAAACTTGCAAAAGTTTTGGAAGAAGAATTAAATAGGCGAGGAGCTGCGGGTCTGAATGCAGAAGGAATGTTTGGAAAGTGGAAGGGTTTGGGGGAAGTAACAAATTATCAAGAGATTGTTTGGCCTCCAATGGTCATCATTCAGAACACTCTTCTTGAACAAGATGATAAAGAAATGGTATTGGCCTCAAACTTTGCTAAATTTTTTTGTGTATTCTTTTAATACATGGAAAACAGTTCTTCGTGAAATAGAAATCTTGTTCTGCTAGTACTCTGAATAAAATTAAGGTTAGAGCAACTCTTGAATCCAATAGAAAGCCGTATGAAATCATGTGTTTACCATCACATCTCTTCAAAGGAACTGCAAATCAGCTGAAAGGGCATTTTGACTAGAACCATCTCCATGGGTTTATAATCTTTGCCTCAAATTGATGGGATCGTTGACATATAGCTTCACTTGAATCTCTTCTAAGATTGGGCATGATTATTGGTGTGACAATGCAAGGATAGATTTTGGTCTTCTGATAGAACCAAAAAGCCTCAATCTTAGAATTATTTTGAATAATGTTATATGTAGCAGGTATGTACTTCTGAAAAGTGACCTTTAAAATTTTTGTAACAGGTAATAAGGCCCCACAAATGATGGATGGTACATCTTGTAGTGGCACAAAACCATAGAAAATATAGAATCTGTATCAGATACCTCTGAATCCTCATTTTTATCTGCATTAATGCTTTTATTTTAATAATAATGAAATAATTGGTTAGGAAAGAAGGAATTATAAATTTATATTTTAAAAACTTAGTTTTCATAGCCCCCCAACTCCCTGATGTGAACTCTCAAAATCTCATTGGGACTCTCTTATGGGCCAACATAAATCCATCAACAACTAAACAGCTTGCATTCATGTTTACTTCTGGATAGGAATGCATGAAGTGATACATTGGAACTTGGGGATAAGGTAGAAAGCATGATCAAATGTATAGCTTTTAACCACCAACTGGATACGCTTATTAGTGCTATAGTAGTTAGTGTGTCTCAAAGTTGCATGGATACGGATACGGATACAAATACCGATACGGTATCAGGTACAGATACGGCCATTTTTTAAGATCCCCAATATGGATACGACATTAATAAAAAACACATACACATATATTTAACACAGTTTTCTAAGTTATTAGAGGATATTTTCATTACTTCAAAAGCAATATTGATACATAGATGCTACATAAATATTTATAAGTTAATTTAACACTTTACAATATGCAAAAATAGTAGAGTTGCATTAGAAGATAACCCCAAAAAATGGTTGTTGAAATAGAAATACATTATATTTGTCTTTCTCATTTGGTGCACGTTTTGTTTATACCAACTTTTTAAAAAAAATTGCATTAATGAAGTTTTTTTTAATTAAGATTGGGAAGATTTACGTCAAATCTTTAAAAAAATCAAATAACATAGTATTCGGCATGGTTGGAAAGTCAAGATTTTTTATGCAGACATGGGTACAATATTCTACGTGTATCTGGGCAGTATCGCATACGTTTCCAAATTAGATACGGGAATACGCACGCCCAAGGAGGGACAGAGGAGTTTCTGGTAACTGTGGACTGTGTCTCCATCAACTTCAAATATAGGTAATCCCCTTAGATAAAGGGATAGTGTGCTGAGTACTACTTTAGCCTACATCTAGCTTAAGCCCAGGGCAATTCACCTTTATCATCCATGAATCCCACATGCAACAGCTATCCTTGGGTTACCTTTGTATCTTGTATCAAAATTAGCTCACAAAGTGACCAACTACACTTATCTCCCACTCATTTAATGAATCTTACTCACATACCAGGAGTGGCAAAGCTGCTCTAGGTGGCAATTCAGGTCAAATTCTGACAAAATAACAAAAACTAGTCGATTGCTTTGCCAAGAGTTCAACTTTGTGACCATAGCTTGAACCAACCTCATTCAAAAAGCATTGGGAAGCTTAGGATTCGTACAAGATGATGAAAGCCTGTAGGTTGATAAATCTCAATCTCCAAAAACAACTTCGAAAGTCCAAACATTACAAAATAAAATTCTGACCTGAATGAGGGTATGACTGCCTAATTTATTTGACCTTATCCACCAACAAAATATTCCCTGAAACATTCATATCAAATGATGTGTTGGATTTCATGGTGGGGCGCTTCATATTCCCCTTTGAGTCTTTTTTTCGTTGCTCGATGGGCTTGATTTTACATACCTAAGTACTTCACCCAAAAGGTTGCAAACTGGCAAATTAGTTTCATGGCAAAAAGTTTTATATATATATATACATGTAAGTTTACACTATTTATTGTGTTGATCATTGGACTGCCAATTAGATCCAAGTTAGTGTATCCAGAGTAGTTTGTTTAATGTTTGTATGCACTGTCAAATGAGGCTTGACTAAGGTAAGTAGGGTCTTGAGACACATAACTCTTTACTTCATGGTTGTAATGATCTTTGATGATAGACAAAGATGGGACAAGAGATCTTTTCAAACTGTTTGTCCAGGAAATGCTTGTGAAGCAAAGGGAAATGATAGAATAATTTGCCAATGTTCTTGACACCATCAAGGTACAAGTGAATTTTAACATCCATCTTTTTGAAGGCCAAACTGATAGAGACAAGCTAAAACACTAGCTTGACCAATTGAAATTGTATTTCGTTGAAAATAATATTTTTTTGGCAAATGAAACCACAATATTTGAACTTTCAAAAAGTTCCTTCCAATTTTGAAAAATAGTAGGAATCATATTTTTCTTAAAACAGCCATGAAAAATAGATGAGGATGAGTTGATCAGAAGCATTTTCTGTTCAAAACTTGGACAGATTATGTAGAGGTCACTAGAGAGAAATACTACCATATGAAGAACTATGATGAAGTAAGCAAGTTATGACAATGGTACTAGGGAGACAGCAGATGGTGTAAGATTATAGTTATATTCCACACCTTTCCTGAAAAAAACTTAGTGCATCTGGCAGTGAAATATACAGAGTTTTCAAGTACAACAAAATATGCCATTCCACACCCACGCAGTGGTATTGTTAAGGATTAAGATTCACGGAGAAACCTAGAGGCACAACCAAGATTGAATATTACTTCTAAAACAAAGGCAAAAAACTTGAAAAAGAAGTTACTTCCAGTATTAAGTCATGTTGATATTTTTAGGATCGCTGCAAATGTAATAGCACTGCCTGTATTGTATACGGTATGTATTTTACAAATGCAACAATCTCTCTTATTTATATTGGGAATGAGGCTATGAGAGACATGTCCCTTCATGGGACTTGTCTATTCATTTTATAATGTTTCATTAATCAATCATATATTAGAATAATATAACATATATATATATATATATATATATATATATACACAAATACAATATATTATTATTAATCAATATCTAAGTATTATATGTATTCTAAGTGATCATACGACTTAAGCTACAAACATTAACACTCCCTCTTAGCTAGTGAGGATGATCAAATAGAATGTGTTGTGGTCTCCCAAGTCAACACATGTGACCCTTATTATAGCCATACAAAACATCAGCACTCCCTCTTCGCTAGAGAAGATAAAATCCATCAACGTAATAAATCATTAATTTTGAAAGAGAGGAGATATCACCCCACTGTGATATCAAGAGATATGGTATATGCAAGAATATCAAGTCACATGATGTTCACCATAGCTCATAAATATCCATGGTATGTCTAATGACAATACGTCTCATGATGTCTGTCATATGGATACTAAGTTTACGTAGAGACATGTCACTATGTGATATGTTTCATAGGGTCCAATCAATATGTAATACTAAGTTCAGAAAGGATCCTAATATGATTCATATGGATACTAAGAAATCATATATTACATAATTCGTGATACCAAGTTTTACATATCACCTAACATGTGATATGAGGAATCACCTAACATGTGATACCCAGTTTTCAATATCACCTAACATGTGATATGAGGAATCACCTAACATGTGATACCCAGTTTTCAATATCACCTAACATGTGATATGAGGAATCACCTGACATGTGATACCCAATTTTACATATCACCTAACATGTGATATGAGGAATCACCTTAGATTGTGATACCTAATTTTCATACCACCTTGATATGAGGAATCACCTTAGATCGTGATACCTAATTTTCATATCACCTCAGATTGTGATACAAGGATATAGTAAATAAGAACATTACATTCCATTTACATATAAACCTATTATGGTATGTGCACAGACATATAATTGTCTACCATAACAAATCTCCATTACAAGATCGTCACCTTGTAACATCAAATACAAGTGTTCATTGTTGAAAAGTCGTCACCTTTCTCCAATGTTCATAGGAGGGCCCATAGGTTCTGGAGTCACGCACGTGAAATCCACCTTGACTCATGCCAGAGGGTGGATCCATCATGGCTCATCCCAAAGGGTGGAAACAAGGGCTTTCACATTAGACTTCTCTCGCAAGGAGAAGAATGCAATAACATACAAGATAATAGATGAAACTCCTTTTCATCTAAGGCTTCATTCTCCAACATGCCAAGTTTATCTCGAAGGTACACAACCTTACCTCTAGCAAGAAACTTGGTGAGAATATCGGCCATATGTTCTGTAGGGATAATGTACCTTGAATAGCATAATTATGCACTATATCTCTTATATAGTTTGCATCACTCTAGGTGAATCCCAAGTTATGTAGGAGATAGCATAAAGGCATTTTAGCCATCACACATGAGACTCAATTTCATGATCATAGACTTCTGGATGCTTCCTTTAAGGTCTTGTAACAACCTCCTCACCTCCTCGTCCAAGGTTGTTTTAGATGAACTATTATACTCCCTCTGAATCTAACATCAACCTTCTGCGAGCAAGTCGTGTCTTTGTTCTTTAGTCTGCATTACACTCTTTTCTTGAATTCCAAACCATCTATCTATGAATATCATGATCTAGATATCTACATAAGAGCCTTCTAGTTCACATACATGAATTTCATCATTTGAATCACAATTCTTTTTCCTTTTTATAGTTTCCTGGTCACTAGGGAAACCATCTCGATATGGTTTACTCCCTCTGTATCAATATGACCAAGATCCTTGGAAATCAAATAAGGCGTATCCTCTAGATGTTGTACTGACTCCCTCTGAATCTTTGAGTACTAGCATCAACATTTAACCTTCTCGTCCAAGGTTGCTTCTGTAGGTGAATTATCAGACTCCCTCTAAATGTTGATTCTTCCTCTTTGAAGAAACATGTTCAGCTATCAACTCAGTCTCATGGAAGAAATCAATTTCTTCCTTCCTTGAATGCAATCTCGTATGCTTCTTGGCCCATCCTGAAAGCATTAAAGAAATTATCTATTGCAAATGAAGCATAATGATTCACTATCCTAGTTATAGCATAACTATAAAAAATCATGCACATTAATCAAGCATGGAATACTTATCTTTTATTTGAAGAGAACAATTAGTCAGCAAAGAGCCCCATGCGACCAAATATGTGCCAAACAAGAACCACAAATCTACGAACTTGGAATCTATTGGAATAAGAGTCACCGTAGAGTTCCACCATCAGATGACTTTGAGCCTCAATCAGATCAAATATCCAATAGAGATCTTCCATTCCCTTCACTGATTTCATTCATGACAATGGATCTAGAGATATCTTCATAGCATTCGAGGTTCCTATTGATGTTAGTTTTGTACCACTACATAACATATAGCAATTGAATACTTGATATAGAATACCAAACACTCAACCCTCTCTTGAAAAGTAAATACTCATGAAGAACATGAGAAAAAATCCAAGGTTCCTTACACTTGTGGATACTAACTCAGGTATATTAATGTGATTTGCTGGTTAATCACGTAGGTGGGCTTACGTTGTTCATTCAAAGATAACTTGGTGGTACTTTGCTTGCTTGACTTGTTCTTTTCTCCTTGATCACTTTCACTTTCAACTACTCCTACCACTAACTGCTTATTGCTCTACTACTACTCCTATGAATGAAGAAATTAGCAAATGGACAGGGATCCAACGAAATGAAAGCTTGCCTGTGGCGCTACCTCCATTGGTGCCTGTGGCGCTACCTCCATTGGTGCAATGATTCAAAGGGATACTCTTAGAATTTTCACACTAACACCTATCTTCCAACCCAACTTGAAGTACAAGCGAAAAGATGAAATGCAAGTAGAACTTGGGAGCGATCGGACTAGATTACCACACAAGGCTTCCTAACAAGCTGCTAGGATGCTAGTGGCCTAGTATATAGATCCCTATCAAACATTCACTAACATCACCATACAACTAGCCATCTACTTCTACTCTAACAACATGAAATGAAATCCTACTTTAATTTGAGAGATGAGAAGAACCATGCAATACACCAAAATGATCATGTACATCCACCATGCAAACCACAACAATGAATAGAGAACAATTTTGATAGTATTTTGGCAACAATTCTCCAACATAACTCTCTTTACAAATGAGAGCAAATGGCCTTATATAGAGGCTCAAAATTACGAGTGGCCAAGATTAAGGGGCAAAATCAAGGGCCAAGATTAAACCTTACAAACCCTAATTAGGGTTACCATCTTTCAACCAATTACATGAGGGCACCAACTTTGTGGGCCAATGAGAAAATTACAATAATCTGTCAACCAATGAGAACATAAGACACTTGGCATGATTTGATTGCATGCACATGAAATTGCCACCTCATCAACCTTATCTTATAAATTTATTTAATCCTTGAGATGAGGTGAAGCCTTGGATGCCTAAGCTCGTCCTTAGAAACTTTCTCATCACCACTTGAACTTGCTTGTACTTGATGTCTTGACTTTGAAAGGGTGAGGTCTCTATGCACTTGGGTAATCTTGTCTTGGCCTCGGTGGCTTGCCTGGATGTGAACCTTCTTGCAATTTGAAAGCTTTGCTCTTGGCCACCACCTTGAAATCGAACTTGACCTCTTTCAACCTTTCGTCTCGCTTTCCTCCTTCATTATCCTTGCCTTCCTTAACCTTCTTGGTCTTCTCTAACCTTCTTGGTCGAATTTGGTTTGCATGCACCCCCCTCTGCTTCAATACTCTTGGGTTCTGGGGGCACCTGCCTTGGCCATGCCTCCCTCAAATCTAACCAAGTTAGCTTGCACGAATAGCCAAGCCTTGCCTAGCCTCAAATATCTTCAAATCTCTTCCAATCTGCAATGCAACCTGCTTCCTCACTAATGTTTTCCTCTTTGGCTAACCCTTGAATGTCTTCAACTGTTCGGATTGCCACAACCTCGCCCCTTGGCATAAGCATCTGCCTCAACCATAGTGGTGCAGTGCATCTCCCCAAATCTGGATTTGGTTCGACTAGCAAAGCATCACCAACAGCCTTGCAATCAAATAGAAGAGGTAGGACCCCATATAGGATTGCTTCTGATTTTGCACTATCCTAAGTTGCAACTCTAAATTCTTGCTAATGATCCTAGCCCAATCAAACTTTCTTTTTCCATTCTCAATTCTTTCAATAAAATAATACATCCAAGGATCAAATTGTGTACCTTGAGCGGAGCACATGACTCGGTTGAGAAGCACAATAAGGTCGCCATACTCTAATTTGAAATCTGACCTGGTGAGCCTTGACGACTTGGTAACTCCTTTCCTGCCTTCCTGCAACCAACTCTTAACTGTACCATGTCCATTGTGCCAATGTTAGTGTCAACCACTTGCCTCAATTTTGAGAAGAAGGTGGTCTTGGGCATCATGTCTTCCTTGTCTTTCTTGGTATGCATTCCCCTTGGGTTCTTGCTTGCACTAGCATCCGCCATCCTAACCCTTATTTCTGCCTCTTTTTTCTACAATGAGATGGGACTACACTTATCTCTGCCCCTCCAATCCTACGGATGGAACTAGCACTTATTTCTACCTCTTCAATTCCTATCACACTACACTTATCTCTACCTCTTCTCCTAGGAATGGAACTACCACTTATTTCTGCTTCGAAAACTTATGAGATGGACTACACTTATATCTCCCAACTTCAAGTCCTAGATGAAATGATGAAGTGACAGATGGATGATGCAAGCAAGAAATGGGAAAAGAACCAAGTAAGAACAAGGAAAGAAATCTGCCTTACTAACCAGCCTTCACCAACAATCTTGAAGCTCCTCTTCTACACCAAACAAGCCCTCTTTCCAAAAAAAAAGAAGACAACACCAAATTCGCTGCCAAGACCAGATTTGCAGCCCTTCACAAAAGTTACAGCTCCTCTGATTTTTGCAGCATCTCCCTTCAAAATTGCAGCCTCTTGTTTGATAATTTACAACCTCTAAAATAGCAGCCCCCAGATTTCACTTCTTGCTGCAAATTCGCAGCTAGGGCACAAAGTTCGCAGCACTTTCTTCAAATTTTAGTAGGTCTCTTCAACCAAATTTTTGCAGCACTTCCTTTGGAAAATTCCACAGCACTTCCCTACAAAATTCGCTGCCTCCACCTTGCTAATTTCGCTCCTCCCTCTCCAAATTCGCAGCCTCTGCTGCTCCAAGAGCTCCTCCTTGGTTGCCAAGAGACAAGTGAGAAATGAATGAGAAAATGAGGAGACAAGCCCTCCCTTTATACCAATTTTTGCCTCCAAAAAAGCAGGGCCGACTTTCTAGGAGGGAGAAAAAATTAAATTAAAATAGCCATTTAAAACCCCAATTAAATGTAATTAAAATCACACAGCCTTGGGTATTTAATTTTAAGTTAAAATTGGGCCAGCCTAGTGCAAAAATTATGGGTTTAAATTAGCCAAATCCGAAATTATCATAAGCCCTAAAATTGAAATTTTTAAAAAAGGTCATGTAGGCCTTTAATATAGCTTTAAACCTTCCCCATTGTGGACCCAATAACTTACCTTGAATTTCACACCTCTTAGGCTTTAAAATACATTGAATTTAACACACAAAGGGCCCAAATTAAATTTCTAAATTACAAACACTCAGCCCAAAATGGAAATCTGCCAGCCAATTAAGATTCAAATAAATTCAATTTAATTTCCAACTTTCATTTACTCTTTTTCCCCATTTAAAATTTCAAAAATCCCACTTGACAATTTAAATTTTTGTTATTTTGCAATCCAAAAATTATTTAGCAATTTAATTTTCATTTGACAATTAATTAATTTTTTTTTTTGCAATTTATTATCTCCATTTGGCAATTAATTCAAATTTGGCAAATTAAATTTTCATTAAAAAAATCATTTTCACCACCAAAAATTTACAAGATTTTTTCAAAAATATCCAAATTCACAATTATATTTCGAAAATGTTTGATTTATACAGTTATATCAATTTTCAAAATTCATCTAAGTCCAAAATTTGCAATTTTGCCCTGCCAGATATTGTTCTAACAATCGAAATAAAATATTCCTATTGAATTTCATTTGGCCTAGAGACAAAATCGACTGTTTAGGAAAACCAACGTTCCGTGCAAGGTGAAAACAAGCTATACCCTGCCAAGCACTTCAAAATGTCCAAGGTGCAAAATTTTCATTTCAAAACCTTTGGATCGCCAAAATTCGCTAAGGCATCCCAACTACCCAGATCTAGGAAAATTGCCAAGGCCAGCTCGAAAATTGGGGGTCCCCAAATTCTTTGGGGCGATGGTGTGAAAACCTCACAACAGTTCCAAGCTACAATAGTTCTCGATACATCAAACATTAGCATTTCATCGGTACAATTGAGATTTGATACTTGTAATATTAATGATTTCCTCAAGAAATATTGATAACTCCCCAAGTCTTTGAAGGTTCGGATTTAATTAATCTATAATTATATCGATGTGTATTTCCAAACCATTCATATGTTAGCATCCAGCCATCAGCAAGAATAGAAATTTCCAATTAGCTTTGATTGGACTTCTCATGCAGCTCATCATTGGTTGAAGGTCGAGATGAGTAATCTGCAAGCGTCTGCGAGAGGCATATTCCTTAAACAGTATTTCTTCTTATCATATTCTTGAATAGACAAGTCCCATGAAGGGACATGTCTCTCATAGCCTCATTCCCAATATAAATAAGAGAGATTGTTGCATTTGGAAAATACATACCGTATACAATACAGGCAGTGCTATTACATTTGCAGTGATCTTAAAAATATCAACATGGTATCAGAGCATCTATATCTGCTTGAGAAATCTTTCGGGAACTGTTCTTTCTGGGGCTTTTCTTTACGGGGGTGTATAATTTCCAACACGCTTTCAACACAGCGATCGATTCTCATGTTGACTCCTGCAAAGATGAATACTTAGGCATGTATCACATCGTCCCACTTCCCGCATATCCTTCATAGAAAATGTTTCGTTTAATATTACTAGCTACTTCAACCAATGACCAGCCAACATAATATAATAGTAGCCAATTAAGCTTAAGCTTTCCATTCATATTAGCAATGACTAATCAATATATATTATGCAACATTTAAGGATAGAATTGTCTTCTTCTAGTGTGTGACATTTGCTACTTCCCATATCGAGATTAATCTCCATAAGCCATAATGACTGCAAGGAATGGTTTCTGCCTTGATGGAAGGGTTCACGCAACACCAGTAACCAAAAAAAAATTGTCATATAGAGTCTCAGCAGACTAACAACGTCTTGATGAATACACAACATTGTTTTACATTGTCTTGAATACAATCAACCCGATCTCATTTCTCAGACTGGTGTGGTGATACGTGGATCTACTTCTATAAGTGTCACTTGTGACTACCTTCCGTGGAATGGTTCAATCTCAGCAACTCGCTTCAGAGAAGTCACGCTAGATGGGACAGCCTCAAGAAATATTGATAACTCCCCAAGTCTTCGAAGGTTCGGATTTAATTAATATATATCGATGTGTATTTCCAGACCATTCATATGTTAGCATCCAGCCATCAACAACAATAGAAATTTCCAATTAGCTTTGATTGGACTTCTCATGCAGCTCATCATTGGTTGAAGGTCGAGATGAGTAATCTGCAAGCGTCCGCGAGAGGCATATTCCTTAAACAGTATTTCTTCTTATCATACAAACATCTCTTTGTGATGTCTATTTTCAAAATGTCCTCTTCAATTGTTACTAAGAGCGCAAATTCATTCTCGTGGATATAGTAGACCTCCATAACTCTTCAAGCTTTTGCCAAAGCCGGTAAGATCTATGACATCCAGCCCCTGAATGCCCAACTTCATTCCCTTTTCCATTTAGTGGTATACACAAGCATTGTGTCAGCGATGAGTTTCTTCTTCATCGAGCTACTTCCCTTGAATCGGGGATCTTTGGATATGGAAATCCGATCAAAATACTTACGCCACAAGTGGATTAGATCACATTTGAACTACTTATCACGATGCTCCCATTGATACTTCGAACAGGCTTGGGAGAATATCGAGCTTTGAAAGATGCCGATAAACTATTGAGAAATTATTGTTTGCATAATCTCTGCTGGAAAAGTGGCTCAATAATTTATCTATTTCCATTCGGTGAAGTCCCTTTCATATTCCCTTCTCTTCAATGTCCTCCATACCATTTCTATTCTTTCACATTTGCAGTCTAGCTCTGATACCATGTTGATATTTTTAGGATCGCTGCAAATGTAATAGCACTGCCTGTATTGTATACAGTATGTATTTTCCAAATGCAACAATCTCTCTTATTTATATTGGGAATGAGGCTATGAGAGACATGTCCCTTCATGGGACTTGTCTATTCATTTTATAATGTTTCATTAATCAATCATATATTAGAATAATATAAATTTGAATAATATATATTAATAATATATATATATATATATATATATATATATATACAATATATTATTATTAATCAATATCTAAGTATTATATGTATTCTAAGTGATCATACAACTTAAGCTACAAACATTAACAAGTCATAATCTAGGAAAGGCAAGGGTAGCATCCGAATTGAACAAGCAACATAGAAGGTAATTACAATACCAAAATCATTAACCTAATTTTCCCTAAAGAAATTTTCTCTGGAAAAGATGTTAAAAGACATCCAAAAGTGGTGTGATTTTCACAAAAATCAGAATATAAACATTCAGAGGAATGTGTTGCACAATTGTACTTGACAATTATTGGTCCTTGAGACAAACTCAATTACATGAAACAACACTAACACCAGTTTCTGCACAGATTTTGGACAAAGAAAAGAAAATTGTGGAAGTAGATTCTTATTCTACCATTGCCGTGGCACAAATTTCCCTTGTAGATTAAGAGGTAGAACACACTTTTCACTGAGAGATATGGGTGGATGGAAAATACATACACTTCACTGTGGACACCAGCATTTGGAGGATCGTGATTTTAACAAAAACAGATAATAGGATGAGTCCAACAACAAAATGTCACCCTCAACCTTAGACATGAGTTGGTTGATTCAAGGCAGGTATGACTCCTATAAGCAATTAAACTATTTTGAGATATAGTGCTATACAACATGGCACCCTCAGAAGCATGTAATCTTCTTCTTGGGCATCCCTATATGTGGAAGCCACACAAGTTTTAATAAGCCAAGGCCTCATAGTTTCATCATTGCTCTAGGAGATGAACTCAGCAGACAAGGTGGATCCTGCTACCAAAATGTCTTAACACCAAATAATGCAGAAAGTTGGTTGATTAAACTGAAAAAGCTTGTGTTCCTCTTGATTAAGCTGTAGGAGAACAAGAAGATCATTCAATTGCACAAACACATACAAAATGTCAAACAATGTAGTAAAGTTAGGCAAATCAAATGATAGAAGAGTAAATCTACATACACATCTTCACAACACCCATGTGAGTTCCATTCCATTGTCTACCAAAGTGCTCAATAGAATTGATCCTCGGTGCCCCTTTGCCAAATGGCCCCTTGTACAAATGTGATGAGATGACTCATTGAAGATGGGTCACATTCTACCAAGCATGTCACTTTGCAGAAGGTTATGCATGTGGGCATAACAAAAAGATGAAATGTGGAATATTTGTTTCACTATTGAGTGGTAAACAAACTCACTATGATAAGCATGTATTTACTTTATTGTATCGATGATCTATTGGATCAAGGTCCAAGATAATTCATGAAGATTGCTCTCAAGTTGGCACACCTCCTGATGCCAATTGAGCTAACAAACGTGTGGTTGATTAAGTCATTTGATTGTTTGCTTGGGCAATTATTCAATTTCAGCAAAGAAAGGGGAGCATTTGGAACAGTTTGATAGATTCTTCACTATATGGGCTAATTCAAGACAGTTTCACATTGATCAATCTCATAAAGGTTCATGATTTCTTGAATGGACCTTAAATTAGACAACAAGAGGAGTGAGGAAAAATCATTTGGAATAGGGCAGAATGAGATTCACTGATTAGCTGAAGTGTTGACTTTGCTTGGCACCAGTTCTCATTCTTGAAGATCTGCATCAAATGTTTGGGATTGAGATAGTTTCTTGGGAGTATGAAATTGACATTGTCCTCACTTAGCACAGACAATCAGACATTTGTAGTAGATAGATGCAAGAGACTAGACAATGAGACATTCATTGACATTGGTTATAGATATATGACATTTGATAGAGAAATCTGTAATTGTCAAACAATGTCAACAATAGAAAAGACATATTGTAGGGAAGGGGCAATCATCTATGCAGATTATACAAGGGGACACTCATTGACACTATTTATAGATATATTATATATGGTAGAGAACTCTCCACCATCAAACGGCACCAATATTAAAACACCATATTCTGGGAAAGAGACATTCATCCACACATATCACAAACCTTTCCAATTCGTGTTAATTTAAATAAAACAATATAATGATTTATCACAAGAGGTCCACCTACTTGCAGCAATTCCATATTAATATCAAGAAAAAAAAGGGAAGAAGCAGTTGGGTTTCCAATTGTCTTAGCTAACTTCCAGTCGCAGCACGGAAAATAGTCCTTGATTCATGCGTACATCAAACTTTTAGTTGGCTTGAATAAGATGGCATTGACATTTAGTTTTGTTGATAGACACCAAATTCTTGTCCTTTTATACAAGTTTCCAACTCTCATTGTAATGTCCCCTTTTTGGTGCTTAACCAATTTGTCCACATTTAGCTAGTTTCCAGTCATCTTGGCTAACTAGTTAGTTAGGAATAAGTCCAACATTCTTGGAGAAACTTTTGACAAGTCTTGTGGAGCAATTGTTCTTGGAGTCGAGTTCAGTTGGTGAGATGGAGTTGTTTGATACTTTTGGAATTGATTTCCAACCTTTTGGGTGCTCTTCAAACTTCTTGGAGGAGCAAGCTATTTTTAGAAAGTCATCTAATTGCCTCCAATCATTGTCCTTAGTCTTCAATATCACTTTGGTATGATCAAATTGCAAAATTATATCATTTGGGTGCTTTCCACAACTTGAAGATATTTTAGAGTTATTCAATTAATATTTCAATTGTCCAATGTTAGAAATAATAATAGTTCATTTTATTGGTGTTGAAAAGTTATTTCTAATGAGTTTCTTGGAAAGAGTCTTTATTCATGAGAAAACATTATTATTCCTTAGAAAGATGAAAAGTGCTCCACAAAGTTAAATATTTCATTTTAGAAAGTTAGTTTCGGAGCAGATAAGAAAAGGTAATATTTTATTGCTTCAAGAAGTTATAGGAGGACACTGAGGGCTCATTGTTTTTATTATTGATGAATTCGATTTTTGCTTCTCCATTTTGGAGAGAACTTGTGTTCTTCTCAAAAAAACCTTGAGGACAAGACCCTCGAGTTTTCTGTTTTCGATGGTGAAAGATCCTCCCTAGCTCCCATAGCTCCCAAGCTCTATGTTAGTCTAGTTATTTCTCTTTGAGTTTTTTGAGAAGAAGCCAAAATTTAGGGGCAAACAGAGCATTCATGTGCTAAATAATTGGTATATCCTCAACCTCAAAGTTTGATGATGACTTGTCCAACCCTTGAGTGTACTAAAAAATCAGCTCAAGGTTAGTGGTGAGTGAGGGACAAAAACAAAAAAATTGTTCACTGGGTGAGGTGACCCCATTCTGTGGCTGAAATTAGAAAGAAACTCATAAGAACATGTGAAATTATCTACTACTTGGGAATTCTGTTTGGCACCTAGCTCATTATGGCTAAGCAATGACATTAGGCATAATGGTAGAGTTTTGAAAAGAAGAAACTAGTGTGAAATAATGTGGATCTTCCCCTTTCTTGGAAGGTTACAATTGTCAGAACTTTTGTAACAAGAAATATGATCTATTTGTCTTGTTAGTTCCCCTTCCAAACTGCATATAAAGCATTGAGAAAACTCTTGGATGTTTTTGAAAAGGTAAGCAAGGAGTTGGCAAAGGTATCCTTGTTTTGTGGGACATTTGCACTCTTCCACATGATCATGAGGTATGGGGATTCCAGACATAAGAGAACAATGGGTGGGCCATATCTGGAAGTGGATTGTAAAAGCAATGGAAGACAAGCTCTTTGCAAAGCCCTTATGCACCACATAGTCCTTATTTCACACCATCTACTAAACATAAGGGGCACTTGATGCTTTGTGACATAATTGGTAAGTCCTTGTGGCTAATGGTTGAACAACATTTAAGAAAATCTGGGATATGTAGCAAATACTTTTGGATTCATTGCATTTTTCAACTCACCGTACAGTCAACTTGGGCTTTGTTCTTTGTGGGAAAAAGGTGGGAGTTGGAGGCTTGTTTTGGCAGGGAGATCTTTAGAATAATGACAGGCAGCAATAACAACCTTGGATGGACCTATACTAAGCTCTAATGTTGATGCCAAAAAAACAAACCAACTTGTCAAGAGATGTGTAAGATAATTCTTGAAACTTGTCCTTTAAAATTAAAACTGGAGTTCAGGGTTGTGTTGGAGTGATTGAAAGTTGAGCATTGGAAATTTGTTCTTCAAATATAAGACAAAGTACCAATATAAACAAGAGAGCCATTCTGCAAGCACTTCTTCTTGATTAACAAACAAACAATGATAATGAAGGATCCTAAGTGAGATGGTATAGCATTGTCAATTCATTTGGAAAGCAAATTTCCACATTCAAATACAAGGTAATGGGATGGCTAGTAATGCAAAAGAGTTTTATTGTCAAAGCACAATTGAGTGATGAGGGTATTATAAATGCTTTTTATATTGTTTGGGAAAGAGAAGAAAAACATATCTCCTGGAAATGTTCAACTGCTAGAGGTTTTTGGGAATAGTTACAATCTCAATCCAAATTTCTATTTATCACCTCTCTTTTGGCAGGACAGATTCTAAAGAGATTCATAGATGACAGCTAGGGATCCCAACAAAAGTTCGACATGCAATTTGGTTGGCAAACAATCACTTTCCTTTAGAGGACAAGGTGCTAAGCTTGAGTGGTTTTGGAGGGGTTTTATCTTTTAACTGTTAGGACATAGGTCTAGACACTTGTTTCCTTTCCTATTAAGGGAGATATATTCCTTGTAATCATGATGCTTAGCTGAAATATTTTGTTTTCTTGAGTAATATGAGATCATTTCTTTGAAATAGAAAATAAAAGAAAATAAAAAATTAATAAAATTCAACCTGATGAAGGCAAAGGATTATGACAAAACTGGTTGGCTAATTCTGGTGAAAAATCCAAAATAATAAATTCACATAAAAACAAAATGAAATTTTAATTTCCAAAATTTTTACGTAGCTTAACATAGTAACAAAACTGGAGTCTACTGAAGAAAAGAAACAAAATAATGAGGAGTCGGTAGGAATGAAGACTGGAGTATCCCAGTAAAGCAGTAAGCAGATAGGTTTACTGAAATGTAAAAGCTTGTTACTTTCATATATGTCTGGATTAAGGACCTCTAAGTTCACCCAGAACGAAAAGATATTCTGCAACTGCTATAGATTCACAAAATAGAACTGTTAAGGAGTTTTCCTAGTAAGATTATTTAATCTATCATCCAAATTCTTGTTTGATTATGATTCACTACAAACAATGCTAAATCTTATATCAGACCAGTAAGCTGATAATAAACAGAGTATTATTGTTGCAAATGTTCATCTGGCACAGAATGTGATATTCTTCTTCCAGAGGAAAGAAGTCAACATAGCAACTATGGCTAAAATATTTACTGCAGGTGACAGACTTAAGAGGAAAAAAACAGCTATGATGAAATCTTTGCTGAGCATACCTTCTGTAATCGACAAAAGGTTATAATCTCTTTTTTCTTCCTTTTACAGGGTAAAAATCAGTTATTCAGCCAACAAATGGAAGGTATTGAAGATTTATTGTTTCCTTTAATAGTTATGTTGACAGGATAAAATTGAGTGTTGGGAAGCCCAAAGGCTTTTTAAATTCAAGAGTTTGGTAGATATAGATATATTTGCATAGTTAGTGTCATACAAATTGAAGACGTCAAGTTGAAGGAAGAGAAAGCTCCATAGGGTCCGACATTGCAGAATTTTAAAGAGAGGGATCAAATTTAACAGAGGCAAAAGTTTGATGTTGCAAATGACACTCATCAAATGATGTTGAATATGGACACAAGACATTAAGAATCAGAGTCCTTAAGGGAGAGTATCAGAGGATCAGACTGCATGCTCCAATAATGCATTGATGTAAAGTTTTTCATGATCACTAACATTTGGTATAAGCCTGAGAAATACAGCACACTTCAAGCACGCTGCAGTAATCAGTTCTTTCAAATAGTGGGATCTGAATTATAGCATAAGCAGAGGAGCAGTATCTCTCTTTGCAATCTTATGAAATCCTTATACGTTAACTTTACACCTCTTTTCCTTGGTATGTCCATCTTGTTGGTTCACTGCAATCCATTTCTTCCCTATTTAACATCCATGTGTTTTAGTATGTTTCTATCTTTCAATTTCTTTATTACGTGATGAAATACACATATAAATCTAGTTGTTTGTTGTTCAAGATTTATTTATAGAAGTAATTTGTAAAGTTTTGGAGTTCTTTGCTTATCTTTATATCTTTCATATGATCTTATATAGAAAGTCGAATTTTTTTTGTCCACTTTGCAGGAAATCTGGAAAATTCAAAATATTGTTTGTGAGAGTTGTGCATTTTTATACCATCATATGTTACTTTTTATTTATTTTCACTAATTTGGTGTTGCTGTTATGGTACACCTGTTTCAAGTGGCTGGGAATGGGAAATAAAGAATTACTTGAATATTTTAAAGGCTACAAGGCAATGAAGGCAAAGCATGCATATGGGCCCAAAGGACATCGAGGAATGAGTGTGCTTATCTTTGAGGATTCAGCAATGGGATACTTGGAGGCAGAGCGCTTACATAAACATTTTGTAAAGGAAGGTAGAGGAAAGGGTGACTGGGACCGATGCTGTGTACAGTTTCAACCAGGGGGAAAACGTGTATTGTATGGCCACATAGCAACAAAAGAGGATATGGAAATCTTTAACAAGCATTCCAAAGGTTTGTATTTGTTTAAAATGTTGATTCATTTTTCCTCCTTTTAGAGGTTCTAATTTTGTCCATGAAATTAGAAGATAAAAAGTTCTGCATAATGTTCTTTAGCCTTGAAAATCAGACGTGCTTTCCAAGTGACATATTGTTTAAGTTGAAATAATTTGGTTATTGAAGATCCTTTTAGTTGACTTGCAACTCATGATGGATGCATTTGCTGCGAGAAAGCTCCTCTTGTAGATAGACTTAGAAAGGTGTGAAGTGTCAGACTTGTCTGCTTAAGGGAGTGAAATTTGCTTATGATGCTTCTATTCTTTTAAGCCAATTTGTTGCCTAATTGGGTATGAAAAATGTATCCCAGGAAAGGCAAGACTAAAACATGACATGAGGTCATACCAGTTAATGGTTGTAGAGCCCATGAAGAAAATGAACGAGGATAACCAGAAGTTAATTTGGACTAAGAATAAAGCTGCCAAAGAACAAGAGCATAATAAAATATTAGAAGAAGCAGTTGGTATAGTGGGAAGAAAGCTGCGCATTAAAGAAAATGAGATTAAGATAATTAGACAAAGGGCTACAGAGCAACATGAGGAAAGCACAAGAGAGGTATGCTTATTTCATTCTCTCAAAATTAAGGCCTTCAGGTTACATGTAATACATGCCATTTGAGATTATTTACCTACTAGTATTCTAAGTTCCCCAAATATCTTATTTTCCAATCAAAGTGGATAATTTTGTCAGTTGTTTTCTTAAATTGTGTGGAAATCATGTTTTGAAAACCTTTCCTTTATTAGCGACTGAAAATTGTTGGCAGATGAATTATTTAGAAGAAAGCTATAGAAAAGAATTACAACAGCTTTCTGAAGATATAACAAGAAGAGAGCAGGCACTAGAGAAGATGCAAGAGGATTTTAAGAAAAAATATATGGATCGTTGCCATCAACTTGAAGTTGATTGTGTCAATCTTCCCCAGGATATGAAATTTGGGAAGGATGAACAAGAAGAACAAGCCAAGTAAAGTTTCTTTACTCATTGAATCCTG
This sequence comes from Chamaecyparis obtusa, assembly GCA_027943335.1. NCBI lineage: Eukaryota > Viridiplantae > Streptophyta > Pinopsida > Cupressales > Cupressaceae > Chamaecyparis > Chamaecyparis obtusa. The sequence goes on along the minus strand of BSBK01004744.1, from coordinate 976,661 downwards.
GTTTATTGTTTGTTGATCCAATACAGTTCTAAATAAATGTCACAAAAAAATTGAGCTAATGTTTAACTACACTGCAAAGAACTTCATACATTCATATCTAGTTTTGCAAACAATATAATTCTCTCAATTTTGTGTTTCTGGTAGCTCAACTGTTTATCTAGTAGAACTGGCAGAGATGCATATTGCAACATATAATCGTCAAGTTTACCCTCTGTAGTACTATATTCTTGGTTTACATTTTTCACCATAGAGATGGATTCTGTAACATTTTTATCATAATTGAGTTTAGTGTTTTACAGTTACATTAATAGATCAATTTTCTTATATGCGAGTTATTTGTCATATAAATTCTTAAGCATCTTCCTAGCTTTCCAAGCTTCAAGTTTAATACCTCTATGTCTATTATAACTTGTGAAGAACAAGAAGATTTTAATGGTGCTAAAGCTTTCTTGTCTTGCTTTTGAAATTTAGACAATTGTGCAACATCAATAGGGAGTGTAGGTTCATTCTCAACCGAATCCCAAATATCATTGAATATAAATGTATTTTCCATATTCATACTCCAAACTTCATAATTTTTAGGTGTCAGTATTCCTAATTTTGAAATGTGAGTAATAATTTTAGTCATATTGACACAATAGAAAAATAAACCATATAAAACTAAGAGGTTTTAAGTGAGCAAATTCTTATAAGAAACTAAAAGGTTTTGGGTGAGCAAATCCTTATAACAACGCCTAATACTCCAAAAAAATCCTTCTCATTCTATACTCACATTATAAATAAACAAAACTATTACGATAATAGATAGTTTCTAATTTTATCTCTTTCTTTTGTCTATTTCTAATGGTCACTCTTATTGTAATGTTTCCATAAATTACTTCTGTTCGTTATGAATATGGAAACTTTTTCTTTCACTCTACAAGAATGTTTCTATTTCCTCTCTCCTGTTCGTTATAGAAACATTCTCTTGTATCTTGTATATAGATCATTCATGATCATTGTTTAATAACACATTCATTATTTTACCACAATATGGTATCACAACAAATTCCTGGCCTCTTCGAAAATTTTTAATTTCTTTTTTGAAATTATTAGTTCAAGATTTTCGAAGTTTTTTTGCCTCGAGTGTGTTCAAAATTTGCATTTTTTTCCTCACCCACCTGTCTAGGGTTTCTGCATTTTCAACTTGTGTTTTGACCCTTAAGTTCAAGTTGGATTTTTTTTTATTGCAAATTCCTTGTGAGTTTTTCGAGAGCTCAATTGGGTTGTCGCCCATTTTTTCTGGGTGCCTCGATTTTTGTGTCTCAATTTTTGTGTCTCAATTTTTGAGCCAACAGATCCAAAATCTGCTAGCATATTCCTGGTGGGTTTTTGCAGATCTCAACTGGGTCATTCTTGCTTTTTTTTTGGGTGCGTCATTTTTTGTGCCTCAATTTTCGAGCTAGTTGATTCAGAATTTGACAGTAGATTCTATTTGGGTTTTTTGAGTTCTAAACTGGGTGTATCTTCAAATTTTCTAGGTCTTCCGTTATCTGCCTTGAAGTTCGTGCTTTTATTTATTTATTTATTTTCTGATTTTTCATGTTTTTTCTTTGAAAAACGTGCTATGGCATCTCTCACCAATCTTATGTTGGAAGGCAGTCAACATTTCAACGGAAAGAACTACAATGCCTGGAAGCAACGCATGTGACGATTTTCGAGTACCGTCGCCTTGAGGTGCTTGTTCAGGGTATTGAGACTCATCCTACCATACTCGATGCGACTCAAGACGAGTTTGATGAACGTAATCATGAAGCAGTTATGCTCATTAAGCTTTTAGTTACTGATGATCAACTACCTCAAATCCCGTCTGGCAAGACAGCTGCAAAGATCTAGACAATATTGAAGGATCTCCACGAGACATCAAATAAAAGCAGAGCCTTCTTTCTGAAGAATCAGCTATTCTCCATTATGGATGAGAATATGTCCTTACAAGAACATTTTCTGAAGATTAAGGACATCAAGGATCAGCCTGAGGCCATTGGCCGTACAATGGAGGAAGAGGACATGGTGGTCATTACTTTAAAAAGCCTACCATCATCCTATGAGCACTTTATTGAGACGCTCAACATTACTACAACTAATGTTGACTTGAAGTTCTCAGATCTGTGCACCAAACTTCTGCAGTAGGATTGTTGGAAGCAACAGTTTGGTAGCAGTGCTCCTTCGTCCTCCTCTGAACAAGCATTTTCAGCCCAATCCTTTCACGAGGACAAATGCCCATCTCATTCATCAGCTCCGTCTCAGGATAGCTCCAAGAAGAAGAACATTCGATGCAACTACTGCCACAAATTTGGTCATATGCTTCGAGACTATAGGACTCACATTGCTTTTGATCAGTGGAAGCAGGGTGGAACCCAGCCACAGGCCAACATTGCAGAACATACAGACCTCTCTGATCAACCCGAGGCTGCCTTTTATGCTTTCTGAGGACATGCAAATTTCTGTTTTTTTGAAGATAGATTGACCATTAAGGGAGGGTATTACGATCATAGATAGTTTCTAATTTTATCTCTCTTTCGTCTATTTCTAATGGTCACTCTTTTTGTAATGTTTCCATAAACTCCTTCTGTTTGTTATGGAAACTTTCTCTTTCACTCTACAAGAATATTTCTATTTCCCCTCTCTTGTTCATTATAGAAACATTCTCTTGTATATTGTATATATAGATCATTCATGATCATTGTTTAATAACACATTCATTATTTTAACACAATAAAAACTATTTTAATGTTCATGTCCGAAAAACTTGTGCCTGGAAGTCAAATCCAGAACCTGTTATCTTGAACCAATGCAAAATGTGTGTACCTTGATAAAGAGCCACGATTGATAGAAGTCAGTTCATGATTGTTTAAGTCATGATTTTTTTTTTCTTATTGCCAATAAAGGAAAACTGTTTGTGGAACCCAAAACTGCATGAAGCCTTCAAACCAGTTTGCAAAGTCTGAAACTACCAAATACAAAAACTTAAATAGCTGTTTTCAGCTGAAATAGAAACAACTTTGAATCTAATTTTCCTTGCCCCTCTACCTTGTGGTCAAATTGTTGAGCACAATACTAGATTGAAGGGGGGGAGGGAGGGGAGGGGGGAGGCATGCGATTAAGCAGTCTCAAACAAATCCTTAAACCTTTTCTATCACAAGAACATTAATTATCTTTACCCAACTAACCATCAAAGAAAGATATTGCAATGAACACAAAACACATGAACACCAGATTTTTATGTGGAAAACCCAATGTGGGAAAAACAATGGTGAGAATCACACTCACTATATGAATAATTGAATTTAATATTTTGTGCCAGAGGCCAAGGAAGGCTCACTACTCTTGATTAGAACTTGTAGGCTAAGGCGCACAACCTTAGGGCAATATATAAGGACTTGCAAAATTGAGACGCATGATCCTAGGGAAAGATACAAAGAGACTTACAGATTGAAGCACACAACTCCAAGGCAAGATACATGCACAAGTTGCCAAAAGGACTTACTGTCTTCTAGCAGGAACAATTTATAATGAATTGAAATGTTATCCTTATCATGAAACTGTCCTCAACTAATTTGTCAAGCGACCAATATCATGCCAAACACAACTCGCACATTTGCTGCCTCAAACTATGTCAATCATAAAGATATGATCATCAAAGCGCATCACAAACTGATATTTGCATTTATGCTCTATCACATTTGCTTCCACGTCATTCTTACTAAATTCACACTTTAACTCAACCATCTGCACATCTATTTATATCAACTTAATCATTGAAACCCTCAACTGGGTCAGCCACGGTAAGAATGAACATTATTTACACAAAGTTAGCCGCCATGAACAAGTGCGCTCGCCATGGTGCACCTCAGGAGATAAAGAGGACCTAAATACATCACAACACGTCCTCCCAAATTGATTCCAATGAATTGCACACAACACAACAACCTCCAAAGTTGGCATCAAATGTAGTGTGTAGAAAAAACATTAAAGCATGTTAACTATTGGCCCAAAAATGCAGTCCAATGCAAATTACTCAATGTGGATCTTAACATGCTATGGTAAAACCCATAACAACCTCTTAACTCAACCTTCAATGCATTTCCTAGACCAAAAGATTGTAATTCAATTAAGATAATCTGAGTCAGCCAAAGGCCAACACAAAGAACAATCCCGAACAATAAAGCATCATAACCACTCTTGTGGAGTGTTGTGACCTTTTCACACATCGCTCCATTGTAAATGGGGACCCCTAGTTTCTTTGTTTTTAGGGTTCTTAGTCGCCAATTGTTGAGAGTTAGGAGATAGAGTTTTCAAGTGGTCATCAAAATTGATTAGGAAAATCATAATCAGTACAATGTTTGAGCGCCATCAAAGTGCTTAGAAGGCTCGAGGGACGAAAAATGCAGATGATTTAAGTCAATTTGGACAACTTTCTTTTTTTAGAAAGTTTATTTTTTTGTTTTTTCCTATTTTTTAGGAAGTTTCGTTTTTGGCACTTTGGGCATGATCCCCGAAATGGTTATATTTTAGAAAGGTTTTCCTATTTTTGAGGGACCCTTGCTTTTTATTTGTAATTTTTGGGAAGGTCAGGTTAGGGCGATGGGTTTCTTATCTTCGGAGTCAAAAATTGACATCTCTAAGGTTGAAAATCGCCAACAAAATCCATCAAGTGTAAATGGCATAAAAGTTTCTAAATGGAGATGGACATGTCTCAGGTCAATTGAAGTTCGCCAAGGGAAATGGCCATGTCTTGTGCCATGAGGAATTCCGCCTAGGCAAGACATAGAAATGTCCAACATATCCAACATATGATCAGCTCTGCCTTGGCAAAATGGCAATGGCTTAAGGATGATGAAGTCCGCCTAAGGTAGAAAGTGAAATTGGCTTGCCAAGCATGAAGTCTGCCCAAGGGAAGATGGCAATGTCCAAGCCATGTTCAAGTCTGCCAAAGATTGTCCAACCAAGCATCAAGTCCGCCATGGATAAAGTGGACCAAGTTTTGAAAGTCAAGGAAATTAATCCAACACTTGGAGAAATTTAAAAAGAAAAAATTCAACACTTAAAAAGTTTTTTTGAATGCATAAAAATTTAAAAGATTCCTTGCCAACAAGGTGTGAAGTGGCGCCAAGAGTGAGAATGGAAAGTTTCTTTTGAGGTCTTCTGAGAGGATTAAGTTGCCATTTCAATGAAAATGAGAAGGCTAGGCTCAATGAATCTGCCCAAGATTGTAAAGTTGCCAAAATGATCGAATTCTCCAACTCTATATCAACTTTGACTTGTCACTTTCATTTTCATTCTTTCTAAGGTTCGAAGGTGAAAGGTTTCTCTCTCAAGGTCAAGGAAGGAAGATTTTTGAAGTTAATTTAAATTTTTTGGGTGAAGGAAGGAATTTATCAAGAATTTTCAGAAATGAAGGCATATTTTCATTGAAATCCAGTCAAAAGTATAACTTTTAGGTTCAGATTTTGAGTTATTAACTAATTTATTTCTTATTTCTACACTAAATTTCACAAAATTTGCTAAGTATTGAGAAAATTTCTTCCATTTTATAGTCTATTTTTTCACAGAAATTTAGCTTTTTGACAGACTGAAGGTCAAATTCCAACGCAAAAGGTCCAAAACCAGGGTGAAATTTTTTAAGTTTACTTGAAAGTGATGTTCATTTTCCATGTTTCTTGCAGATAGTTGATGAACACTCAAGGAGGGCTTCCAGGAAAAGTCTAGATGAAATTTGCCAATAAAGGAATGCAGCCTGAATCTAAAATCACTTCAAAGTGGAAAAAGGTTGTAGACACCAACATTGGACACAGACTTCAACGAATTCAAAAGGAGAATGTATGGGCACGATGGATACTTACCAACATAGATTGCTCGATGAATGATGAGGAATGGCCTTGTCTAGGCAGCTAGATTTACACTAACCATGGAATGCGCTGAGTTAATGGTTGAATGTGCTGTGCATTATAATGTCCAAGAAGGTAGATCATTGTGCCGGACGGGAGGGTGTTGGCTTATCTTGGAGAATTGGCAATCCACAAAGCATTTGGCATCCCAAGCTACAACCGGACTTCATTTAAAACCAAGGAGGAAACCAACAGAATTTATGAGGACCAGCTTGAGCCTTGTGTGATAACTGTTAATAAGCTATGGTTGGAAAAGCCAAGGCCCACCCTTAAAACGGTGCCAAAGAAGTTGCTTCGCACTGATTTCAAGGGCTATGGGGACATTATTTTGTTGCTAAATAGAGTTATGGGCAGTCGTCAAGGTGCACCATTTGAAACATGGATGTACTATTTTATTGACAAGATCACTTCAGGGGTCAAAATGTTCAATTGGTTTGGGATAATCAGCGACAACCTTGATGAATAGTTAAGAAATTTGGAAAGGACAAAATCCTTTTACATGAGTTCCTACATTATTTACCTACTGGCAAGAAATTACAAGTACACAAGACAGATTTGCAAAGGTATGGCAGGCAATGGTGAGAATGAATTCAAGGCATGTGACTGTTACCCACGGCTGCAACTTCATAAAAAACCCCATTTCAAACGAGTGAATGATGCATTTTTAATGTACATCACTAGGACAATGTGGAGAGGAACTCATCAGAGGCTCACTCAAAAAGCCAAGAGCTTGATAAGCAAGTATGGGTCCTGGTTCATCCAGTATCTGAGATTCACATATATCAGAGTTCACGGATTTACTGGTTGTCCTTAGTGACTTCCGATTTATCCTACCAATAGAATGATATTGCTCAAAGTTCTAAGACAATTGGAAACATATGAGGGCTTCCAAAGAGCAAAGCACAAGACTACCATTACCTTTCCATTTTTCATTGGAAATATGATTGAATCTTGCCTGTCGACATAGGCAGTTGAAAGTACCAGGCTGGAGATGCAGTGGTATCCTTTCATATTTTACCAATCTAGGGTTGATTTCGACCCACACAATAGTATTGAATTGGTGAATGGAAAAAATATAGACATAGAGTAGATCTTGAGGACTTTTGGGCAAAGGCTGCAGATGAATTTGATGTCAGGAAAAGACTTTGGTCCAGGTTGCCTGTAAGTTTGATCAGAACAACCGAGCTTTTCTGTTTACCTGACTAGCTAGAAGATGATGGAGAGTACACTCAGCTGCGCTTCGATGAGAATAGGCCCCTTCCATCTGTGAAATGGTCAGAACTAGAGCTTTCTGATTTAACCACCTTGATGTGGCCAATTGTCAAGTATTCACAGTGGTGGGTTGAGGAGCATGTCCAAGAACTAAAGAAAAAGAATATGACTTTCACTTACAACTTGATGGGCGTAATAGAATCATATTCTTCTAATGAGGGTGCATCCCAAAGTATCAGGCCAATTAAAAGTATTAATTCAAGGAAAAGGAAGGGAGCAATTGATGACTCTACAAGGTCAAAAGGGAAGAAAATTGCGAATGAGGTACTTGCTAAAAAGAGGTAGAAATCAGGCCCCTCCCATTCCTCTACATCTAGGAATTTGGACAACATATTAGTTCTTGCAGAAGAATCACTGGTTGAGGTAAGGGTTCCTTCTCCAATCCATGAGGAGAATATTGAATCAATCTAGCAGGAGGATCAAGAGCCCCCATCTCCTTCAAACACAGAGATAATTGAGTCGGAGAATGAGATGGATATCTTGGACAAGGAATTTTAAGAGGTAATGATTTCCGCTCTAAGAGAAGTTCAGGATTTTCCATATGAAGAAAGTAATAAGGAGGAAATGGGTACTGAACAGTCTACAGTTCCTGATTGGTTAAAAGAAAGAATGAAGATGAAAGCACCTTTGGAAGTTCAGGAAGAAGATGACACATCTGATTTCTTGGCTAAATTAGAGAAGGTGGCTGTAAGGAAGACAACCAAGACGTTTTCCACAATTCAGAGGGAGGAAATGGGCTGCCATTTGGTTCAAATTGTTGTGTCGAAAGTTGATAAGACAAAAGAGGACATTACTCCTCGGGAGTATGAAATTATGACTATCAACATTGATTCGACCACCAAGGGTCAAGAGGTTGAAGACTTGGACAATTTAATCACTTCCATCAAGGCAAGGCTGGAAAAGGAAATAGGGAAGAAAAGAGAATACAAGAAAGAAATTGAGCACCAGAAGAAGTATGTTCAACAGTTGACCAAGCCTCTTGATCATGATGATGTAGTGGCTCCTCCACTTTTGAATATCTCACAAGAGGCAATTGAAGTTTTTGAGGACGGAAAGGTAACGACAAAGAAGCTAAGGAATAGATGGCAGGCAACAATGAAGAAGTTGCCACATTTGTGGAAAAGTTGATGTTGACATATGTTGACATAGGAATTGATTGATGGACAAGTGAATGCAGCAGGGGCTATATATGGTTTCAACACATGGTACTGGGCATTAATTACACGAAGTGAGCTCTTAGAAAAGGTGAAGGCTGATAGCATCAAAGTTGAGGAGCAGATTGGAGAGATTAAGAACAAGATTTTCCTTATAGTCATTGATATACTTGGGAAAGAGACTATTTGAGAAAATGATATGCAAGTGGAAAATCTAAAGCTCAAAACTCAAGAGAATTTCTTCGCCATCACAGGACCAATCCTTAAATGGAATTTGACTAAGGCATCAAATTTCTTGTCCATTCGGGATTCCTTTCAGAAATAGGTGTTGGAGTGGGAGAATGTTTTTGCCATGTATGTAGATGACTTGGAGGGAATGAAATTCTAGGTGAATATGCTGCCACATGTTGCGATGGAAGAGGTCATCCCTCTCGTGTCTAGGTTCATTGAACATGTCATTGTGGAAAAGAATGAGGATGCACCTTCCTAGAAGATAGCTCCTTGTGCCACTTGTCTTTCACGCATTTGCTCTTATTGTTATTTTGGGAAACCCTAATTAGGGTTATGTTTTAAATCTCAACCGTTGATCTTGGACTGATCTCAACCTTTCATTTATTTTAGAAACTCTATATAAGCTCCTCTTCTCTCACTTTATTGTGTGAAGAAATTTATAAGATTGTTGCTAAGAACTTTTTGATAATAAAAGCTCATTCACATTTTTCTTTGAATCCTTATTGTTATCATTTGGTTGCATGGTTTTATGCTTTCTTCAACATAGAATAGATTTGCTTTACAAAGTTGGTAGATGAATGAAAGATTTGATAGTATAGATTGGTGAAACTATTTCTCATACTTTTTTTTGAACAAATAATTTTTGTTCATTGTGCAAAGTTAGCTTGAGCTTATATTATGGATACTTTAACTTCGACTTTGGATTAATATTGTTTGTTTTGATGGTATTATTCACAGTATGAGAATCTTAAGCACAAACCTAGAAGTTTGCACTTACTTTGTGTAGTTGTCCTTCATGCGGCAAAGCAAAGTGTTGTTGTTGGTTTCACCTAGTCTTTACCATCTCTCGAGTTCTTAGGAATAGCTTAGAACTTGTAAAACCCTTCTCTCCTTTTTATCCTTTTTGAGGTTCAAAATTTGAAAAATGCCCCAAAAGAAAGAAATTTATTGTCAAATCCATCAAGTCCTAGCTTGTGAATCATATCAGTTGAGTATAAGTTGCCTTGCATGTTTTAGCAAACATCACCAAGGAAGCTATCCAACACAAGGTTGCTAGTTCGCACATATAAACCTTGGAGTTGTTGTGTGATCTTCATGCAATCTTAGCACTCACAGTGATTTTGTTCAAGATAGAGTGGAGTGTCCTTGGATATTTTATTCTGTGTTCGGTGGATTATAAAACTCCTAGATATACTCCTAGAGTCATGGATACCAAAGCAAACTTGTAAGGAAAATGCGTGAGTGGGCAAAACTGCTGAAACTAATGTTACAAAGAAACCCAAGATGTTAGTGGATGATGCCAAATATGGACATCTCCAAATATAAAAAATGAATAACGGGTTCTCTGAATCAGAAGTCAAATTTTACATCTAGAAATCTTGCCACACGTATACAAAACATCAGCAAACAATAACAATAGAATGAAATAACAAGTAAAAAAGTCTAGTGGACCTATAGCTGCAATTTTGTTCATAGCTTTCGTTACAAGGTATTAAATCATATTCCATCGAAAACCCATTGGAGATATCGAAAAGATATTTCAATTGATACAAGATAATTCCTCTATTGTGGCCATTGGAGAAAGAAAATTTATCCCAAAATTCAAGGTAGGTGTGGCTGTGTTATTTTCAAACCTATGAGGCTTCAATCAAGAATATCTCATAAACCAGAAAATAAAATTGAGTTCCATCGGAGACCCATTTGAGGTATCGAAAATACCTTTCCATTGATATAAGATACTTCCTCTATTGTAGCCTTTAAAGAGAATATTCATCCTGAAATGGAAGATAGGCGTGGCTGTTTTATTCTCAGACCTGCGAGACTTCAATCAACAATATCTCATAAACCAGAAAACAAAATCAAATTCCATAAAGATTTGAGCTGACACAATCCTTCAAAATGAGCTATCATATGCCCTTTGAAATGATCTACAAAGGTCGTGACACCTCTCTAATCTTTGCAGTGTTGTGTTATTTACAACACTTAACAATTGAGTTGTACAGACATATATATAAATGATACAACCCATGATTTGAGTGTAGAGCTCTGATACTAATGATGTGAAATTTCTCAATGAAATGAGAAACCCCACTCACGAGGGCTAGTTCATACAAACAATTAACAAATACAAACTCTAGCTATCTTTCATTAATAATATAATAAGTCTTTAAGACTTTATAGTTTTAAAGAGGAAAACTTCCTCAACAAACTGAGAGACAAACTCTCCTAAGCAAGGAATACGTTTAGAAGAGATCTTAAATATCCCATAAAGATCTCATCTAGCCCAAAAATAAGAAATCAAAAATATTTCATCACACCAAAATAATTATGATAATCTCCAAATACAAACAATTAATGGAGATAATAATTGCATATTCAAATTGTAGGGAATAGAATCATTCTCACATAAAGACTGCAAGTACTCCTTCCTACATATTCAAGCTTCCCATACTATTACCTTTTGGAAATACCACATACTGACTCAACATCATTAGTAGACATCAGAGCAACATTTGAACACATTTCCGGATCCCTATCATTTTCGACACATCAGATTGACATCAATGCATACAACAGGTGGACATCAATGCATACAGCAAGTTGACATCAAGTACAACACTGAATCCATATTGCTAACAATCTCCCCCTTTGTTCATGATGGCAACACCAACGACAAACACAGTTGACAACCTTCTTTTACTGTTCTCCTTTGTCATCAACGCCAACAAGTTTGGCATCAATGACAACATAATGCAAACTGCCAACAATCTCCCCCCTTTGTCATTGATGGCAACACTTGTACCACCAATCAACAACTGTAACTTTCTTGACAACTATATTTCTCTCATCATTGTAACTCTCCCTCCCTTTAACATCAAGTACAAAAGGCACAACATTGAAAACCTCTAAACACTTCTCCAAACAGCTTTCCCCCTTTCGAGTATGTCTCTAACAACTACAACACTCCCATGATCAAGGATGTCCAGTCTCTGCAACACTTTTTCCTTTTAACTAGGAATACACAACCTTCATTGCTCTCCTTGAGAGTAGCAACCACTTCAATCTAGGAGATAAACAAATATACATTAAGTCCCCCTAGAAATATGTGGTTGTGTATTCCTAATTGTAGGAAAAAGTGTTGCAAAGATGAGATATTCCTGATCGAGGGATTGTTGAAGTTGTGAGAGACATACCTAGAAGGGGGAGAGCCGTTTGGAAAAGTGTTTAGAAGTTTTCAATGTTGCACCCTTTGTCCTTGATATCAAAGGGGGAGGGAGTTACAATGAAGAGAGGAATAGAGCTGTGGAGAAAGTTACAGTTGCTGATTGGTGGTACAAGTGTTGCCATCAATGAAAAAGGGGGAGATTGTTGGCACTTTGCATGATGTTGGCACTGATGTCAAACTTGGTGTTGATGACAAAGGAGAACAGTAAGAGAAAGTTGTCAGCGTGTTTGTCGTTGGTTTTGCCATCAAGGACAAAGGGGTTGATTGTTAGCAATATGGATTTAGTGTCATCATTGATGTCAACTTATTGTGTGCATTGATGTCAACTTGATGTGTGGAAGAACTGCGGTGAGAATCACACTCACTATATGAATAACTGAATACAATGTTTTAGGCTAGAGGCCAAAGGAGCTCACTACTCCTGATTAGGACTTGCAGGCTAAGGCGCACAACCTTAGGGAAAGACACAAGATCTTGCAAAACTAATATGCATGATCCAAGGCAATATACAAAGGGACGTGCAGACTGAAACACACAACTCTAGGGAAAGATATTGATCTATACAAACTGCCAAAAGGACTCACTATCTTCTAGCTAGCACAAGAATATGATGACTTGAAATGAAGAAATTTTCCTTATCATGAAATTGTCCTCAACCACTTCGTCAAGTGACCAATATCATGCCAACCACAACTTGCACATTTGTTGCCTCAAACTCTGTCAATCATAAGATATGATCATCAAAGTGTGTCACAAATTGATAATCACACTTCTGCTCTATCACATTTGCTAGCACATCATTCATACTTAATTCACACTTCAAGTCAACCATCTGCACATCTATTGATATCAACTTGATCACTGAAACTCTCAACTAGGTCGGCCATAGTAAGAATGAACATTATTTACACAAAGTCAGCCAACAAGAACAACTTTCAATGCAGCATGACCCAAGAGATAGAGAGGATCTAAATACATCACAACACATCCTCCGAAGTGGATGCCAATGAACTACATGCAACACAACAATCTCCAAAGTTGGCATCAATTGTAATGTGTATAAAGTTATAAACACATTAAAGCACATTAACCAATCAACCCTAAATCATTCTCTAATGCAAATTACTCAATGTGGATCTTAACATGCCACGATAAGCCCCATAACAACCTCTTAACACAACTTCCAATGCATATTTGGATTGAAAGATCGTAATTCAATTAAGATAATCCACTGAGTCGACAAAAGACCAAGACAGACAACAATGTTGAACAACAAAACAACATAACTTCTCTTGTGGAGCAAGCCAACACATGAATTCTAAACTAGAGCACTACATGGACATTCTAAGCATGTCCATCAAGCCGCACATCTAGGAACAACACTATGGAGCATTCTCCAAACTAGTCTTGATGGATAGCTACCTTGTCAATAAACAACTCACAACTTTAAGCACTGAATTGTTGGGGACGTGAAATTATAATAGTGTAACATTCATAGACCATAGACATCACACCCAAAACAAAAAGCCATCAACTTATGCAAAGGTATGCAAAGCATTCTTCCATAAGGACTTCAAATACGCTTTCCTGCATATTCAAGCTTCCTAGATTGTTATCTTTCGGAAACACCACATGCTGACTCATAATCACCAAACATTAGAGCAACATCTTGTTGTGAGGTCTCATATCATCGCCCCAAAGAATTTGGGGACCCCCTAATTCGAAAAACATTGGCATTTTCTTTAGGCCCAGGTATCCCGATGCCTTGACAAATTTTTTGGACTTAGATGGTGAATTTTGAAAATTATTGAAATTGGAAGGCTTGTGATTTTCGAATTTAATTGAATTTGGTCTTTTGGAAATCTTGCAATTTTGGATGTTGGAATAGATAAAATGAAGGATTGAATGGCCAAGAAGCTAGATATTTGGATTTTGCCAAATGGAAGTATGAAACGAAATTGAACTTATCTCCTTTACTAAAATCGAAATTTGGCCTTTTTATTCAAAAATCTGGGCCAAGCAAATCGAAAATTTAGTCTTTTATATAAAATATGGTCCAATTAAATTACAAAATCTGGGCATTTATTTGAAGTCTTAGCAATTAAAATCCAAAAGATTGAGCTTTTAATTCGAAATCTGCACTAATAAATTAAAATCTTGGCTAATAAAATGAAATCTAGGCAAGCAATGTAAAAATCTGCATTGAGATTCAAGGGTCTTGGCTTTAATTTCGAAATCTGGTCCTTTTTTGTGGTGGCGTGTGGCTTTGGAAAATGAATCAGGGCTTCCTTTTGGGTGGCGTGTCCTATCATCCCAATGTTTTTCGAAAAATCTAAGCTTGGTAATTAAAATTTCAATGCAAATTTATTATTTTTTAGCCAGGTTGGCCCTCTTATTCGAGCCCCAAGTTTGGTATATATGGACAACCCTCCCATTCATCTCCTCATCCATTTTTCAGCGATCCATCAAGGCATATGAGAGTAGCGACTTTAGGAGGCAGCAGGATTTGGAAGACTTGTGAAATTATATAAGGAGGCAGTGAAATTATATAAAGAGACAGCGACATTGTTTGGGGCCTGCTATTGGATTGCCCAGGTAGCGAAATTGATAAAGGAGGAACCTGCCATAATTTGGAGATGACTTGCGATTTGGAAAAGGAGCAGTGAATATTGGGAGGACTAGCGAACTATCCCAGGATTGAAGGGGCAGCGAGATTGTCTTGATTGAGAGCAGAGTTTGGAAGTGCTAAATCAATAGCAGAGCTGCTATTTGAATAGGGGAGACCTGCAGCGAAATAGTGGTGAGGACAGCGAAATTGTTTGAGGAAGAGCAGTGATTTAAAAGGCAGTATACAAACCTGCTATTGGCTAAAGGGAGGCTTGCGATTTTTTTATGAAGTGTTGCTATTTAGAGGTTTGGACCTGTTATTTGATAATAAGGAGACCATAGATTGCTAAAGCCTGCCATTTAGAGGATTGACAGAAAATATAAAGAGGAGGCCATGAATTTTGAAAGGAGACCACACAGTTTGGGAGCTTGCAGATTTGTTTAGAAGAAGCTACAAATTTTGTCAAGGGGGCCTGCCTATATGAAGAAAATTTACAAATTTCTTGGTGAGTGGCCTATGCTCTTAATTGTTATCTTTTTTCTTTGATGTTGATGGTTTGGTGTAGGAGACGATCTTCATGATTGAGGGTGGAGGCTGGTCTAAAAGACAAATTTTCTCCTTGTTCTTGCTTGGTACATTTCCCTATTTTCTTGCTTGCATCATCCATCCATCACTTCATCATCTCATCTAGGGCTTGAAGTTGGGAGATATAAGTGTAGTTTCTGTTTAGGATTTGGAGAAAGGAGATATAAGTGGTAGTCCCACCCCTAGGAAAGAAGTTGGGAGATATAAGTGTAGTCCATCTCATAAGTAACAAAGAGGCAGAAATAAGTGGTAGTCCCATCCCTAGGCGGAGAGGCAGAGATAAGTGTAGTGTGATAGGCATTGACGAGGCAGAAATATGTTTGATCATCCCTAGGCAAGGGGGCAGAGATAAGTGTAGTCCCACCTCACTGTAGAAAGGAGGGGCAGAAATAAGTGTTTAGGATGGCTGATGCTAGTGCAAGCAAGAACCCAAAGGGAATGAATACCAAGAAAGACAGGGAAGACATGACGCCTAAGACCACCTCAAAAATGAAACGAGTAGGTGACACCAACATCGGCACCATAGATATGATACAGTTGAGAGATAGGTTGAAAGGGGGCCGGTCCTCTGTGGCAAAGAGGATCTACAAGTGTGGAATTGTGCAGGTTGCCCCCTTCCCTCCTAGCTTGCCTTGTCCGGAGTTGGTGATGGAGTGTGCATCTCGGCTAGATATTGTGACTAAGTCCATCATCTTTGATGAAGAGAGGGTCTTGGCCAACATCAGCGGGTAGGTGATAGAGGAAGTGTTCAATATACCCCAGCAGAAGGGCATGATAGTAATGTTGATGGATCAAGCGGCCAGGTTCTTTCAAGACAGTCAGGATGCCTATTTCGCCCTACTAAAGCAGAATTGGTTGCACGAAGGCAAGAAGGGAGTCACCAAGTCATCAAAGCTCACCAGGTCAGATTTCAAATCAGAGTATGGCGATCTTATTGTGCTTCTCAACCGAGTCATGGGCTCCGCTCAAAAGGTATGCAGTTTGAAACTTGGATGTACTACTTTATTGAAGGAATTGAAAATGGAAAAAGAAAATTTGATTGGGCTAGAATTATAAGTGAAAATTTAGAGTTGCAATTTAGGACAATACAAAATCAGAAACAATTCTACATGGGGTCCTACCTTTTGTACTTGATTGCAAGACTGTATGAACATCTTGGACTTAAGGCTAGAGGGGTGATTGGCAATGGGTCCGGACAATGCTTGGTGCATGAGTGCTATCCACAACTTCATTTGCACAACACCAAGGATTACAAGATATTTTATGATGCCTTTGCCATGAAGACGGTAAGGATATTGCAAGGGACGCCCGCAAGGAGGCTCTCGCTAGAGGCGGAGACAAAAGTCAAGAAGTTTGGGAGTTGGTTCATCCAATTTCCTCAATTCACTTATATTAGAGTGGCTGGATGCACGTCTTGTCCCAAGAGGCTTCCAAGGTACCCACCCGATAGGATTATTTTGGAGTTGGCTAGGCAACTTGAGCAATATGACAGAATGATGAAGCTCAAAGGTGAGACAGGGGTTGCCTTCTCGCTCATGATAGGCAATGATAGTTGTCCCAATCCTGTCGCCTTTGCAGCTGCGGAGAAAGAGTTAGAGCAATATCATCTAGCATGGTATAGGGCAAGGCAAGGATTTGATCCTAATGGTCTAATCAAGGCATCTCATGGGGATCCATTCAAGCATATTCCTACTTTGGAGGATTTTTGGGCCAATGCACAGGATGACTTTCATGTGAGGAAGTTGGCTTTCTCAAGGTTATCAGTGGGCATGATGAGGGCAATCAGATGGAGAAATCTTAATATTCCGGACCAGCTGGAGGAGGATGAAGATGTGCTAAGGGAAGATTATAGTACAGTGGAGGGAACGGAGTTGAATCCAGTTGAGTGGGATGATCATCAGGATCCATCCTTAGATGCAGTAACTGTTACCCCAATTTCCATGTACATGCAAATTTGGCTAAAACCTATTCCAAAAACTCTATTTTCACCTTGCCAAGCATCCTTGAAAATTTCATGATTTTATGTTTGGTTTCCTGGCCTCTGCAAATTTTCTCTCCCTGGCCTGCAAGTAAAATATTTGAAAATGTAGCCGTTGGAGGCATAAACCCTAAGTAACCCTAAGCCTTTGTTCTAATTCCTTGTTACTTTATTAGCCACTTAAGTTTCAAATACCCATGTGCGCTAATTTCTCATTGGTCGGTTGCCTATTCTCTTATTTCCCCAGCGGTTACCTTTTCCATTCGGTGATTCAGCGACTGCAGTCATTCTCTCAATCGCTTAATGTTTCATGGTGATCGCTAAACGGCTAGCGACTCAGCAAGCGGTTAACTTCCCTTCAGTTGCGTGTTCGCTAAGAGGTCTGACGGTCTTTTTATGTGGGGTCCTGGTTAAAAGATCTAATGGCTGTCTGATGATCTGAAGGGTTTGTGTCAGAGCATCAGATCATGCGCCGATCGTCGATTCCCTTTCAATGAAGCGCTGTAGTGTGTCAGTTGGTTTGATGCCATGTCGTCCTATGTGGAAGCTCCTGATTGGTCGAGAGATGATGATTTGTAAAGAATGTCAGAGCAGGCCCGACAGATTGTGTCGCTGTTAATCCTACGGCTGGCGCATGATCTCATGGTTTGTGTCAGAGCCATGAGATTATGTGCCGACCGTCGATTTCACTTTGTTGTCAGAGCCTTGTGGGCGGGTCCTCGTTTGCCGATGTGCTCGTTTTCTATTGGTCCACGTAGCAATGACTAAATTTGTCAGTGGGGCCGTGTCAGAGTCTCTGCAAGGATGTCAGAAGGATGAAGATCGACAGCTGGCGTATCTTCGCGAAGAGGTTTTCTGACACATGCAATCTTGTGCCCGCCGTTCGATTTGCCAGATGTTTAGGTCTTGTCAGTGGGTCCAATGCCAGGTCAGGATGACACGCCGTCTTTTGATTGGTCAAAGTAAAGAGAAAATCTGTGGGACCGTGTTGCTAGGTATGCTGACTTGCTCAAAGGTGATTGGTTGCCGTGTGCTAATGAAGACTTCCAGGTGGACCGATGTGTCAGTGGGGTCACGGCTTAATGAAGATCGATGGCGCGCGTATGATCTGAAAGAATATTCGGGGGCCATGAGATCATGCGCCTGCCGTTAGATTGGAATCCAGTTCTCAGTGGGTCCGTTGTCAGAGCTTGTCGAGGTGTTTGCTGATGGGGCGGTCAGCACGAATAGAAGATTGCCAAGTGGCAAATGGGCCCAGGGTTAGCAAGGTTCTGCGAATCAGCGACTAGGGGTTCTCTCTTGTTCACTGGACTTAACCAGGGTTAGCCAAAAGACGTAGAAATTCAGCGACCGCTTTGTTCACATAGTCGCTTAACCGGACTAGGGTTATGAAAAGTTCTTCGCGACTTAGAGAAAAGTCTTCGGTCGCGTAGTCACCGAATGACTTAAGAAGGAGAAGCTCGAGGTGGGGCCAAAATGACAGGTGTGCCGACGTGCTCGATTCTCATTGGCCGCTGACTTCCACGGTGGCTTTGACTTGTCAGAGATGGGTTTTCAAGCTGTTTTCAGGTGCATCGCAGTCGTTCATCTGCCGGGAAGGGTTTCTCATCGATGATTACGTTTTAAAATTTGCTGCTAGCCGTTATATTTCAAAATTCAAATGTCTCTGCGAGGGTTTTGCGTTCTTTCGGCCATGCACGACATCGGGAAGCTCGGGAATTGATTTCTCAGGACGATTATGGTTGAAGGGGCGATGGAGATGACTGTTGGCCGGCGTTGCAGGGTACAATGTTGTGTCGAAGGTGCTAAATGGATTGGCGCCACCTTTTGCCAGTGTTATTATTGAAAATACAGATATCTTCCAGATCAGATTTGGAGCCTTCATGGCTTAGTGGAGTTGCAGGTGGGTTGGTAGGTCGAGGTTGTGTCTGCAGGTGAGCTCAGTACCGGATGGATGCCTGTGAAGAAAGATATGATTTGATCACCGGCGTTCTCGGAGATTTTCATAATAGGTGATCAGTACCCTAGGGTTTGGTATCATTGTTTAATTTTGTAACCCTAGTTAGGTTTTAGCTCTTGCCTGCGTGCAAAGAAGGATGTATATATTGTATTTTTGGAGCTTTGGAAGCTCAGAGTTGGACAATTGTAAAAGAATTTCACTTTCCTTAAGGGTCATCTGTGGTCTCATTTCTACCCTCTGGCTTATACAGTTGTAAATCTTTCATTGATAATTCAAATATTGTAGAGGTATTTTGTGACAATTCTTCATGTCCCTATGCTTCCTTGTCTGAATTATCTCTTATTGGTTTAAAGTATATGATGTTTTCAGTGATATCTTAGGGTTCCTGATCCCTCTCTCTTTCTGCAATTTTGTGTATTATTGTGGGTGATTTGATTTGAATGCTCTTGTGGGTATACCTCAACCCCCTGACTATCTATCTCATTCCTATACCGAGTTGCAGAGGTGAATGTTTGCAGGTCATAAATTGTGTCTAAATCCCTTAGGAATGCTATTGTTTGTGAAATCCTTTCTTTCCCTGAATAGCCTCTTTCTATTGCAGACCCTTCTATGAAATACTTATGCAAGCCTATTTAGTGAGTTGTGATCTCCTAGACTTGAATTGTTCATTATTTTCATCCTCTATACTGAGATCCAAACCCTATTTTCGGTATATCACCTAGTAGGTAGTTTGCTTTCAAGTCATTTCCCTTTCCAAGCATTCTTTCTATCTCTTTCCCTCAAAAGATTTACTTTTCATGTCAAGAAGCAAATTAAGGTGATTATCCAAGAGGAACCAGCCTAGAACCTGGAGGTCTCATCTCAGTTAGCATAGGTCCCACAACTTGGAGATGATTCCCATGTTATACTAGGTTATCAAGACTACGAGAGCTTGAAACAAGGGTGCAAACTTAGTGTATAACAGTAACAAGAACAGTTGAGCTACACACTGAGTGGTGGTACAATAGGAAGTTCAGGCAATTGCAAAGTCGGAAGGTACACCTTACCTATGAGAAGATGAAGCCAGAAGAGGAGATTCTAGTGGAGTCAGTTGGACAGCAAGTTAGGTTGGTAGCCAATAGCAGCAGGCAGTTAAGAGTAAGAAGAGAAGCTTGGAGGTTGAGAAAGACAAAGAACATTAGGAGCCTCTAGCAAAAAAATAGAGTACAGTGCCATCAAGAGAGAGTATAGTTGAGGCTAGGAGCCAAGAGGTTGGTACAAGTGAGCAAAGGGCAGCGGTAGAGGTGAGCTCTGGGTCAGAATCAAGTGGTTATAGTAACAGTACAGGGTACTCTCCTCTTTCGGAGAACCAAGTTGAGGAGGATATGGTAGTCAGTGATGAAGGAAATGAGCCAGTTGACATTGAGGCTCTATCAACTGAGGAAGGAAGCCAAGCGCCTAAGGCCGTTGGTGATGTTTTGTTAGGCGAACTGAATCCAGATTTGGGGAGATGCATTGCACCACTATGGTTGAGACAGATGCTTATGCCAAGACGCGAGGTTGTGGCCATCCGGACAGTTGAGGATATTCAAGGGTTAGTGGAAAAGGAAGATGATGTCAGACAGAAACAGATTGCAGGAACAGTGGCAAAGGTAATCAAGAATGATGAGGATGGTCACCGAAAGGTTCAAATTGTTGTACCAAAGGTTAGCAAGGTAGTAGACAAGACTGTGGCCTAGGATTATGAGATAATAGAACATGACATGGGAAGAATCACAGATGACATGGAGTGTGTGGAGGTTTAGGAAGGCATAGCTTCAATTAGAGAAAGGTTAAGAAAGGCAAACGAAAAGATTGCAGAGTTGGAGATTGAAAACAAGTATTGGAGGGATAGCTATCATGAAGTATGTCAGCCTATCCAACAGTTGCCTCAGGCGGCTCTTCCACAGGATAGTGGGAGCAATCTGGAAGAAATATTAGGTCGAGAGCAAGAAACTGAAAATTGGATCAATAGTACAATTCAAGAAGGGCGAAAGTTCTTGCCTGCCTTTATCTCGACATTCAGGTCATTTGTGTCTCTTAGAGACAAATTCAGAGCATTTGAAGGGGAGTGGAAGGATTTCTTTCCAATCCGTGACTTAGCCATTCCTAGGCTACAGGCGGCCATAAAGCTATCAGAGGGATCTTTGGTGAAGGCCAAGTTGGTCAATGAAGGAGGAAAGAATATTATTGAGTCTTGGTATGTTACCTTAACTGCTAGATCGAGGGTACTTGAAGAGATACAGGATGAGATTGCACAATACAGTCCAAGCATCGACACTTTCATTTCAAACATGCTGAGCGATGCGAGGGTTGCACTTGATTTTGAAGAAATCAAAGAGGAGGATTTTAATGAGACAGAGTTTGGATCAAGATTGGATGAGTTAGGGAAGGTTGTTGCCAGAGAGAAACAGTTGGGCATCCTTGCCTCTCTCAGGGCCCTTATCGAGTTTGCAAGAGATGATGAGGAGAGTGAGAAGACACTACAAGTAGTAAAGAACATGATGAACACAGATGAGCTCAGGATGAGGCATACACCTTGCCCTCCCATGGAGGAAGTCAACAACATGTTAGCTAAATTCATTGCTTATGCTAAAAAGATGAAAGGAAAGGATAGAATTGTATTAGAAGATCATTTGATGTAAGCCCAAGTGGCAAATTTCTCCTTTCTTCTTGGGTAGGATAGGTGTTTGATTCTGATTGGCTACCATTTTGGTGCCTTCTCATTGGTTGCCACTTTTCCTTTTTTTCATTGGCCCATTGATGAGGTGGCATCTTCTTATTGGCCGATGGGGTGGCAACCCTAATTAGGGTTTCTGGGATTTAATCTGGATCATTGATTTTGCCTCTTAATCTCTACCGTTGGTTGTAATTTTGAGCCTCTATATAAGGCCAAGTACTCTCATTTGTAAAGGGTTGAAGAAAATTGTTGCTAATTTAATACCAAAATTGCTTCTCTTGTCATTGTTGTGTCTTGCATGGTGATTACGAACACTTGGTGTTATTGCATGTTTTCTACTTCCAATAGTTAAAGTTAGATTTCATTGAGTTGTTAAAGTAGATTTCATTTCAAGAAAAGTGTTAAAGTAAGAATAGAAGTAGATGGCTAGTTGTATGGTGATATTGGTAAATGTTTGATAGGGATCTATATACTAGGCCACTAGCATCTTAGAGGCTTGTTAAGAAGCCTTGTGTGGTAATCTAGTCTCATTCCCCTTGAATCATTGCATCTATGGAGGTATCGCCGCTGACAAGCTTTCATTAGGTTGATCCCTGTCCATTTGCCAATCTTTCCATTCCGTAGGAGTAGTAGTAAAGCAAGAAGTAGTTTAGTAGTTGAAGTTTGAAGAGCAAAGTTGGAAGTGATATAAATTAGAAAATCATTTGAGTATACATTGCAAAGCTAAATCTTATCATCATCATAGCAAGAGTTTGATATCCTCGAAAAGGAACAATGTAAGCCCGCCTACGTGATTACTAGCAAATCACATTAATATAACTGAGTTAGTATCCACAGGTGTAAGGAACCTTGGAGTATTCTCATGTTCTTCACGAGTATATACTTTTCAAGAGAGGGTTGAGTGTTTGGTATTCCATATCAAGTATTCAATTGGTATATGTTATGTAGTGGTACAAAACTGATAGCAACATTATTTGGCGCTAGGATGGCTGAATTGAAATTCATTTTGGAAAGGTTGGAAAATTTGAGCATTGGTGACGCGCAAACCCTCCATTGTCACGTCAACATCAACATTATTTGGCGCTAGGAGGGCCCCGATAGTGTTTCTTTGAGAACTTGTTGGCATTCAACTATGATGAAAGATGGTGCTGCCGCATAGAAACATTGTACCAGTCTTACAGCCTAACCTCGGATTTGAAGACGACCAAGAAGACATCATCTCAGGATTGAACTCACTCGCCTGGAGATTTAAGAGAAGTGCACCTGAATATATGCGAGTAAGCTTTGTGTTAGAAGAAGAAGAAGAAGAAAAGGCTCAAAGAATTGAGAGAGAAATTCAGAAGAGATTGGAACGCCAAAGAGAGCTAGAAAGGAAACTTGAAAGAGAAAGGAAAGCACGAAGGTTATCCCTGTCTAGTGGTGAGAGCAAAATTGAAGAGATGAACTAAAATGGTACTGCCTTCTTATGCTCATTTCCCAGTTGCACAACTAGGACTAGGTATTAGCTGGACACAAGGGGACATCGTTTCTGATTTGGGGGAGTTCATTTGGAATAATAAAGAAGACAATACACATTACCAATTTGCTAGAATTATCTTAGACCAAGAGGAACAAGTTGGCATTGCATTCCAAAGAGAGAAACAAAGGATTGAGATTGTGATCCGACAAAGGTGGGAAAGAGAACAAGTAGAAAGGATTTGAAGAGAAAGAGAAGCCCATAGACTAGCTCAGCTCACCCTTGAGGACGATTCAACTTGGGACGGTCAATCGAATTGAATTGTAATCAAGCTGGATAGAAGAATTGGATCTTTCTCTCCCGAAAGGTTTGAGAAATTACAATCAGATAGGAAGCAAAGGTTACTAAGGTCTACACCACACCAAGAGGAAGACCTAGTTGAGTTGCAATTTCACAAGAAAGGAAGGAATCATTGGGTAGCTAATACTGCAAATTTGGCAAACTCCTCAAGTAGTCCAATTCAAGTTCCAAAGGTTTCAAGCATACAAATCCCAGTAGGTCAGCAAGCTCAGGTTCAAGCCAGTCAAGCGGCAATGGCACAGCAACAGCCTCCATGGATTCAACACAATGCCTCACCTATTTCGTTTCAACAGTATCATGACCTACCAAAGAATCCATCAGGATTTTGCTCTAAGTTCTTCGCCAATGACCCCAACCGTACAGCTGAGGAGCATATCAAAGTATTTGAAGATGCATTGTGCAACAGAAGGATTCAGCATGAAGATGTAGCATGTAGACTTTTCCCTTACTCTTTGGCGGAAGAACCCTATTATTGGTTTGTCAATCTGCCAGTGTCATCTATAACGGGATGGATTCAGCTCAGAGATGCCTTTATAGGAAAAT
Source organism: Chamaecyparis obtusa (assembly GCA_027943335.1). NCBI lineage: Eukaryota > Viridiplantae > Streptophyta > Pinopsida > Cupressales > Cupressaceae > Chamaecyparis > Chamaecyparis obtusa. Next base: position 952,663 of record BSBK01004744.1, on the reverse strand, counting down.
TTGGCATGCCCACCACACCATTGGAGTTACATAGGCTATTTGTGGACATCAGAAGACAAGATAAAGAGTCAATAAGTTCCTTCAATAATCGTTTCCACAAGGCTTACACAAGATTGCAAGCCGCTTCCACAATCCAGGAGGCGGGTGCTTTGGAAGCATACTACAATGCCTTAGATATTCAGACATCTATGTTTACAAGGATGGCGAACCCCTCCCCTACAACGCTAAATGAGGCTTATGCTAAGGCAATTGAAATAGGGAAGCAGTTAGGCCAACAAGGATTGGAACCCCCGAGTGTTTGATATCCAAACAATCCAATTCCACAATTTACATACCAAGCGCCTACAAATCAGCTTGTGGTACATCCAGGACCTCCATTGTCTCAAGCACCACCACCAATGCCAGTCTATCTGCAAGGTGCAAGTTCATCCACGAGAACACAAGAGGAGAAAGATGAAATAAAGGAATTGATTGAGCAAGTCAAGAAGCTGTCTACAGAGGTCACTTATTTGAGAAATCAAAACAATCAACTCCAAGCCGCTCAGAGGAACAATCAAGGAGGCCATCAAGGGAATAATTATCGAGGAGGTTATCAAGGAAATAATTATCAGAGTGGAAATCATCAAGGAGGGTATCAAAGGAATAATTACGAGGGTGGATACCAAAGGAACTATCAGGACAAAGATTATCAAAGAAACAACCAAGGTGGTGGTTATCAGAGAAACAATCAAAATAACAATCACCAAGGCGGTAACCAGTCACAAGATCAAGGATACAATAATCAGTCTAATCAAAAGAGGACGTCGAACACTGGCCCAAACAATGGAAATGTGGTGTCGCCACTTGATAATCAAACTCCAACAGATAGTAGGCCAGTGGAGAGAATATTTCTGGCTGAGTCTGCCTTGTCTCAATATTGCAGATTCCATGAGACTGATCAACATTCGGAGTTAGGATGTGCTGATTTCAAGAGGGCATCTAACCTATTTTAGAAGGTTGTAGATGAATCAATGAATCAAGAAGATGTTAAGGTTACGGGGTATGAAATTGTCCCATCCCCAAGTTATGCCCAATGTTTGACTTTTGAAGAGGTTTCATTTCCACTAGAATTTGAGGCTTATGAGGAACATCAAGGGAGATTCCCTCCTGAGTCAGCCAATGGACCAATTAGCGAAGTAATAGATCAAAATGGGTATAGCAATGGGTCGGATTTTTCTTTCCCACCATTGGGTGACTCTGTTTTAGTTCAAGGAACAGGTGGGAACCAGACATTTCAAGTTTTCAACAATCGGCTAGCAATGCAAGGTTTTATCAAAGGAACAATAACAGTAAGAGGAATGATGGACCTTTCACATCCTCCATACCTCCGAATAATTACAATATGCCTCCACATCCCAATGCGAGTAATGTACCAAATCCTCCAAGGGATGCACTTGAATACAGACAAGGTAACCACAACCATGGTAATGGATAACAGAGTTCTCAGCAGAGCACACAACAAAGTAATCAAGGTGTTCAAGGGTCACAAAGTGCAGTGACAACACAAGAAGTGAACAAAGGAAGGACGGTAAACAATTCGATGAATAATGATGAGTTGAAAAGACTAGGACAGAGTGTGACAGAGGAGATGAAGAAGATCAAAATTAGTCTCCCTTTGTTCGAATTGTTGAAGGTAACGGAAATTAGGGATACATTCCTCAATAGTTTGAAGGACAACAAGTCACAAGGGTCTCACACTCAAGGTGCAACAGCACCCATCCAAGCAACTCATGCAGCAGGGAGGCCTCCTCCTAACTCAGTACATGTGATCCAAGACGTTCCATGTGGGAACATAATAAATTCATCTCAAGGGATTTCATATGGTGAGATGAAGAACTCTACACAGGAGGTTGCATATGGCGACATCAGTAATTTCAACAGACAGCCAGAGCCTCAACGAGTTTATGTGGCTCAAGGATCAACGCCAGTGGCACAACAGACTCAAGGGAGTCAAGATCCGGTAAAGAGTAAAGAAACAGTGAAAGTAGAGGAGGAAGTCCAACCAACAGATTTCGGGACAAAGCCTAAGCAAGTACACAAGACACCAGTAGTATTTTATCAGGGGAAAGATGAACCAGCCCCATTCTTGCTCTCAGTCAGGATATTTGGAAAGCTTCTTCATAACTGTTTGATAAATTCAGGAGCTTCGAGTAATGTCATGCCTTTGGCTATTTGTAGAAAGTTGGGAATCATGCCTTTAGGATCAAACAAGAAGGTTACTCAACTGGACAAGACTGAGGTCCCAGTAGTAGGTGAACTACATAACATACACATGCAGTTGGCATCTGATCCAAGGATGGAACACATGGTAGATATTTCAGTGGTGGATGTAGCCGATTCCTATGGTTTGATTCTAGGAAGGGATTGGTCTAGAAGGTTGAATGGATACATGGCAACTGACTTTTCTCACATGTGGCTCCCATGCAGAGGGCTTGCCAACCAAATTAAAATTGATAGCACCCCAAGGTTGAGATTGACAGTTACTGAAAACGGGGAACCAAATGAAGTATTGTTTGTGGAGTCAAGCATGGGCATCTATAGGCCTAAGAAAGCAGAAGTGTTGACACTGAATGTCATAAGTGAAGCAAAGGAATCCACGGAAATGCTAATTGAGTCGGATCCCGACACTTCATCTGACGAGGGTGAAGGCATGTTCGAGAATTTTAGAAATTTTGTGTTAAAAGCTGTACAACAAGGTATAGAGTTGGGTAACAGAACATCAGTGAGAGACTTATTATTGCCCAACTGGTGCAGAATTCACAACGCCTGCCATTCGGAATTATCTTGCCCCTTGTGCAAGGTTGCATTGGAGCAGGTAGAGAAGAGAATCCCAGGGGCGTTGAAACAAGATGATCGACATGGCAAACGAAAAGTTGAGATTCCACAAGTTAATGAAGCAGAAAGTAGCATGATGGGTGAAACAAAGAATCAAATTGCACCACCCAATATTGAAGTGAGGAGGAATGATGAATCGGACAAGCCCAAGGATTCCCAAAAGGGTCATTTAGAAAGTGATGGAGTATGGACACTAAGGTTCGATGGTATTAAGACTAAGCAAGGAGCTGGAGCCAAATTTGACTTAGTCAGCCCGACAAGGGCAACATATTTGGCAGCATATAGATTGCAATTTTCATGCACCAACAACATGGCAGAATATGAAGCTTTGATTCTAGGCTTGTTGTATGCTATAAAGAAGGGTGCTAAGGTACTCCATGTGCTTGGAGATTCATATTTGGTAACTGAGCAAGTGAAGCAGAAGTTTGCTTGCCATGACAAGAGACTGAAAAGGTATAGGAATAGAGTATGCGATCTGATAGAAGACTTTGATGCCTTCAATATCAAGTTTAGCTATAGAGCAAGTAACCAGGTGGCTAACGCCCTCGCACAGGCTGCAAGCTCATTAGCACCAATCAAATTGGAAGGCTTGAAGAAATTCAAAGTTGAGTTAGCTTCGGTCCCATCTATGCCAGGTAATGTCAAGAACTTCCAAGTGTTCGAAGATGATAGACATATCCTCAAGTTCTTGACCAATTCAGACGTTTTCACAACACAAATCATTGATGGAGAAGTAGACGAAGAAGCGGAGATCACTCCAGAAGAAATTATGAACCTGAAGACAAACACTATTCCAAAGGGAATGATTGAGTTAGAGAGAATATTTGACATGGACCAATTCAACAAAGTGCCATATCAACCCACAGGGGGTGATGAGTGTGAAAAGGTAAATTTGGGAACAGAGGATAGTCCCAAAATAGTCCACATTGGGAAAGTTTGCACACCCAAGGAGAGAGCTGATATACTTGGTTTGATGAGGGAATTCCCAGATGTGATTGCTTGGGGATATGAAGATTTGAAAACATATGATCCTTCCATCATCACACATACAATTCCACTGAAGGAGGGAAGCAAGCCATTCAGACAGCGACAGAGGCCAATTAATCCTTTGCTAGAACCATTGATTTTCCAAGAGGTGAAGAAGTTGCTAAATGCACGGATCATCTTCCCAGTGAGGCATTCAACGTGGGTCGCCAATCTTGTCCCAATCAAAAAGAAAAACGGAGAAATAAGGCTATGTGTTGATTTCAGAAATTTGAATAGAGCGTCAGAAAAGATAATTATCCATTGCCTTCATTGGATGAGGTTTTACAAGTTGTGAATGGAGCACAAATGATGACATTTATGGATGGGTATTCGGGATATAACCAAGTTATAGTAGAAGAAGACAGATTGAAAACGGCTTTCACCACGAAATGGGGAACGTTTGCATACAGGAGGATGCCTTTTGGCCTGATCAATGCAGGTGCAACATTTCAAAGGGCCATGGATTATGCCTTTAAGGACTTAAAAGACAAGTGTATCATCATTTACATGGATGATATGACAGTATTTTCAAAAAATAGAGAGGATCACATTTTGGATCTAAGGAAAGTTTTCATGAGATGCAGGATGTTTAGAGTTTCTTTGAATCCGAAGAAATGTATGTGTGGAGTGACTGAAGGGAAACTCCTAGGACATGTAATTTCAGAGAAGGGAATCATGATAGATCCAGAGAGAGTGGAGGCAATTTCCAAGCTTGGCCTACCAGCTAGCAAGAAAGAACTTAAGTCGTTCTTTGGAAAGATCAACTTTGTAAGAAAGTTCATATCCGCATTCACAGAAATAGTGAAGCCAATGAACGACATGTTGAAGAAGGATGCAAAAATGGATTGGACTCTAGCAGCTAAGAAGGCATTTGAAGAGATAAAACAAGCTATTGTCAATGCACCAGTTTTAGTGAGTCCAGATTATGAGAGGCCATTCAACATATATTCTTTCGCCTCTAATCATGCATGCGCTGCCATCTTAACACAGAAGAATGAAGAAGGTGAAGAGCATCCGATAGCATTCATGAGTGCACCTTTCAGAGAGGTTGAATTGAACTATCCAAATGTGGAAAAGCAAGCTTATGCCTTGGTGAAGGCAATGAAGAAGTTCAGGCATTACATCTTGAGAAGCAAAGTCCATGCAATTGTGCCTGACATAGCAGTAAAAACCCTTTTAATGCAAAACGAACTGGGAGAGAGAAGAGGAAAGTGGGTCGCCACTATCCAGGAATATGACATAGAGATTCAACCGATGAAGTTGGTCAGAGGTCAACAGCTAGCACAGACCATAGCGTTAGAGGGACCTGGACTTGTACAACAAATTTATGAGTTGGAGGATGTGCGTCCCGATGAATGGTACCAAGACATAATCAATTATTTGCTAAATCATCGGTGCCATTCACATTTGAGTCTAGTACAGAAGCGGGCATTGAAATTCAAGAATAAAAGGTACATGTTACAGGGAGCAGTGTTATATAAACAGAATCATGAGGGAATATATCTGAGATGTGTTGGAAAAGATGAAGCTAGAAATATTTTGGAACATTTTCATGATAAATGGGGAACAGGACATGGATCGGATTTGGCCACAGGACATTGGATACTAAGAGTAGGATACTATTGGCCAACCTTGTTCAAGGATACTCACGAGCATGTGAAGACTTGTCATGTTTTCCAGACTTCGGCAAAGAGGGAGAGGAACCCAGCAATGCCTTTACAGCCGGTTACTGAGGTGAGACCTTTCGCCATGTGGGGACTTGACTTCATCGGTCCCATTAATCCACCTTCCTCAGCGCAACACAGGTATATTCTAACCGCGACTGACTACTGTACTCGGTGGTCAGAAGCTCAAGCTTTCAAGAATTGCACTGTTGAGGTTGTTATTAAGTTCTTAGAGGAAAGAATCACTACAAGGTTTGGATGTCCTGCTTTTGTATGTGATAATGGTTCTGCTTTCATTTCCCTGAAATTTCATAATTGGGCATTTGATCATGGGATTATTTTAAAATTTTCATTAGGATACTATCCCCAAGGAAATGGCCTAGCTAAATCTACAAACAAGAAGCTTTTGACTGTGATCAGAAAACTTCTAGACAGGAACCCAAGGGATTGGCACACACAACTGAGATACGCTTTGTGGGCAGATAGAACAAGAGTTAAAGAGTCCATAGGAATTACTCCTTACCATCTGGTTTATGGACAAGACCCTGTGTTTCCCATTCAATTGAAAATCCCAACTTTGAGGTTCATACAAGATTACTATGATGAGAATGAAGACAGAGTCCAAGTCAGGTTGGCTCAACTGATGCAGTTAGATGAGAGAAGAGATGAAGCCCTAGAAAAATTTGCCAAACATCAAGGGGTAGTAAAACGTTGGTTTGACAGGAGAACACAAAACAAGGCCTTCAGGATCTTTGACTTGGTCTTATTTTGGGATAAAGCCCATGAGAAGAAAGGACAACATAACAAATTTGACAAACTATGGAAAGGTCCTTTTCAGATTGCGGAAATTGTCGGGGATAATGCATTTCGGCTTAAGACACTCACTGGTAGGGATGTCCCGTTGCTTGTCAACGGGCAATTCCTCAAGCATTATTTCCAAGCCTAGGACTCCGTCCGGAGCCCTTTTGTACATAGTAGTTTAGTTTGCTTTCAGTTAGTAGGTAGTTGCTTTCTGTTCTTTAGAGTAAAGTTTGTCTTGGACCACTTGGCCCAAGGGTTAGAGTAGTTTCCTTTCAGTTGGTTAGAGTAGGTTTGCTTCCAGTTTTTTAGTTTAGGTGTTCGAGGGAGCTCAGTGGTTAATTTGCACCAAGCCAGTTGCCTTGGGATCTTTAGCTTCCCTCAGTTAGAGAGCAGTTTTGGTTTTGGAGCTTTGCAAGTGCACAGGGGGTCCAGGTTATCACTCATGGGCGAGGTGTGTAGATCTTACACTTTTGGTGACAAAACAGGAGTTCGTCTTGTTCATTTCTTGAATATATTTGACAAGGTTCGGAGATTTTAGGGTGTGCTTAGTCGATAGTCTATGGTAGGACTTGTATTAAATTTGGGTCAGACTCTAGTGGTTCTTGAGTTACCTTTGACATGGTTACGACATTATACTCACACTTAATTGCTCCGAGATCTTGGTGTTTCGAAGTGAAGTTGGACTTAGTGAAAATCATACACTTGCTTCAGCGCCACTGTGGTCTTCCAAACCCTCCGTGGGCTTCATTGCCTGCAAGCCAAACAAAAGATTGAGAAGAGAAAAGAAAGAAATATTATGAGAAAAAGAGAAAAAAGGAAAATAAGTGCAAAATGAAAGGCAATATCAAAGTGAAAATAAAGATGAAAATTGGCTTTAAAGGGTGTGCAATCATCTCTACCGGTGCTACTAAGTGGTCACTAAAGGTAGAACCGTGATTGTGGTGCCACAACGATAACTCCGTCAGGGCTATAGACGCCTGACTGGCAGCAGGGCTCTATCCGGGATGCTTTTGAAGTAAGAATATTATAATAACTAAGTCTAATGGATCTGAGAGATTATCAAGTTCTTGTCGAGCGGGGAATAAATCATTTGCACACACGTGAGTAGCTTATGGTCAGGGTGCTTAGGTTCGACTTGAGAGTCTTTTCCCGGGTTGAGTGCTTGTCCTTAAGTGGATTTTCGGATAAGTCATCTTGAAATTTTTGTTTTAAGTTATTTCGTTCTTGAAATGTTCAGGAACATTTCACCAGTGGAGTCGCCAGATGTTGTGAGGTCTCACATCATCGCCCCAAAGAATTTGGGGACCCCCTAATTCGAAAAACATTGGCATTTTCTTTAGGCCCAGGTATCCTGATGCCTTGACAAATTTTTTGGACTTAGATGGTGAATTTTGAAAATTATTGAAATTGGAAGACTTGCGATTTTCGAATTTAATTGAATTTGGTCTTTTGGAAATCTTGCAATTTTGGATGTTGGAATAGATAAAATGAAGGATTGAATGGCCAAGAAGCTAGATATTTGGATTTTGCCAAATGGAAGTATGAAACGAAATTGAACTTATCTCTTTTACTAAAATCGAAATTTGGCCTTTTTATTCAAAAATCTGGGCCAGGCAAATCGAAAATTTAGTTTTTTATATAAAATATGGCCCAATTAAATTACAAAATCTGGGCATTTATTTAAAGTCTTAGCAATTAAAATCCAAAAGATTGAGCTTTTAATTCAAAATCTGCACTAATAAATTAAAATCTTGGCTAATAAAATGAAATATGGGCAAGCAATGTAAAAATTTGCATTGAGATTCAAGGGTCTTGGCTTTAATTTCGAAATCTGGTCCCTTTTTGTGGTGGCGTGTGGCTTTGGAAAATGAATTAGGGCTTCCTTTTGGGTGGCGTGTCCTATCATCCCAATGTTTTTCGAAAAATCTAAGCTTGGTAATTAAAATTTCAATGCAAATTTATTATTTTTTAGCCAAGTCGGCCCTTTTAATAGCAACATTTTAATTGTAATTTTGTTGTTCTTTGCCCATGTCGGCCCTCTTATTGGAGCCCCAAGTTTGGTATATATGGGCGGCCCTCCCCTTCATCTCCTCATCCATTTTTCAGCGATCCATCAAGGCATATGAGACCAGCGAGTTTAGGAGGCAGCAGGATTCGGAAGACTTGCGAAATTATATAAGGAGGCAGTGAAATTATATAAAGAGGCAGCGACATTGTTTGGGGCCTGCTATTGGATTGCCCAGGCAGCGAAATTGATAAAGGGGGAACTTGACATAATTTGGAGATGACTTGCGATTTGGAAAAGGAGCAGTGAATATTGGAAGGACTAGCGAACTATCCCAGGATTGAAGGGGCAGCGAGATTGTCTTGATTGAGAGCAGAGTTTGGAAGTGCTAAATCAATAGCAGAGCTGCTATTTGAATAGGGGAGACCTGCAGCGAAATAGTGGTGAGGACAGCGAAATTGTTTGAGGAAGAGCAGCGATTTATAAGGCAGTGAGCAGACCTGCTATTGGCTAAAGGGAGGCTAGCGATTTTTTTATGAAGTGTTGCTATTTAGAGGTTTGGACCTGTTATTCAATAATAAGGAGACCACAGATTGCTAAAGCCTGCCATTTAGAGGATTGATAGAAAATATAAAGAGGCCATGAATTTTGAAAGGAGACCACAGTTTGGGGGCTTGCAGATTTGTTTAGAAGAAGCTACAGATTTTGTCAAGGCGGCCTGCCTATTTGAAGAAAATTTACAAATTTCTTGGTGAGTGGGTGTAGCTATAGCCAAACAAGGGGGAAAAATAAAGTATATTGATGGTGAAAATATCATCATAACTTCATCTGTTGCTCAAGGCAATATAGAAACAGAATTGATTCTATATCAACGTTCTAATAGTGATACTTGTATGCATCAAAAACCCCGAGTTCGCCAAGGGGAATATGTAAAGAGGGGACAAATTATAGCAGACAGTGCAGCTACAGCAGGGTGAGAACTTTCTTTGGGAAAAAACATCTTAGTGGCATATATGCCATGGGAAGTATACAATTTTGAAGATGCAATACTTATTAGTGAACGTCTGGTCTATGAAGACATTTTTACTTCTTTCCAGATCGTAAGATACGAAATTGGAGTTTATTTTACGAACTAGGGGATCTTCATGATTGAGGGTGAAGGTTGGTCTAAAAGACAAATTTTCTCCTTGTTCTTGCTTCGTACATTTCCCTACTTTTTTGCTTGCATCATCCATCCATCACTTCATCATCTCATCTAGGGCTTGAAGTTGGGAGATATAAGTGTAGTTTCCGTTTAGGATTTGGAGAAAGGAGATATAAGTAGTAGTCCCACCCTTAGGAAAAAAGTTGGGAGATATAAGTGTAGTCCATCTAATAAGTAATGAAGAGACAGAAATAAGTGGTAGTCCCATTCCTAGGCGGAGAGGTAGAGATAAGTGTAGTGTGATAGGCATTGGTGAGACAGAAATATGTTTGATCATCCCTAGGCGAAGGGGCAGAGATAAGTGTAGTCCCACCTCACTGTAGAAAGAAGGGGCAGAAATAAGTGTTTAGGATGGCGGATGCTAGTGCAAGCAAGAACCCAAAGGGAATGAATACCAAGAAAGACAGGGAAGACATGACGTCTAAGACCACCTTCTTCTCAAAATTGAAATGAGTAGGTGACACCAACATCGGCACCATAGATATGATACAATTGAGAGATAGGTTGAAAGGGGGCCGGTCCTCTGTGGCAAAGAGGATCTACAAGTGTGGAATTGTGCAGGCTGCCGCCTTCCCTCCTAGCTTGCCTTGTTTGGAGTTGGTGGAGTGTGTATCTCGGCTAGATATTGTGACTAAGTCCATCATCTTTGATGAAGAGAGGGTGTTGGCCAACATCAGCGGGCAAGTGATAGAGGAAGTGTTCAATATACCCCAGCAGAAGGGCATGATAGTAATGTTGATGGATCAAGCGGCCAGGTTCTTTCAAGACAGTCAGGATGCCTACTTTGCCCTACTAAAGCAGAATTGGTTGCACGAAGGCAAGAAAGGAGTCACCAAGTCATCAAAGCTCACCAGGTCAGATTTCAAATCAGAGTATGGCGATCTTATTGTGCTTCTCAACAGAGTCATGGGCTCCTCTCAAGGTATGCAGTTTGAAACTTGGATGTACTACTTTATTGAAGGAATTGAAAATGGAAAAAGAAAATTTGATTGGGCTAGAATTATAAGTGAAAATTTAGAGTTGCAATTTAGGACAGTACAAAATCAGAAACAATTCTACATGTGGTCCTACCTTTTCTACTTGATTGCAAGACTGTATGAACATCCTGGACTTAAGGCTAGAGGCGTGATTGGCAATGGGTCCGGACAATGCTTGGTGCATGAGTGCTATCCACAACTTCATTTGCACAACACCAAGGATTACAAGATATTTTATGATGCCTTTGCCATGAAGACGGTAAGGATATTGCAAGGGACGCCCGCAAGGAGGCTCTTGTCGGAGGCGGAGACAAAAGTCAAGAAGTTTGGGAGTTGGTTCATCCAATTTTCTCAATTCACTTATATCAGAGTGGCTGGATGCACGGCTTGTCCCAAGAGGCTTCCAAGGTACCCACCCGATAGGATTGTTTTGATGGAGTTGGCTAGGCAACTTGAGCAATATGACAGAATGATGAAGCTCAAAGGTGAGACAGGGGTTACCTTCTCACTCATGATAGGCAATGATAGGTGTCCCAATCCTGTCGCCTTTGCAGCTGCGGAGAAAGAGTTAGAGCAATATCATCTAGCATGGTATAGGGCAAGGCAAGGATTCGATCCTAATGGTCTAATCAAGGCATCTCATGGCGATCCATTCAAGCATATTCCTACTTTGGAGCATTTTTGGGCCAATGCACAGGATGACTTTCATGTGAGGAAGTTGGCTTTCTCAAGGTTATCAGTGGGCATGATGAGGGCAATCAGATGGAGAAATCTTAATATTCTGGACCAGCTGGAGGAGGATGAAGATGTGCTAAGGGAAGATTATAGTACAGTAGAGGGAATAGAGTTGAATCCAGTTGAGTGGGATGATCATTAGGATCTATCCTTAGATGTAGTAACAAGAACAGTTGAGCTACACACTGAGTGGTGGTACAATAGGAAGTTCAAGCAATTGCAAAGTTGGAAGGTACACCTTACCTATGAGAAGATGAAGCGAGACGAGGAGATTCCAGTGGAGTCAGTTGGATAGCAAGGTTGGGGTGGTAGCCGACAGTAGCAGGCAGTTAAGAGTAAGAAGAGAAGCTTGGAGGTTGAGAAAGACAAAGAACATCAGGAGCCTCCAGCAAAGAAACAGAGTACAGTGCCATCAAGAGAGAGTATAGTTGAGGCTAGGAGCCAAGAGGTTGGTACAAGTGAGCAAAGGGCAGCGGTAGAGGTGAGCTCTGGTTCAGAATCAAGTGGTTATAGTAACAGTACAAGGTACTCTCCTCTTTCGGAGAACCAAGTTGAGGAGGTTATGGCAGTCAGTGATGAAGGAAATGAGCCAGTTGACATTGAGGCTCTATCAGCCGAGGAAGGAAGCCAAGTGCCTAAGGCCGTTGGTGATGCTTTGTTAGCCGAACCGAATCCAGATTTGTGGAGATGCATTGCACCACTATGGTTGAGACATATGCTTATGCCAAGACGCGAGGTTGTGGCCATCCGGACAGTTGAGGATATTCAAGGGTTAGTGGAAAAGGAAGATGATGTCGGATAGAAACAAATTGCAGGAATAGTGGCAAAGGTAATCAGGAATGATGAGGATGGTCACTGAAAGGTTCAAATTGCTGTACCAAAGGTTAGCAAGGCAGTAGACAAGATTGTGGCCTAGGATTATGAGATAATAGAACATGACATGGGAAGAATCACAGATGACATGGAGTTTGTGGAGGTTCAGGAAGGCATAGCTTCAATTAGAGAAAGGTTAAGAAAGGCGAACGAAAAGATTGCAGAGTTGGAGATTGAAAACAAGTATTGGAGGGATAGCTATCATGAAGTATGTCAGCCTATCCAACAGTTGCCTCGGGCGGCCCTTCCACAGGATAGTGGGAGCAATCTGGAAGAAATATTAGGTCGAGAGCAAGAAACTAAAAGTTGGATCAATAGTACAATTCAAGAAGGGCGAAAGTTCTTGCCTGCCTTTATCTCGACATTCAGGTCATTTGTCTCTTAAAGACAAATTCAGAGCATTTGAAGGGGAGTGGAAGGATTTCCTTCCAATCCGTGACTTAGCCATTCCAAGGCTACAGGCGGCCATAAAGCTATCAGAGGGATCTTTGGTGAAGGCCAAGTTGGTCAATGAAGGAGGAAAGAATATTATTGAGTCTTGGTATGTTACCTTAACTGCTAGATTGAGGGTACTCGAAGAGATACAGGATGAGATTGCACAATACAGTCCAAGCATCGACACTTTCATTTCAAACATGCTGAGTGATGCAAGGGTTGCACTTGATGCGAGGGTTGCACTTGATTTTGAAGAAATCAAAGAGGAGGATTTTAATGAGATAGAGTTTGGATCTAGATTGGATGAGTTAGGGAAGATTGTTGCCAAAGAGAAACAGTTGGGCATCCTTGCCTCTCTCAGGGCCCTTATCGAGTTTGCAAGAGATGATGAGAAGGAAAGTGAGAAGACACTACAAGCAGCAAAGAACATGATGAACATAGATGAGCTCAAGATGAGGCATACACCTTGCCCTCCCATGGAGGAAGTCAACAACATGTTAGCTAAATTCATTGCTTAAGCTAAAAAGATGAAAGAAAAGGATAGAATTGTATTAGAAGATCATTTGATGTAAGCCCAAGTGGCAAATTTCTCTTTTCTTCTTGGGTAGGATAGGTGTCTGATTCTTATTGGCTACCATTTTGGTGCCTTCTCATTGGTTGCCACTTTTCTTTTTTTTCATTGGCCCATTGATGAGGTGGCGTCTTCTTATTGGCCGATGGGGTGGCAACCCTAATTAGGGTTTCTGGGATTTAATCTGGATCATTGATTTTGCCTCTTAATCTCTACCGTTGGTTGTAATTTTGAGCCTCTATATAAGGCCAAGTACTCTCATTTGTAAAGGGTGAAGAAAATTGCTGCTAATATAATACCAAAATTGCTTCTCTTGTCATTGTTGTGTTTTGCATGGTGATTAAGAACACTTGGTGTTATTGCATGGTTTCTACTTCCAATAGTTAAAGTTAGATTTCATTGAGTTGTTAAAGTAGATTTCATTTCAAGAAAAGTGTTAAAGTAAGAATAGAAGTAGATGGCTAGTTGTATGGTGATATTGGTAAATGTTTGATAGGGATCTATATACTAGGCCACTAGCATCTTAGCGGCTATCTTAGCGGCTTTTTAAGAAGCCTTGTGTGGTAATCTAGTCTCATTCCCCTTGAATCATTGCATCTATGGAGGTATTGCCGCTGGCAAGCTGTCATTAGGTTGATCCCCGTCCATTTGCGAATCTTTCCATTCCGTAGGAGTAGTAGTAAAGCAAGAAGTAGTTTAGTAGTTGAAGTTTGAAGAGCAAAGTTAGAAGTGATATAAATTAGAAAATCATTTGAGTATACATTGCAAAGCTAAATCTTATCATCATCATAGCAAGAGTTTGATATCCTCGAAAAGGAACAACGTAAGCCTGCCTACGTGATTACCAGCAAATCACATAAATATAACTGAGTTAGTATCCACAAGTGTAAGGAACCTTGGAGTATTCTCATGTTCTTCATGAGTATATACTTTTCAAGAGAGGGTTGAGTGTTTGGTATTCCATATCAAGTATTCAATTGCTATATGTTATGTAGTGGTACAAAACTGACATCAACACATTTGAACACTCATTTTCGGATCTCTTTCATCTTCTACACATCAGGTTGACTTAAATGACAACATTGAATCCATATTGCTAACAATATCTGTAATTAATAGTGTTTGTGACATAAAAGGTTTAAGGATTTGTTCTAGACTAATTATCCCCCCTACCCCCAATCTTGTGGCGTGTTCAACAATTGGATAAGTTATCGAGTTTGTGTGCTTTATAGGCGAATATGGATCTGGTTTTGGTTCAATATGTGGTTCACTTTATTCCGTTAGCTCAGAATTTCTCATAGTTGGAAACATATAGAGCTCAGGGATCCTTTCCTAATCAGGATTAATTCAAATTTATATCATATCCCCGAGACATGGATCTTGCCAAACTTTCTTCATCTCAAATTCATTATCTTAGGCTTGTGCAGATCAAATATAAATGGAGCTTCCCTATTAAATGAACAGCCAAGCTAACTTTGACTTGATGTTGGATTCTAAGGGTTCAACTTGTGTACAAGCGTTCAATGCTGCTATCAACAGCTTCCAGAATCAGGGTCTTCAGACATAGGGTCTTCTGGGATAGGTTCCATGATCATGAAGCACTAGTGTAAATTTAAATATTTTAGTATTATATAAATTTCATGATCTTGCATTGGTGTAAATTTAAATATTTTAGTATAATATAAATTTCATGTTCATGAAGCACTGGTGTAAATTTAAATATTTTAGTTTAATATAAATTAAGAATTATTTAATTTAATAAATTAATTTTAATAAATAATAAATAATTTATTATATTATAATTAATAATTATATCATATATATTAATTTTAATAATAATTTCCTTTTTGTGTTATTTTTTTTGAGGAATATATATATATATATATATATATATAATTTTTATAAAAACATTGTACTAATGAACCCAAACCCCATTTCAAAATTTTGTTCTACCGGTGAACTGGTTCTTTGAACCTGTATCTGAACCCAAACCTGAACCAACAACTTAGACAATGGGTATCAGAACAACATCTGAACACTCATCTCCGAATCTCTATCATCTTTCACACATCAAGTTGAGATCAATGCACACAACAAATTGACATCAATGACAACACTGAATCCATATTGCTAACAATCTCGATGGCAACACCAACAACAAACACAGCTGACAACCTTCTCTTACTATTCTCCTTTGTCATCAACACCAACAAGTTTGACATTAATGACAACATAATGCAAACTGCCAACGCAAACTAAATTTGTGTGCTTGCGATAAAAAATCTCTTTATTTTCTGCAGCTAATCCAGTGGTTACATGGGACTGCAATCTGCACAAATTTTGAATTTCATCCAAAAATTAATACATGCCCAATCTGCCTGCTCATATCTATCAACTTTGTCACAACTTAGCTCATCCACCTTCCGTCATTTGGTTGTGTATTAGCTCTCTGCCAATGCCAGTTCAAGGATTAAATATGCAAAATATAATGATAGAAGAGAATTACATTCCAAATGAGAGAAATGAATACCCAAACTATATTTTTACACAGAATATCAGTATGGATCAATATTACAATGAACTTGTATCAACTTACAATGCCATTCCTGCAAAACACTATAGAACTAACCCTAAAACCCATATATAGGAAAATTTCCAAAACTAACAATAAATTACTAAACTAACACAATATTTTTAACTACTAACACTTGTGATCAATGAACGTAACAACATTAACTACTTTTGGACACAGTGAAGATTAACAAGCGTGTTGGATGTGCTGCAGCAAAAATAAGATCCATTCTGGTTATGAAAGGTTACTTTTATGTTTTATAGGATGAAAATATCTGGTATTTGATATGCAAAAAGATGATTTTACAATTCTAACTGCCCAAAGAAAACTGATCCCGTATGCTCTTTCCTTCATAAGCAGGATACAATTTCTATTAGGAGGGACAAACACCAGAAGTTTCTAACAATGTCTTATATTTTGTATGTTGTGTATCATGCACTGATATTTTAATTATTTAGGAATAGCATTCCCATGAACAGGTGGTGGCGATATGCAAAACAGGCAAAAAGGATGCTAATTTTCTCCTCTCAATTAAAATGCGTAGAAGTTGGCAGTAAGACCATGCATTATTGGTTAGCTTTTTTCACTACGATTTTTATTACATACTCCAGATGCTGCACAAGAGCACAAACGTCTTACATGATTCTATTCTTTCCTCAGATACACTGGTGTTCAATATACAAGTTTAATATTTGCATGCTTACAGGAATTTTTCATAGGGGTTTTAAGGTCTTGCAGAGCACATACAGCTGATATCCTCTTTGTTATTTTGGTTTGCAATTTTGATGTTTCTTTCCAGAATTCGAGAAGAGATTGCAACTATTGTTGAGTTGAGCATTAAAGAAACTGAAGAATATGAACGTGAGAGACAAGAACTTATTAAAGATCATGATAGCAGGAGAAAGGAATTCAGAATGAAACAACTTTGTGAGGAAGTGGGCTTTGAGAAGGAATGTGAGCAAGAAAGGTTTCATATATTGGATAAGTTTTCCAAAAGAAGGCAAGAAGCAGAACATTGCATCAACTAGTAATTTGGAGCCAACATACTATGGAACCATGGAGTTTCAATAAGAAATTAATGATAAATCCTTCGTTAATATTTGTTAGAAAGTCTCTGAAGGGTGTAAGGTTACTCTTAAAAACCTAACAAGTGTCAATGAATTTAAATAGCTATGAACATAGACACGTGTCTTGTAGTGTATTATTCAGCAACAAAAAATTGTATATATGTAAACCTCATTTCAACGTAGGAACAGAACTGCTGGATGCATCTGTTGTTACAGACTCAGAAGCATTGTCAAAACTTGGCTCTTATCCTAAAGTACCTGATTTCTGTCTTACTTTCTTCACAAATTGAATACATTTTATAAATTATTTCTATGACTGTAGAAACTGTCTATGACAAGTCTATTTTTTAAACCAGATAGATCAAGTTACACTAAACAATAAGTTCAGCACCATTTAGTCCTAAACGGAAGCTGGGAGATCTGCAGGGAAACTATTTTACAAATTGCAATTCATTGTGCACTTCGTATTCACCTTAGGTTTTTGATAAACCCTATACTTTTATACATAGCTGGATAAACAAAAGGAAGGAACTTCAGGGAAAATTCTTACATACATGCCAGCGTGCGCAAGGGTTGAGGATAGGTTGTGAGACTCTCTTTCTTCGTTACTGGTTTCCATTGTATTTAGCATTGTTTGTTCTAAATGCGGAGCAAGTGAATGAATGAAATATTTAAAAATCATTCACAAAACTCGTAGACCTATGGAACCATCCTGTAAGAGAGCAATAGGAGCAAGACAGAGAATGACACTTGTTCATGGGACACAGTTGCTCCTTTTTTATAGAGTTCTCCTGCCTTTGCTTGTCTCAACTCAAACAAAGCATGCAATCAGTTGATATACATTTCTCTCAATTGTTAATGTAATGTAGTGCACTATATGTTACAGTGCCATTGGGTCTCAAATACTCCTTGGTGCAAAGTAGATGTTTCTTTTTGTTCCCACCGTTCTTAGACCTTGCCCATTCACACAACATAATTGACGTAACCTGGTCCACAATTTGGCTAGTAGCATCTTTCCTGGCATCTAATTTCAGCCCTGATTTTGTATTTTTGGTGGTGTTCTATGTAGAGCTTCATTTACGTGGTAAAATGTGTTTCTTTCACATTCATTTCTGCACGAGTCTAGTTTGAAATTTTCTCATATACTGCTCTGTTTCCAGATTGTTGTTTGAACATTCCTGGAGACTGCCCCACATTTTCATCCATTTACTATTTTTTTTTCATCCAAATATTTTTTTTTTGTCGCATTCTTCTCCTTTCATCCTTTTCAAATTGTCGAAGCAGTTCTTGCCAAAATATTGCGAGAAGTCATGAAGTATTGTTTCGCGCTGCACACGCGGAGAAATTAGTGCGCGATATAATATTTTGATCGAGAAAATCCCAATAAATTCCAAAATTTTCATTTTCTACTCTGCATGTGCCTGCGGACTCTGGATTTTTTAGCTCATTTTGCTCCGTGATTTTTTTATTTATAATTGCGCTCTCCGATTTTCAAGATTTGACTGAACTTTTTAGAGCTGTAGATGAAGTTTCGTGCGATTTGAGAGCACATTGATTAGATCGATGAGACCACCTTTGAAATCAGCAAAAATCATCTTCTTTTGGTGTTTAGAGAAATTCCCGAGATAGATAATTGCTTCTTACCCTAAAAATGCTTTAGTAGCATCGAGTTTATTCATATGTAATCGGTGGTATGTGTTGGGCCTGTGGAAATATCATGATATGAGGTCAATGCAAATATGCCTTACATTCTCACAGCGTTATAAGATTTAATTATGTAATTTGTAAGACATATTTATTGATTTATGTTTTATCATTAGTGGTTTACAAGAATTTAATTTTTATAAGAATGAATGGTACATTAATATTTATTTTATCTAGATAATGTTGATATAAAAGGTTACTCATACTAATACTATTTCAACTCAAAATAACTTAATTTAGATGGAGTGAGTGCTAAGTGTATCATTTATATTTATGAGAGATGAATTCTTGTGAATGACTAATTAAATATGAGTCAATGAGTTAGACTTGAAAACTACATAATTGAATCTTGATAGAAATATCATAATTTGACTTAATGTAAAAAAATTATCTCTACTTATCAATATCTTACATTGTAAAATACATGACAATTGCACAAAATGAAAAATTGCTAAAAATTAGTGTAAATGACATAAGATCGTGATCTTTATAACCCATTTTTGGTTGTCATTTAAGTGTAAAAAATAACACATTATTAAATTACCTATTTTGAAAGAAGTGAAAGGAATGTTAGATATGTAGGATTTTTTGTGGGTCTAATTCTTAAATAGGCTATATGTAAGCACCAAAATGTCGCAAAGTTGTGAGAGTTGAACATTATTATCACTTGAATCAATTGACCCACATAAATTGCTATCTTTAGATAAGTATATAACATATATATTAACATAGTCATTAAGGATTGTATGTGAAATTTTCTTGCATAGAGCCACTTCAAATTGGGCATGTTCACTAGATATTCACCTCCTACTATTGCAAAATCACATATATCTATGGGAATTTTTTTAATATGATATTTTGCTATGTAGTTAGTTTTTGTAATTTATTAATGCAATAATTTTTTTAAAATTTAAAAGTATTTAATTTTTAATAATTACATAATGAAATATTTGAAAGTTTTGTGGAAGCTTTACAAACATCATTAAAATGAAAAAAAAATGTCTCTTTGGCATCACCTATCTTTTTGTCTTTCCAATCTCATATTCTTCCCTCCTTAGGAAGGGTATCAATTGATATTAGAGGTAAAATTCATCTTTCTACTAAATACCCTTACAAATTGTACTTTGTAGATTGACATTTGTATTTTGTAGTTTGTAATTGATTTTGATATTTAAACTTTGAAGTTGAAATGTTTAGTAATGCACTCTCTCCCCCTCCCTCCAATTAGAATGTCTTTAAATATTTAGTAAACTTCAATTATTTCTCTTTTAAAAGAAATTCTTACATTTTTTGGGTTGATTGTCTTTTGAGGAGTTCTTGAGAAATATATTTGCTTCCATGCTTCAAATAACCTAGGAGCTTTTTGTTAGAGCTTGCTTGATGTATGCATATCTTTTGTTGCTACAATCTCCTAGGGATAAAGGCTTGACTTTGAAATTTCATCTAATAAGATAATCTTGGGTTATTTCAATTTTGTCTTTATTTCAAACATAAAAGTCTTGTTGACCTAAACTTCACACACATATAGAAAGAAGCTTAAACACTTGACTTTGAAATTCTAGATTATAAGATGCTTTTGGGTTGTTTCAATTGTCACATTTCACATAAAGGTGTTGCCTTACTAAACTTCATATTATATAACATTATGGGTATAAGTATCTTAGACAAAGTCATAATTGTTTTCTCATCTCATGGATTTGCAACGATGCATCTATTCATTAATGAGTAAAGTGTTTTCCACCATGGATTTCCAACCTACATGATATTAGACGAGTTTTCTATGAAAATCAATGCCTTGGTTTCTCCTTTGAAGAGGAAGATTATGTACTTTTCTCATTAAAGAGATAAAGTTGTGATCATAGTTTTTCTACAATTTATATTAATGTCTATCTCCTCATAATACATATCTAGGGATTTCAAGTGCTTCAAATTATATATTATTTTTGTAATTAAGCTAAATCATTAAGGGATATTATCACAATGTCATTCATCTATTAACTCTTCTAACGTATTGAATATATAGGTCAAATAGAGTGGAAGACTAGATAATGCTTCTTGACCTAGATGTCACTATTGAAGTACTTTGATAGTCATGTGTGTGTTTTGATTTTGGCTTCAACTTGCTTTTAAAGATTGTAGAGTGTTTCTATGCTCATTGGGTATAGCAAGTTCTTGTACTCCATAGTTTATGTCTTAGGAACATGTATCGAAGG
The DNA here is from genome assembly GCA_027943335.1 of Chamaecyparis obtusa. Classification (NCBI taxonomy): domain Eukaryota; kingdom Viridiplantae; phylum Streptophyta; class Pinopsida; order Cupressales; family Cupressaceae; genus Chamaecyparis; species Chamaecyparis obtusa. Next base: position 931,942 of record BSBK01004744.1, on the reverse strand, counting down.
ATTTTTTGATATCAACGTAACAACAATAAAATTCTTTACCATTGATTTTTTGTCATTTTTAAGTCAAGTGCCACAATGATACAATAGGTAGGCAATTGTTGAGTATTCTACCTAAAATTGACTTGCCTTCTCACCCTCCTTCCTTTCTCTTCTATTAATTGTTAACTTTATGGTTTACCATGTGGCATAACAACTTTGCGAAGAGGTAATCAATCATGATTATTTGATAATTTAAAAGGCTATCAACATACTTGTTCTCGAGTAGAGGCACAACTAGGCTAGTTGTCCATTGTTGAGAAAAACCAACTATAATGACAATGTTGAAGATACTTTTTCTATGTAGTGCCAATAATTCAAGGCCCTACTTTAAAAATTCCTAATGTAGCCCACTTAAATCTTGAATTTCACACTTAACTATTTTCCTAAGGCCCTTTAAATTGAGCTCAATTTTTAGGTCAACTTTAGGTTTACGTTATTTTGTTTATTCTTATAGCTATTTGTCATGCTTAAATCCATAATGGCGTTGCATTTACATGATAATTGAATTTTTATTTTTTTAAATGAAATATAACTAAATATATTTAAAACAAGAAAGACGTAGTAAATTGAATGTTAAATCTCAAACCTTTAAATATGATTTTAAAAAAATTGAAAAAAATCAATAACCCGCATTTGAAGAATATAATTTTTTGTAAGTGAAAGACATGTTGGCTAACATGCTCCAACCATTATTTGAGCACAATTATTCACATGTTATTTCTTTTATGCTTCTTTGCACAAGCCATATTCATGTTAAAATATTGCTCTCTTTGTTTTTGACTTTCCTAGAACTCCCTCTAAAATCATCAAAGATTTCATTTGCCTAGAAAGATAGGTTCTTAATGTCTTCTTACCATGCATTATTCTTTGTTTTGGTCCCAATTTTTTTTCTTCGTATACTTCCTTGTTCACCCCATCTCAACCTAGCTCCTTCAAGGTTGTCTATTGACTTTACAATCTTCATCAAATTGATTAGTTTGGAATTTTCTTTGTTTTTTCGTCTTGGGGATCTACCTCTTGCATGCACACAAAGATTCATAAATCATATCTAAAGAAATTTAAATTTTATGGTTGAATTAGTTTTATTAATTAAACCCTCCACACACAAACACCTAAGATGAATAAAAGAAATCAAATATTTCTTTTATTCTCCACCCATCTCATAACCATCTCCTTAAAAAATATTAAATTAACCCTTTTTATCTCTCACCTTGCATCTTGTAACCTTATGATCAACTTCATCTAACATTTCTCATCTAATCTCCACCATTGATCTTCATCCTTGTGTAGCATTGTAAATTGTATCCCTATACAATTTCAAGCTCACCTAGATCTCACTTTAGTGTTTCTGGTCTCTCATGCCATGCTTGATTATGTTCACATTGGTATAAATTCTAACACTTCATTGATCTTTCAACCTCAGTCCTTGACCCCACCTGAATCAGGAGGCCAAGGCCACCTTGGGTGACCTTGCCCCAAGTCAGGATTTCCTAGGGTGACCTAGAACATGAAAGAGTCACTCGGGATGACCTTTCCCTAATAAAGGGGGCCAAAATTCAAATCACTTAATGACTAGTTTGTAGGACCAAGAAAACTTCTTCCGTATCGACCAACTTTAAAATTAAAAATCATATTCCTAGGGAGAGGTATAAAAGTAAGCTTACCCCTCCTCATTTCATAATCATCTCATACAATCTCAAGAAATTATCATCCTATGTAATTCAATTGAGCAAGTGATCAAGCATCATTAAGGCATTGAAGATAAGGAGTATAGTTCAGGAGTAAAGCATTCGTGATGGCATCCATGATCAACTTTTCATAAAGTCTATTAATATTATTTAGAACAATAGAGAGGGGGGTGAATCAGTTGTTCTCAGGTCCAGATGTACCAATTGAACTTTTAAATACTTCAACAATCTCAAATCTAATCACCAACACAACTCGGTCTCTAAAGTATATATATCAAAAACATATAACATGCAGTCCACTATGTTAGTGCTTAAAACTGTAGATGATCAAAACTAATTAGAAAACTCTAATACTTAACTCTTGTAGTCCCAATAGATGCATCTATTAGCAATAAACACTAAGGTATTAAGGATTTTGATACTTCTTCACTTTGAGCTTCAGGCTCAGGTGGGTGTACCTATTAGATTCAATTCTCTAAAGAATCACAATAGTTATCTATATGCTTGACACATACAAGAACATTTACTTTATTTAGCAAAACTTAAAGTAGATTGTTATTCATTTGATTGATGGTGAAAAAATGTAACTCAAGCAATAACCAAATCCTAGGGCATCAGAGTCAACTAAGACACACATCTACATAAAACCTTCAAATCAAATAACCCCAAAACCTAGATAAAATGCCTTACAAATTACCCTCTCATTGATATATACTGTCATCAGATTCTTGAATAGATTATGAATTCTCTGAGACCTCACTTAAGATTTACCCTTCCCTTGAAAGAAACTTAAGATTAACCTCACTATCTACCTTGTAGATGATGTATCAAAAATGCCTTACAAATTTAATACATAAAGAAATCCAAATTTACACATGAAAACAACAAAACATATACAAGGAATTTCAGTATATATTCATTAATAAATCTTCTATATCAGTACATTTAGAGACTGAGATTTCTTAGAATCAAAACACTAATCAAAAACTCCTATCACAGTAAGTATTTCACCACCCCTTACAAACATAGAGAACTAACTATATATACACTAGCCATCTTGGAATTCTTAAGAAAAGGATGCAACAAGCTTCAGATGGCTAGGATAGTGACTTGCACTAGAATACAAAATATATTTTAAAACTGAACAGAAAAAGGGGAAAGGGTGCCATAAATCTGTTTCTTCTCATAGTGAATCCCTTCAAGTGGTACCTTTGTCTGTTGATATTCAGAGTAACCGCTGAAGGTTATTTTGTGAATGATGACCGCCTGTTCTGGCTAACCTACATCATCCTCTTCAAAATAGTTACTTTCCCTGTGCTCAAAGATCAGGTGCCATGTTGGAATTCACTCATCTTCCATTGCCTCTACATCAACAGTAATTGGCTTCTTCTTCTTTGGCTTGGTGCTTTTGTCCCAAGCTGCAACTTCTTCCTCTGAAGGCAATGTGTACTCTTTCAGGCTTTTCAACAACTTGACTTGTTTGTCCCATCTTGAGTCAGTAATGGCTTTTGTGTCAACAACAAATCTGGTGCACTCATTTTTAGTTTTAAACATGTCATCCAGAGTGTTGTTGAACCTATCAATGTCTAAGGAGTTATCATTCAAAAAGGCCTCCTGCCTAGTCACCAACTGACCCATGCCTGACTTCCATCCCTCAACTCCTATGATGTTGCCATCATCTTTGCAAATTGGAGGGAGGTACTTGCTAAAATCCGGGCCAATTAACATATTCATTTTGGCTCTTACCTGATTTGCATTGCCTTTGAAAAATCCCCAAGTTGTACCAATTTGTTCTATCTTCTCTCCCACCTTAGCAACTGACTCTATAATATCTGTCATATGAGGTTGCAGTAACTCAAGTTTTTCAAAGAGGGCCCCTCTAGTAGACCAAATGTTGAAAAGTGGCTCTAAAGTTGCCATATCATCTTTGATATTGTCATTTTTTTTCTATAACATAGAGTATGATTTATGGACTGAGTCCATTTTCCCTTTAATCACCTCATACCTATGTTGTATGATATTAGAGAGTTCCTTGAGGGCTACATCTAACTTGTTCTTCTCTGATTCTTCTGCTACATCAACATGAACTTCTACCACTGATTGTACTGCAACCTCAATCTGTAGGACTGGAGGAGGTGCTGCCTTAGAGGCCTCTTCAAGCTTAGCTTTTTCTTTTGCAAGCTCATCCTCTAATGCTTTTATTTTCATTAGTCCTTCGTCTTTGTACTTTTCTAGACCAATAGCATCTTTGAACAACTTCCCATACCTATTTGATAGTTGGGTAGTTTTAACCTCATTAAGCTAGGTAAAATGTCTCACTACCTTTGACACTTCAAGATCACTAGTGTTTTGAATAGTCCAGATGATCTTGTCCCCCTCCATTTTCTCCTCTATGTTGAATAAGGAAGGTTTCTAAGTTCTTGGTGCAAGGGACCACATTGCTAAAGCCTGAGATTTGGGGTCATACCCACATCCTTTGATCATATCACCAACATGGGTCTCATGTGAAAGATTTCCCTCGGGTTGCCTTCTAATCTAATCAATAATAAAGGCTGATGCCAGATCCCACCCTAGTACTAAGAGCATTCCACTAGATTTAACTAGTTTCCTAGCATCCTCTACAAAGATAATTTATGATTCTGCATCATAGGCAGCTAAGGTTTTTAGTGCCTAATCATCTGGATGAGTGCCCTCAATAACTGTTTTGGCAAGCTCTTGTTGCTTCATCCATATCAGGAAATTCTTAAACTCCTCACTTTTGATGAACTGATCATCACTGAGAAACTCTTCCTGGTACCTTTCTCTTTCATCTTTGCCAAGCAGTAGGGGCAACTCTACTTCTTCCTGTGTGGCTATTTTCTTTCCCTCTCTAATTGTCTTTCTCATATGGTGAGAGTGGGCTCTATCACCAAGCACTAAAGTTGCAATTTTGTCTGTTTCTTTCTTATGTTTCTTCGCTTTTGAGGGCTCACCTTCCTCTAGTCTGTGTTTCTTTTGAGGAGGCTCAGCTACATCCTCTACCTCAGGGGCATCATGACTTAAGTCAACAACATGAGGCTCTCCTACTTGACGTGGGATATCTCCTTCCCGTGAATCATCAGTGTATTCTTCATAATCCAAGGAAGGAATAGTCCTTTTTTACCTCTTGTTTTTCTTCAAGTTGAGCCTATAATTGGTTGGAGAGAGTATCATACATCTCCACCATTCTCTCAATTCTTTTCAAATAGGGGAGGTCAGGGAAACATCCTCTAAAGAAAATGTTAGCCTTTCTTAGTTGAGCTTCCAAATTCAAAAAGTCATAGAATTTGGTAATTTTCCTTCTTATGTCATCCTCATCCTGTATGCACCCTAAAATGGTCGCCTAGACTTCGGGCCCCATTCAACAATTTATCAATTTCCTAAATCAACATTTTCAATTCAATATCAATTTTCTTGATCAAATCCTAATTCTATCATTTATTCGATTATATTCTATGGGCTAACCATTTTATCCTAAGTCTTTATTTATTTAAAAGGAATTCCCTCCCCTTTTATTAAATAAAAAGCCCCCACTTTTCCTCTTATCCTAAGTTGCACAAATAAAACATTATTCTTATTTTATAAAAAGAAGAAAAGACCTTTTTGTCTCATATGGGGCACAAAAGTCAACTCTTATTTTCTCATTGGAGGATATTTGTGCACATGGATTGCTCCTCTTTCAAGCTCCACCCTTGATTAAATCTTTTGCCTCTTAATCTCCATGGTCCATTCCTTTTCAATTCCTTTAAAAGGAGAGCTCTTTTCTCATTCTAGGATCCCAACTTTTGAATACTAATCTTATGCTGTAGGATTTCTTGGTGACTTTGGAGCTTTGGAGATCTTCTTGCATTCTAGCTTTCACTCTTGCATCATAGCTTCATGTTTATGCTCTCCTACCTTAGATTTCCTTTCAAGTTCTAGCTTAGCTCACATAGCTTAATTAGTAAGGCTTGTAATACTTTCATTTCTATAGCATAGTTGTAGTCTTGCATCTTCATTCTTACCATAGTTGCATTGCATTCTCATCTTGATTCTTGAGGATATTGGCATTCTTTCCCTTGTCTCTTTGAATCTCCCATTGTGTGGTTTACTAGCAAGGTTATATGATTAATAGCTCTAGCTCAGATCATTCTTAATATCCTTGTGACTCCATGCCTAGGGAGCTCTAGGTCGCTTTCTCAAGGTTTCTGATTCATGGATTCTCTTGGAAGTAATGAATTAGAGAAGTGCACAATTTGAGTGTACATTTTTGGCACCCACCGTGGGGCAGAACACTCTTGTTTTGTCCTTTTTATGCATTTCCGTCAATTTTTTGTCATCATTTTTTGCTTGTTGTTTCGGCTCTCTTTTTTGACAGATTATCATGCGATAGTTTTCCAGTCTTGTGTGATATTTTATTATATACCCGTGTGATACTTTTCTAGTAAAATTATTGTTCGGTCATACAGGATTCTGTCGCACTGGTGTTTTATACTCCGTTGTGTGCAGGTAGCGCGAAGTATCATATAGAGAGAAATTATCGCACTAGTATACTACGAAGTATTGTACGATTCTTTCTCTAACAGAACTATCGCCCAAGCTTGGCAGTGAGTGATTTTGATCATTTCTTTGCAAGATTTGATTTATTTGCTTCAGATTTCTGATTTGCTGCGGTAGAACAAAGGTTTATTTGCAAATTATTCTTGATTTTATTGTGCTAACCATTGTGGGGCTAGCAAGTTGTGCTTGTAGGTTCCTTCATTGCTTGAAATATTTGCTTAAAAAAATGCATGTCAAAGCTCCAAATGCACAAGGGCTACTAATTGTTTTAGCAGGGTTGCCCAATGCATAAAAACTAATCAAGTGCTTGTTTATTACTTTCATTTTAAGTGTGACATATACTAGTTGTTTATTTTCATAGACACTTAATATCTTCTTGTAGGAATCTTTTGGTGGTAGGAGAGTATGCTCTTCACCCTTGTGGTGAAACGGAAATATTTACCCATCTTTGGATTTTGAAGGCAAGAGGGTAATTGAACCTTTTCTTGGTGTGTTTGGGAGAAATTTTTGAGCTAGGAGAGTATGCTCTTCACCCTTGAGGTGAACCAGAAATCTTGAAACTCAAAGGTTGATCCACTCTTTGTTTAGTTTTAGAATCCTTTAGCGGGCCTACTCTTGAGCAATCAAGAGGAACAACCCAAGTGGGGACAAGCTAATGCCAAGCTATTCCGACCCACTATAAACTCAAGGCTATCAAGGACACAAAACCTTGGTAGATGTAGTACTTTTCTTCACTTGGTGTGAGTACTTGTGGTATTGTGACCATGAGGAAAATGCTAGGCAAGAATGCTTAAGGTACTCTTGTGGCCGCGAGGTCTGTTACTTGCCACAAGGTAAGGAGTCCCTTTGGGGAGCAAGAGGGGTATTACGAATGGAAGCCCTTACTAAGAACCATAGATAGAAGCCACCCTATTTTGCCGCTTAGCTTCTTGGTGCAAGGATTGATCCTAGTGGACTAACCCAGATCACCCCAAGATTAGTCACCATCTTTGTTCCTTTGGTTGTGTCATTGACACTTCCATGACAAAGCCAATATCTATTGTGGGCAACCACTTTGTGTGAGGCAATGTGACATCAAGTGTGGGCCAAGTTGTTAAGTATTGAGCCTTTGTCTTTTTAGGCTAGCAAGTGCTTAAAGTGTTCTTGTTTTGATCTACCCATGTAAACATTCTCAAACATCAAACATCACAGTAGCATTCATAGGTTTTTTTTTGCTTTGATATCACAATTGCTTGTCTTGGCAAGGTTGCTTTCGCCCTTGTGCAAGTGTTTTATGACACGTTTGATCACCTACTATTTACAAACCTGTCTATTATCTGTTGTTACTATATTCTGAACTGTGAGATCAAATTTTCCAAACTGAAACATTGACCAAATTACCCTCACAAATTGAAATTTAAACACTCACGGGTCAAGAGTCATATGATCCTGAAGAATCATCGCACACTATTCTGAGTTTTGTCATGCGATACTTCATTGCTGTACAACTGTCGTACAGCTTGCTTAGATTTTATCGCACAGGCTGCTTGGAAACTATCACATAACCTCTATAGGAAATATCACCTGGCCAGATTATATCATCCCAGTATTCTGTGAATTGTCGCACATAGTCTTTTTGTTGTTTGTTTGATTTGTGTCACTTTCAGTTATCCTTGGTCGACCAGATTTTAGCAAGTTACTTACTCTACCACTGGAAGCCTATTTGTACCTTGGGTTCTTGTATTTAGACATCTTGAGTTAGTGATTTTTAATTTCACAAGCGATCTTGCTTGTCATTTATAAGTTAGGAATCATCCTCGTTGAGAAGATCAACCTTTAGACTCTTTGATAACTCTTTTGTCCAAATTCACTTCCATAAAAATTCAATTTCAATCAAAAATATATTTTGGGTAAATAATCCTCTTGATCCATATGTGTTAGGATACTTATCCTTTTATTATACACCTCTATGGCAGTGTTGGTTTATACTTCTTGTCAGCTTTCTATCTCACCATCTCTCTTTTTGGACAATTGAATGCTTCTTCTATCCTAGTTTGGTACCAACATTTCTTAGGGTCATTTTATCACCTAGGATTCTTTCTTTCATGTTGGTTATGACAAGGTATCAAGTGAACCAAGGAAAATGACCTTAGATAGTTTTTGAACAATTACCCCTAGTCCAAACTCGCCAAAAGTGAAAGGGAAAAGAACTCGTCTTTGATCAATCTCCTAGGAGCGAGTTCGAAGCTTGGTTTGACCCAAAGAGAAATCCTAGTGAGTTGAGTACCTCTTTAGCACCTTCTCAATCAGATATGGACATGAGTTACACCATGACTAGAAAGGAGAGGGAAGCCATGGATCAAAGTCTTGATGACATTTTTCAAAGACATGGAGATAACATGCTGTTTGGTGATTCCTCTCATGACAATCAACCAGAATGATCTCCCATCAATACCAGATATCTAGACACCCATCAAAGGGATGAAAGACATTATGGATGAGCTCACCAAGATGCATGGTGACAACACGCAGACCAGAACAATGAATCTTGTGATGCTCATGTGAATGCAACATTTACTGACGACTTGTTCAAACATTTGAGGCCCAACTCTCCACTCAAAACAACCTCAAGGTATGCGAATGAAAGGCTCAAAAGAATTGAACGCGAAAAGAAAGCCTTTTTGGATGAACAAGCCGCTAAAGAAGAGAGGTTTAGACTCCTAGAGGCGGAGAAACAAGCCTTGTTAGAATTGAAAAGAAAAGCATTTCAAGAAGAACAAGATAGGCTTTTATCCCAACAACTCAATGACCAATTCAACAACAGGGGTACCAACAGTGGAAACAACTCTCCACCATCTACTCCCTCAGGAACCCCACAAAGCAGAAGGTGATCAAGAACCCCTTCAAGATCTCCCAGTCCTAGAGGAAGAAGGACTTCACAACATAGGAGACCAACACCTCCTAGGAACTCAAGACAACCCTCCCAATGAGCTCATCATGGCTCCCAACATGGAGGAAGTAGTGCAAGTTTTGATGATCAAGAATTTATGAGGATGCAACAAGAGCCACTATTCCAACAATATGTGGAGAGGTATCTAGATCAAAACAAGGATAAGTTCCTAGAGAGCTTGATCAACAAGGGTGCCAAGGTTCCTTACAACTTCGATGTGGATAGAAAAATCAAGAAACAAGGTCCATCCCAAGAAGAGGAGATCAAACAACTCAAGCTTATGATGGAAAAGGTGTTGGCACCTAAAATTTCCATTTCACTTGACTCAATCTATCCCAATCCTTTTGAAAAAAGTGTGAGTATGAAGGATTTTCCCAGAAAAGTTTAAATCCCCCAGTATGACAAGTATGACGACAATGGTGACCCACATGATCATGTGCGTCAGTTCTACATCATGAGTTTTGAGTTTCACCAAGATGACTCCTATCTTATGAGATTTTTTTTGAGGAGTCTCAAGGGCCAAGCCATGGAGTAGTTTACCAACATAACCCCTCCTATCAAAACTTTCAAAGAACTTGTCCACAGATTTGTTCAACATTTTACATACAACTTGTCAAGATCGGTCACTATGTTAGACTTGTACAATTTGAAACAAAATCAAGCGGAGTCCTTTGTCACCTTCTTGCAAAGATGGAGATGATTATGCTCTTGCTATTCTAGGACTATTCCTGAGCATGAAAGGATTGATATCATTATTAGCAATTTGGTGCATGAAATGCAGTATGAGGTTCATAAGATGGTCTTTGATTCCTTCGACACTATGGTCGAAACCGCATGTCGAATTGAGGATGTCTTGAAAGAACAAGGGATTTTAACCAAACATAACAATAACAACAATGGTCAAAATACTAACAACTGTAATAAGGAAAAAGGCAAGAACTCGCACTGGAACAAGAATAAGCAAGTAGTCAATGATGGAGTTGTAGATTCTTCTCAACCCAAGGATCAAGGAGTCCTTCATTTGTCTAGTGCAGTTCAAGCTATGAAGCTCAACACATCCTCCAACCAATAAGAGCATAAACCAAAGTATTAGGATAAGCCTAAAAAGAAGAGGCGACAATTTTCTAAACTTGGTGACTCGTATGAGGATGTTTTCAAGACGCTTATTTCCAATAACCTTGCACAACCTCAAGATCCAAAAAATTTCCACATACTTGATGTTAAGCCACATTGGTGGAATGAAAAAGCTTTCTGCAAATTCCACAATGGCATTGGACATGACATCGAACATTGCTAGAAACTAAAGCACATCATCCAGGATCTTATTGAGAATGGAAAACTTCAAATTGATGGGTTGAACACAAATGTAGACCATAAGGCATTCAAGGAGCCTTTGCCCAAATATGAAAAGGGGGAAACCTCTAAAGCTAAGAATGGTAAGGCTGAAATCAACTATACTTACACGTCTGCAAAAAATGTTGTCAATATGCTTGAGGTTGTGGAGGAAAGTGTCAACATCATGAGGGACAAGGATCCTTATGGTTATGATGTAGGCTTTCCTCCTATATTTGATGAAGAACCTATGGTGGTGCTTAGGGGTCCTCACTCTCAAAGGTCATCCCAAGCTCTTAACACTGTCACAAGAAGTCAAAGTCAAGGTCTTATGGTTATTAGAGGTCCTAGTTCCAACCAGTCCAGCAAACCCAAGCAAGTGATATCCAAGAGTGTCACTACCAAATCAGTTGTGAGTCCTCAGCTAAATTATAACCTTGTTGATCAGTTACAAAGAATGCCATCTCATATTTCAATCTTTGAGCTTTTAGAATTGTCTCCAAGACATAAACAAATCCTTGAGGATGCTTTGCGTGCAACAAATGTTCCTAACAACATAGATGTTGACCAATTCCAGAACATGGTTAACCACCTTGCCAGCCCTCATTACCTAACATTCTCAGAAGAAGATGACAAAGCTTTGAGCCACAGGCATAATCTTGCCCTTTGTATCGAAGTCACGATTCACAAGACCCGTGTCAGGTGTGTGTTGATTGATGGGGGTGCTAGGCTCAACATTTGTTCTTTGAGTCTGTTGAAGATACTGGGTTATTCTAAGCAAGTTATTGATACCCAAAAGAAAATTACCATTAAATCCTATGATGAGGCAGAAAGGAGTTCTAAAGGATTGGCTGTCCTTCCTGTGAGGATTGGCGTTGTTGAAAAGGACATTTTGTTCCAAATTGTTGATGCTAGTCCTCTAGCATATAATATCCTAGTTGGTAGACCATGGATCCATGACATGAAAGCAGTGTCATCCACCTACCACCAATGTGTTAAGTTTCCCTATAATGGATTAGAAGTCTGTATACCCGAGGATAGCACATTATCTTTAAATGCAATTTTAGCTAGGACTCATGTCCCTCCCAACATGAAAGCAGAGGATTTCAATTGAACCCTAGCCCAATGTAAGGATAAGTTTAAGTCCATGGACCTTGGTATGGGGGGATATCAACTTGATTCCTTTACAAAATTTCCAGTCTCACCTAGATCCTATGTTTAAGTCTATGGTCCTATCCTGCATCTACAAGTCGGTGAACTAGTCTTGTCGCATCATCTCCCTCATCATCAAAAACTTATCTCCGTGATTGTCTCTAGACACCTGATCTAGATCCATGTCCCCTATCTACTCCCCTCCCTCCCCCATCTCCCCCATCTCTGTCACTCCCATCACCACCCTGTGCCGACGGCTGTGCATCAGAAACAATAAAATGTGGGAATGGTTGTCTCCACTACTCTACCTTGTAGGCTACATCTGCACCTGCATCTACCATATCGGGAAGGTAATCCCATGGCTCCCTGCATATACATGCGGTCTCCTGTGTTTCCTACTAGTAGTCCAGCATCGGTAGCCATCCTTGTCCCTCCTCATCCCTGGCTCAGGCATATGTGGTCATCTCTTTGGGTACACTCAGTTGCCGCCCAAACTGCCTCCATACCCGGGAGATAAAAAAGCACTCAACAATCTCAGAGTGGCGGCCTAAGAGTGGCCGACTACACAACATATATCCCAGCTCCCGCTCTCAGTCGCTCCACTACTCATAGGCCCTGGATGGTGTCCACTCAAAGGATGTGAGCTCGTCCAGTAGCCTCCTATAGTATGTCAAATCTTTTCTATGGGGCTATGAAATGAATCCCATGTACATTTAGATATAGGGGCATCTCTGCTCCCTAGGCTGCACATGTGGGTGCACAATGATGATGTGCTCCCATGCCCATACCTATGCTAGAATAGCACAACATGCCCATGTCTTGCTATTCCTATAGACTATCTCATGGAGCTCATGATACATATCAGCTAGGATAGCTGGGCCCCATGCCATCTATCACAGATGTGCTGTCAAGTTGGCAACCAATTTGCCCCAACCCAATGGAAACCCTCTCTGGCTCATGTCTGTGATCAAGGCCTATACTACTATTGAGCACACTATGCATGGAACTGGAAAATCATGACCAAACTCCTCCATCAGCCGGTCCCAACTGAGGTGTCTATCAATGATGGTGACATCCTGGAACATGTCCTGGATGGCCTATCGCCCCTCGGTCAGATCCTGATCATAGTATACATGTGTCAAAAGAAAATCATGTCAGTTTCTATCATATGGAAACTTTACATCTATGCACATTTAGAAACATGATTATACTCACTGGATCACCATGGTTAGATACTCAGAGGATCCAATAGACGTCCTCTAGGGTGATCGTTGCCTCTCCAGTAGGCAAATGAAAGGTGTTGTGCTCACTATGCTACCTCTTAGCCAACGCTATCAGTAGCCCATGATCTACCCAAATATGGGGCATATCTAGCAAAAACTTGAATACCATGCTGATAAGGTCATCTCTCCCAGGAGTATCGAGATTTCTAACACAACGTAGTCCAGTCACTCTTGGTGCTCTGATAATCAGTACCGAGAAAGTCTCCTGTAATCCATAACCCCAAACCAGATGTCAGAACATATCATGATGGATGTCTAAAAATAGTACAAATAATCTTAAATGCAAAAAATTGTCTAGACCCATGTTATTTTGCTCAAATTAATACTATGCGATATTTCTTAATCTACTAGTGCAATACTATTTTTGGATATAGTATCGTGCGATACTTTCCTTAATAGCGGTGTGATACCATTTTTCTCTATGATAGTTCACCCAAGATCATGTGATATTTCATCCAGTATCGTGCGATACTAAATTGAACTATTGCGCGATGTTTTGTGGACCCACGAACTTGTTATGTATGTGGAGCCTAATCAGACTTTTCCACGGGGTCAAGGGGTAGAGACCCTGATGGGGTCAAGGGGAATATTATTAGAATGACTTAATAATATTGTAAAGTGTCGAACATCTATTTTCTATTAGTCAAAGTATTTTTGCCCTAATTTCATTATGTCAAAAATACTTGTAAAAGGGCTTAGGGTTTGAGATTGAATGTATGAGGGATTATTATAGCTTTTTGTGGCGGTATTGAGCTGCAGGTTTTAGATTGTAATCATTGGATAATAATAAAGATATTGGACTCGTTGTTGGTGGACGTAGCCTAGGGATTGGGTGAACCACGTTAAATTTTGTGTTGTTGTGTTCTCTTCAGTTTGTTAATATTTGCATTTTTTGCTTATTATCCTAACAAGTGGTATCAGAACAAGGTTATTTCATTCATTCTTTCATCTATTCTTTGAAGCAGGTCTCACAAGTTAGTGGGAGAGTCTCTCAGTTAAGTGGGAGAAATGGATGACGAGGGTAGGCTAAAGGTTGATAATTTTAATGGGAAGAACTTCTAGTTATGGAAGATGCAAATGGAGGACTATCTCTATCAGAAGGATTTATGGTGGCCATTAGGGGGAATAGCCAAGAAAGAGGTAGCAATGTCTTAGGAAGATTGAGATGTTTTGGATAGGAAGGCATTGGGGAGTATTCATCTATGCCTGGCACAATTGGTGGCATTCAATATTACTGGAGCAACGAAAGCTAAAGATCTGATGGACACCCTATTGAAGTTGTATGAAAAGCCTTCAGCTTCAAACAAGGTATTTCTTATGAAGTGTTTATTTAATATGAAAATGGTAGAAGGTGGATCAATCACTTATCATTTGAATGAGTTTAATATAGTTACAAGTTAGTTAACCTCAGTTAAAATTACTTTCGATGATGAGGTTAGGGCTCTCTTGATTTTGTGTTCTTTGCCAGAAAGATGGAATGGCTTGGTAATGGCTGTTAGTAATTCTGTTTCTGGTTCAAATACCTTAAATTTTGATGATGTTTTTGGTGTTATATTGAGTGAGGAAATTCATAGGAAAAGCTCAGGGGCATCCACATTGGGTAGTGTATTGAATGTAGAAAGCAGAGGCAGCACAAGAGATAGAGGAAACAACTCTGGAAATCATGGGAAATCAAGAGGAAAATCAAAGGGAAAGAGGTCTGAATCCAAAGGGCCAAATGATTGTTGGTACTGTGGAAAACTAGGACATAAGAAGAAAGATTGTTGGTCTCGGAAGAAAGATCAAGGAGACAAAAATGATGGAAACAAGGAGGCAAATGTGGTAAGTAACAAATCCAAAGAGGATGCTTTGCTTTTGTCTTTAGAAAATGTTGATGATTCATGGGTGTTAGATTCAGGGGCTTCATTTCATGCTACACCCCATAGAGATTATTTTGTTGATTATGTCCAAGGGGATTTTGGGCTAGTTTATTTGAGAGATAATGAACCCTATCAAATTGTTGGAAAAGGGAAAATCAAGATTAAGTTGCACAATGGGAATCATTGGCTACTACAAGAGGTAAGACATGTTCCAAGGTTGAGTAGAAATTTAATTTCAGCAGGGCAACTCGCTGATAAGGGTTGCACAGCTACTTTTAATGATAAAAATTGGAAGGTTTCAAAAGGTTCCTTAGTAGTAGCAAAAGGTGTGAAGGTAGGCACCTTATATCTTTGTACAGGTCATACTATTCCTTCTACTTTAATTATTTTAGAAGATAATGAATATTCAGGAACAGTGGTTGCAGTTGAGCAGGAAGAACATCAAACTATTGCTATAGATTCTGGCACAACACTGTGGCAGAATAGACTGGGGCACATGAGTGAGAAAGGTATGAAATTACTTCACTCAAAGAAAGTTTTACCTGGTCTGAAATGTGTTAATATGGATTTCTGTGAAAGTTGTGTGTATGGAAAGCAAAAGAGAGTTAGTTTTGTAAAGAGTGGGAAGGAAAAGAAAGATGAAAAATTAGAGCTTGTGCATACAGATGTACGGGGTCTAGCTCAAGTATCTTCCCTTGGTGGCTCTCAGTATTATGTTACATTCATTGATGATGCAACTAGGAAAGTATGGATATATTTCATTAGATAGAAATCTAATGTATTTGAAACTTTTAAGAAATAGAAAAGCTTGGTTGAAAATGAGACTAAAAAAATTTTAAAATGTCTCAGATCTGATAATGGCGGTGAGTATTGCAGCAAAGAATTTGAAGATTATTGTGCCTCTACTAGTATTTGTAGATAAAAAATTGTACCAAGGACTCCACAAGAAAATGGCGTGGCTGAACACATGAACAGGACAATAATGGAGCGTGCAAGGAGTATGAAATTGCATGCTAGGCTGCCCAAAAATATGTGGGCATAGGCTGTGAACACTATTGTTTATTTAATCAATAGAAACCCCTCTACTCCTTTGGACTATGGTATTCCAGAGGAAGCATGGAGTGGTAAGAAGGTGAGTTATTCTTTTCTCAAAACCTTTGGTTCTGAAGCTTTTGCACTTATAGATTCTGAAAACAGAACCAAGTTGGAAGCTAAGTCAAAGAAATGTGTATTTGGTAGATATGGCATTGATGAATTTGGTTATAGGCTTTGGTATTTTGAAAATCATAAAATTTTAAGAAGCAGGGATGTCATATTCAATGAGAAAGTATTGTACAAAGATCTGTTGCAGCAGCATGAGAAGAAAGAAAATGATTATGTAGTGCTAGATGATATTCTAAATGATAATGTTTCAGTAGTTCCTTATGCTCCACAACAATAGCAACAACAAATACCACACACCCCAGTGAATGTTAGATGGTCAACAAGGCTAAGTAGACCTCCAGATAGATTTTCACCTTCTTTGTATTCTATCTTATTAACTGATGCTAGTGAACCTGAATGTTATAATGAAGCTATGCAGGTGGATACAAAACTTCAGTGGGAGTCTGCAATGACAAATGAAATGGACTCTTTGCTGAAAAATCAAACATGGGATTTATGTCAGTTACCTGCAGGAAAATGGGCTTTGTAGAATAAATGGGTTTACAGGTTGAAAGAAGAAGATGGAGGTAAGAAAAGATTTAAAGCCAGATTAGTCGTAAAAGGATTTGCACAGAAACATGGTATTGATTTTGATGAGATTTTTCCTCCAGTTGTTAAAATGACTTCTATTTGTACTGTTTTAAGTATTGTGGCTACTAAAGATTTGCATTTAGAGCAGCTTGATGTTAAAACAACCGTTCTTCATGGTGATTTGAATGAAGAAATATATATGGTACAACCACAGGGATATGAGGTCAAGGGTAAGGAGAGTTTAGTGTGAAAATTGCAGAAAAGTTTATATGGCCTGAAGCAAGCACCTCAGTAATGGTATATTAAATTTGATAATTTTATGAATGAGAATGGATACACTCGATGTAATTCTGACCATTGTGTTTATTTCAAGAGGTTAAATATTGACAGCTACATTATTCTATGTTTATATGTTGATGATATGCTTGTAGCTGGATCATGGATCATATTAAGGGGTTGAAACAACAGTTAGCAAAAAAAATTTCTATGAAGGATTTGGGGGCAGCAAAATAAATCCTTGGCATGAAAATTTGCAGAGATAGGAAGAACAGAAAATTAACTCTATCTCAGGCTGATTATGTTCAGAAGGTGTTGAAGAAATTCTACATGAAGGATGCCAAAGCTATCACTACACCTTTTCCTGGTCACTTGAAATTGACCAAAGAAATGTGTCCAAAGACACCAGAAGAAGAGGCAAAAATGTCCAAGATACCTTGTGCTTCAGTTATAGGGAGGTTAATGTATGCTATGGTATGTACTAGGCCAGATATTGCACATGCAGTGGTAGTCGTTAACCGGTATATGAGTCACCCTGGGATTGAGCATTGGAATGCAGTCAAATGGATTCTTAGATATTTGAGAGGTACATCCAATTGTTAGGAATAAGGTGTCTCAACCTTGAATAATTCCTATTCGTATTATTTATTTTGTAAATGTATTTTTTACAAATAATGTAATTAATTGTGAGTGTACATGTCTAGTTGGCATGTTGATGTGTCACTCCACTTGATGTGTCAGCATCTTGTGTGTAAGGAGATCATGACTAAAATGGTCATGATGGATTCCTATGACACGTAAGAACTATTTAAGGAATGTGCTATGACAGGTGTAAGAGCATCTTATGACTTGGGCCTATTTGGGTACCCAAGAAGAAGTGGTTGGTGTGTGTAAGAGAATATGCCAAAAATAGGTTGGTATGACAGATTCTCTTACACTTCTCTTGTGACCATTATTTTTGGTGGATTCTATGGCAAGCTGTCATAGTCTATTTTAGGGATGGATGCCTATTCTTGGGATTGCATGTAACAACTGTGTACATGTGGCTTTGTGCATGGGTCTTGGTGGTTGTGCCTATTTTTGGGTCTAGAGGAGTCTATATATATGATGTTGCTCCTATGGGAGAGATATAAAAAAGTTTAAGTCTTGTTGGGTTTGTCTCTCATTTCCTGAAAGAACTTGCATTGCAAGTGTATTGTAATCTTTGTGTTGAAGATAATACATTGTGCAGGTTTTGGAGTGCTGGGATTTTTTTACCGAAAAGTTTTCTCCAGGGTGTATCATTGTGTCATTCTCTATTTTTCTGTATGTATTGTATGTGGTTGCAATATCTTTGTTAAAGTAGTTAACAAATCTAAAATTGTAAGGATTTATAAGAATTTGCACAATACTCTCCTATAGAGATTAGCGTAGGAAGTTGTTTCTGCACCTGAGTTTCCTTACAAGTGGTATCAGAGCTTGATCAACATTGATCCTAGTTGTTGGGTAGGGTTTTTTGAGCTAATCTCAACTTTGAGTGGGAGTTTTTTGCAGAGCATTCTAAATCTTATTTGCAGATTGAGATGGCAAGTTCATCATATGGAAGAATGGAGGTGGAGAAATTTAATGGCACTAATTTTGAGTTGTGGAAACTCAAGATGGAAGACATGTTGGAAGATCGTGACCTATGGGAAGTGACTTCAAGTGCTACAAGACCAACAACTATAGCTCAAGGAGATTGGGATATCAAAGACCGTAAAGCTAAGGGTCTCATAAGACTCTGTTTAACCGATGCAGTCCTTATGAATGTTCTAGATGAGAAAACTGCAAATAGTTTGTGGGAAAGACTTGCGGCCGTGTATCAGGCCAAATCTCTGGTGAACAAGTAGTTCCTGAGGAAGAATTTGTACTCTCTATGAATGGAGGAAGGTGGATCATTAACGAATCATTTAAATGCATTTAATCTACTGGCTGCATAGTTGACATCAGTTGGTGTCAAGTTAGAGGAGGAGGATCGTTGCTACACACTTTTGTGTTCTTTACCGGATTCATGGGACCATCTTGTGATGGCTCTCGGAAGCACTTTAGTCACCTTCAAAATGGATGATGTGGTGTCTTCACTGCTATTAGAGGAGATGTGGAGAAAGGCTTCCATTTCAGAAAAAGAAGCCCTTGCTATTCGTGGGAGATCCATTGAAAGAGGGAAGAAAAATGAAAATAAGTCTGACAATAAGGGTAGATCCAAATCCCGTGGGAAGTCAAAGACTTCCAATAGGTCCAAGGAAAAATGTTGGAACTGTGATAAATCTGGGCACTTCCGTAAAGATTGCAAAGAGCCGAAGAAGAAGAAGAAAGGTTCAGATTCAGCTTCAGAAAGATCTCAAGAAGATGGCGATGCATTCATCACAGCTTTGGCAGCCCATGCATCTGATGATGTATGGTTGGTTGACTCGGGTGCATCTTTTCACATGACCTCTCATCGAAACTGGCTCTCAAAATATGAAGAGTTCGATGGTGGAAAGGTGTACTTAGGTGATGATTCTCACCTAAAGATAGTTGGACATGGAAGGGTCACTATCAAATTTTATGATGGATGAGTAAAGGGAATCAACAGAGTTATGCATATTCTGGGTTTGGCACGAAACCTATTATCTGTAAGTATGCTGAATGATGTAGGTGTGCAAGTTTTTTTTTGAAAGAAGGATGCAAGATGATAAGAGGATCGATAGTGCTTGCAAGGGGTACTAGGAAAGGTACCTTATTTCAGCTAGATGCATGTATTCCTCTATGTAATAGTTCTTCATCCTCACCATCTGAACAAGTAGTGAAGAAGTCTGTGGCTATTGGTTTTGATGGTAGTGCAAATACTTTGGAAGGTAAGCTTCCTGCAGAAAAGACAATGTTGTGGCATATGAGATTTGGCCACATTGGTGAAAAGGGTCTCAGAACCCTGAAAAATAAAAATCTCGTTGAGGGGTTAAGTGATTGCAATCTCAAGTTTGACTTCTGTGAACACTGTGTCTATGGTAAACAAAATCATGTTCATTTTTACTCTAGTTCTCACAAATCTTCTGATGTTTTGGATCTTATTCATTCTGATGTATTTGGTCCTGTAAAAGTTCCTTCAATCTCCAAGTCTGTATTTTTTGTATCTTTCATAGATGATTACAGTAGAAGGACGTGGATTTATTTTCTTAAAAGTAAGACACAAGTCTTTAGTCAGTTCAAGGAATTTAAAGCTCTTGTAGAGAATCAGACTAGTAAGAAGATTAAGTGTGTGAGAACTAACAATGGTGGTGAGTTTTGCTCAGCAGAGTTTGAACAGTTCTGTAAAGAACAAGGTATCGAGAGGCATAAGACAACTCCTTATACCCCATAGCAAAATGGAGTTGCAGAGAGAATGAACATGACACTGATGGAGAAGGCTAGGAGTATGCTTAGTGGAGCTAGTTTAGAACAAAGGTTTTGGGCCGAAGCTGTGGCCACTGCTTGCTATCTAGTTAACAGATCTCCTACATTAGCCCTTGTTGGTAAGACACCCATGGAGGTGTGGTCTGGTAAGAAGCCTTCAATTAGACATCTTCATGTTTTTGGTTGTGAAGCTTATGCACATGTTCCAAAGGAGAAAAGATCTAAGTTGGAAAACAAAGCCATTAAATGTATTTTCATCAGATACAGTGCTAGTGTGAAAGGATACAAGCTTTGGGATCCTTTGACTAGTAAGGTGTTGTATAGTAGAAATGTTATTTTCAGAGAGCTAACATCTTCTCCTATTGTGCTACAACTAGATGAAAAAGAAAAGGAAAAAGATGTTGTTCAGTTGCCTCCTACCCCTGAGAAGACTGAGCAGAGAGACCATGTTGGGTCTAATGATGAGGAGAGCTCTAGCAGCTCTGATAGTTCAGAAGAAGAGGAAGAACAACCTCAACCTCAGCCCTTGAGGAGATCCATGAGAGAAAGAAAGCAACTAGAAAGGTTTGGTTATTCTTTGTTAGATTCCAGTTGTGCCTTTGCTTTGATTACTAACACTGATGAGCCTAGATCTGTGAAAGAGGCTTTGGGCATGGAAGATGCAGGTTCCTGGATTGAGGCTATGGATGATGAGATGGCTTCATTGGAGAAAAACAAAACTTGGGACCTTGTACCTTTTCCTAAAGGGAGAAAATCTGTTGGCTGTAAATGGGTGTTCAAGAAGAAATTCTATGTAGATGGCAGTGTTGAAAGGTATAAAGCTAGATTGGTTGCAAAGGGGTATTCACAGGTAGAGGGAATAGATTATGGTGAAATATTCTCTCCTGTTGCAAAGTTGACATCCATTAGATTTTTATCTCTTGCTGCATCATATGATTTAGAGATAGAACAAATGGATGTGAAGACAACTTTCCTTCATGGTGATTTGGAGGAAGAGATTTATATGTCATAGCGTGAGCACTACATTGTTAAAGGTAAAGAATCCTTAGTTTGCAGATTAAAGAAATCTCTATATGGTTTGAAGCAATCTCCTAGGATGTGGTACCTTAAGTTTGATTCCTTTGTGTTGTGAATTGGATTTGTAAGATCAAAATCAGATCATTGTGTTTATTTCAGAGTTGAAAATGATCGCCTTCTTATTGTTGCATTATATGTTGATGATATGTTGCTGTTTGGGAAG
This sequence comes from Chamaecyparis obtusa, assembly GCA_027943335.1. Taxonomy (NCBI): domain Eukaryota; kingdom Viridiplantae; phylum Streptophyta; class Pinopsida; order Cupressales; family Cupressaceae; genus Chamaecyparis; species Chamaecyparis obtusa. The sequence continues at coordinate 910,463 of BSBK01004744.1, read as the reverse complement.
GGTAAGGGTATGATTTCTGATTTTAAATCTTAGTTGTCAGCATAGTTTGAGATGAAAGATCTTGGGGTAGCTAGGTACATCTTGGGTATGTAAATTAGTAGAGACAGGTCTAACAGAAAACTTTGGTTGAGTCAAAGTAAGTATGTGAAGTCTGTGTTGGATAGGTTCAGCATGGCAGATTGTAGACCACTATGTGTTCCTATTTCTATGGGAACAAAGTTATCTGTAGATGATTATCCAAAATCTCCTAGTGAGGTGGAGGACATGAGTAGAGTACCTTATGCTAGTGTAGTTGGTAGTCTTATGTACGCTATGGTTTGTACTAGACCAGACATTGCCCAAGCAGTGGGAGTCCTGAGTCGGTTTATGGCTCACCCTGGACGAGTACATTGGGATACAGTTAAGCGAGTATTCAGATATTTGAGGGGTACATCAGATTACTCCATATGTTATCATGGTAACTCTTCTGGATCTCCGCATTCAGTTTGTATTCACGGGTTTGTGGATTCAGATTGGGCAGGTGATATTAACAGCAGGAGATCCACCAGTGCTTATGTGTTCACTATGTTTGGTGGTGCCATCAGTTGGATGAGTAAGAGACAACCTGTGGTTTCTTTGTCCACTAAAAAAGCTAAGTACATGGCTGCTACTCATGCTTGTAAAGAAGCCATTTGGCTTAGAAGATTGTGTTTTGATGTTGGTGTTGATGCAAAATAGATTACTATTTGGTGTGACAGTCAGAGCGCTATTTGCCTTGCAAAGAATCCAACTTTTCATGCCAGAACGAAGCACATTGATGTGCAGTTTCACTTTGTGAGAGATATGGTGGAAGATGGAAAGGTAAATTTGGAGAAGGTAGATACTGTGAAGAATGTTGCAGATGCATTAACGAAACCAGTGGGCACTGAGAAGTTCAGATGGTGTTCGGAGTCTATGGGCCTTTTGGCCTATAGCGGTTAAAGTTCCTGTTATGTTCCTATTGCTCTTACAAGGTGTTCGACAAGTGGGAGAATGTTAGGAATAAGGTGTCTCAACCTTGGATAATTCCTATTTGTATTATTTGTTTTGTAAATGTTTTTTTTGAAAATAATGTAATTAATTGTGAGTGTACATGTCTAGTTGGCATGTTGATGTGTCACTCCACTTGATGTGTCAGCATCTTGTGCGTAAGGAGATCATGACTGAAATGGTCATGATGGATTCCTATGATGCGTAAGAACTATTTAAGGAATGTGCTATGACAGGTGTAAGAGCATCTTATGACTTGGGCCTATTTGGGCGCCCAAGAAGAAGTGGTTGGTGTGTGTAAGAGAATATGCCAAAAATAGGTTGGTATGATAGATTCTCTTACACTTCTCTTGTGACCGTTATTTTTGGCAGATTCTATGACAAGCTATCATAGTCTATTTTAGGGATGGACACCTATTCTTGGGATTGCATGTAACAACTATGTACATGTGGCTTTGTGCATGGGTCTTGGTGGTTGTGCCTATTTTTGGGTCCAGAGGAGTCTATATATATGATGCTACTCCTATGGGAGAGATATAAAAAAGTTTAAGTCTTGTTGGCTTTGTCTCTCATTTCCTGAAAGAACTTGCATTGCAAGTGTATTGTAATCTTTGTGTTGAAGACAATACATTGTGCAGGTTTTGGAGTGCTGGGGTTTTTTTACTGAAAGTTTTTCCCCAGGGTATATCATTGTGTCATTCTCTATTTTTTTGTATGTATTGTATGTGGTTGCAATATCTTTGTTAAAGTAGTGAACGAATTTAAAATTGTAAGGATTTATAAGAATTTGCACAATACTCTCCTATAGAGATTAGCGTAGGAAGCTGTTTCTGCACCTGAGTTTCCTTACACCAATAAGTGTTTACACTTTGGGGGCTATTCTACTACTGTTCATGGCTATGTTGACTCAGATTTGGTAGGAGGTATTGATACTAGATGGAGTACTATAGGTTATGTATTTACTGTTAGTGGGACAATAGTGAGTTGGATTTCTCGATTACAAAAGGTGAATGCTTTATCTACTGCAAAGGCAAAGTATGTTGCTGCTACAGAGGTAGCCAAGGAGATGATATGGCTTCAATTCTTCATGGAATAATTGGGACATCCACAGTAGATATGTTTACAAAGGTAGTGACAAGGGAGAAGCTGAATTCCTGTTCAGCTTCGGTTGGTCTTCTAGACTGAACAAAATAAAAGAATAGTTGAGTCTAGGATGGTTTCATTATTCCAGTGGGAGCTACAGGTTTTGGTTGATTGGTCTCTAAGTGGGAGGATATTGTTGTGGATTCTGATCAATTTCCAAGTGGGAGATTGTTATATATGTGGAGCCTAATCAGACTTTTCCACAAAGTCAAGGGGCAGAGCCCCTGATGGGGTCAAGGGGAATATTATTAGAATGACTTAATAATATTGTAAAGTGTTGGCCATCTATTTTCTATTAGTCGGAGTATTTTTGCCCTAATTTTGTTATGTCAAAAATACTTGTAAAAGGGTTTAGGGTTTGAGATTGAATGTATGAGGGATTATTGTAGCTTCTTGCGGCGGTATTGAGTTGCAGGTTTTAGATTGTAATCGCTAGATAATAATAAAGATATTGGACTCACTGTTGGTGGACGTAGCCTAGGGATTGGGTGAACCACGTTAAATTTTGTGTTGTTGTGTTCTCTTCAGTTTGTTAATATTTGCATTTTCTGCTTATTATCCTAACAGAACTATCGCACGATAAAAAATATCGAGGTGTGAGATACTTTCAAAGTGTCGTACAAACTTTCGCATGATTGAAATTTGAAATATTTGAAAACAATTAAAAATATGTTTTAAATGCCATAAATAGCTCATAAATGACTCAACAGGCGAGTTTTTCTAAAAACTTACCGGGGCACCATACTGAGGAGGCCGATTGTGCAATCGACCGTGCTCGAATCGATGTGTGTGGACTGAAATTGCTACTTGCTGGGCCATTTTCTCTCTTTGAGCTCTCAAAGTTCTCAATATCACAAAGGACAAATGAATTTGAAAATGACCTTTTTTACCCCCTTTTATAGCATTTTGACTTTTGACCAATTTTGAAAACATCTCAAAATTTCATGAAAATTGCATCCCTTGCTAATTTCAATGTCCTAGATCCATTTTCGGGATTGAAATCAAAATCTGAGTTCATCTTGATAGTCAAAATCGCATTTCAAAATTTCTCCTTCTTTTGCGCAGTTGGCTGACCTTTTGAGGCCTGATCCTTTGATCTTCGCTGGGGCATTGTGTGATGATATTATTCACCTTCATGAAATTACAAGATTAACTGAGAACAAAAAGAATTAGAGTGAGAGCTAATCTAATCAATGCACAATTAATCTATCAACATCTCATGGATCTCTAAAACAAAGTGGTAAATGAGGCTCTCAGCTATGATCCTCACTAGTGACACTCTAAAGATGAGAATTAAGCTATATGATATGCAATTAAGATCTATTCAATCAAATTCTAGCTCTATTTGATGAACAATCTACTATGATCAAAGCAATTAAGCTATTAAAATTGACAAGTGAGTGGTGTGGATGCAAATTGCAAGAGCTTTGCTGCAATTCAAAGATATGGAATGGATTCTTAATGCCTCAAAATGCTTTCTACTTATAGGATTTTCCCAAGGGTAGGGGGTAGAGTGAGTTGATCATGGTTATGCTTGGGTAAGGTCAATTGGCTTTGCTTTGTCCATAAATGGGGGGACAAGGAGGGGACAATCATTTAAATGGTTTCAAAAGGCTGGACCATTTCAACAAAAGTGAGTGATTTGTGTCCATTTTGTCTCCAATTTGCTTTGTTGAGGGAAATTATGATTTATTAATTAATTAAAGTAATTAAATTTAGCCATGAAGGGTAAGAGGTTCATTTTGATTTTTGCTTTCAACAACTATGTCATTAATTGAATTTAATCAATTTCGTAGTGTTTTTCCCCTTTTCAAGATTTATTTAATCATTTAATCATTTAATTAAATTTTCATTTGATTTGAATTGCCTTTGTTCCATTTATTAATTTTTTGTGCTATTTTGATGATTTGATGCCTTTGGCCAATTTTTCATGTCTACAAATGCCCCTCTTTGAGTCGATGTGCGAAGAACATCGATTCAAAGATTCTTTATGTTTTGATTGCGATTCCCTATGTGATTGATTGCTGCCTCTTGATACAAAAAATTTTATGATGCCCCACTGATTTCATGATGTATGATTGCGACTTTGATTTGATACCCTTATTGCCCCCTCAGAAATTAAAACATATGAATTGTGTGATTTGAAAATGATTATTGACGTTTGATATAGCAAATATGTTTTAATTTCTGACTATCGATGATATCCCACGATGTATGATTATGCCTTGGTTTGATTTGATATGCTAAGACAAGTCAATGGCTAATTTCAAGTTCAAAATTAGGTCAAAAATACCTTAAATAGGTTAAGAACCCTCTTTTACCATTCATTTTTACTTTTTACCCTTGGTGATTTTGCTCTGATTCTCTAGCGATTTTGAGATGGTTGTGCCGATTCAGGAGCATAGATTCGAGAGATGCCAGAGATATGCAAGACCACCTGATTATGCACCTCCAGTAAGTCATTATAAACTTTGATCTTGCATTTATTGATAATTTATTAAGCATTTATTGCAATTTCATGTTTCATCGTTGCTTTGCATTCGAGAAATCACGCCTAGGATAGAATTGATTGTCACCTAGGGTCTTTTACTGTCACTTTCACAATTTTTATTATCGCCTCCGTGTAATATTCTCTCACCTACAAGACAGTTAAGTCTCACCTGGCAGGATAAAACTGTCACCTTGCCCCAGGGAAAAATACCCATTTTCGAATAGGTTATTGCCTACTCGAAACCTAACCATTTAACTCTCGCTTAAGGAAAACTCTCTGTCGCGGTGTCAAATTCACTGTCGCGTATAGAAAATCTGTCGCCTGGCAGAATAATAAGGTCATTTAGGGCCAAATTAAGTCATGCCTAGGTTAAAATTTTGCTTGACAGCATAAAAATCATGCCTGATGTATTTTTTTGTAAAATTTCCATACTTTTTACACGTGTTGATCGTATCTGATGGACAATTTGATAACCCCCTGATGAGAAAGTTGGATAATTAGTGTAGGTCTATGATTGTCAACAAAATAATGGTTTGGATATCAAGATAGTAGTACTTTAAAATATGATTTGTCAATCTGATTTAAATATTAACTGATAGGATAAATCAATTAGTGTGAAAACCAATATGATTTGAGACTGTCACTTTGTTCTCAGGATATAGAGAAATGAATGATGATACTTTAGTGTGATTACTTGATACTTTTGATTGACTTGAGATAATTCCTTGGTACAATGTACTGATATTATTCCTTTACCTTGCCAACAGGATCATTATCCTACTTTATACGTCCGTTCAGTTGCATCATGGGTTATTGACTTAGGTCAGAGACTCACAGCAGCTGAGTTCTGAGTTCTTGAGAGATGTGGTTTGAGTTTCCTCCTTGATCTCCCATGGTTCTAGCTGAACCATGGTTTATTGACTGCAGTGGTGGAGCGATGGCACTCTGACCATAACACATTCCACTTGCCATACAGAGAGATGACGATCATGCTAGAGGACATGTATCGATTATTGTGGATTCCTTGCAGGGGTGAGTTGGTCTACTATGACTCTGCATATGATTCCTTTGTCTGTCGATGAGTATTTTGGGACAACACTATTGGAGATGGGGATACTATTACATGGCCTCAGTTTGCCTCTTTTTTGACATTACCAACTATTTTGGGTGCCTTGATTGGCGGTCTACTTCTTCCTGACCAGCAAGGTCATAGTTTTTCAGTCGGTTGGGGCCGGATTATAGAGGATTTACTTGCTCATCCTCGACAGTTTGATTGGGGTTCCTGCATCTTGGCACAGTTGTATCATGATTTACATGAGGTAGTCTATTGGGGTAGTGCATCATTGTCAGCGGGTGTTATTGTTCTACAGTTGTGGATATGGGAACATCTTCCCATTACTAGGCCTATTTCTGATAGAGTTTGACCTCGGGGATATCCCTACACTTTCTTATATACAGGCATGGCCATACAACATCATATGGGTCATTTGGATTACTGGCGATGTCAGATTGATGATCTGGATCAGGTTATATGGCGTCCTTATCTTGGTTGTGATCATTGGAGAGAGGATGGTGATGAGTTACCATATATGTTTGCCCCTCGCTGGATGATTGGGTGCACTCCTACCACTATTGAGCACTTTTTCTTTGGCAGAGTTTTGAGACAGTATGGGTGAATTCAGGATATGCCTCAGGGCAATGCATTATATGCTCGAGTACAGGCAGAGATCTCTCTATGGGGTCCATGTATTGATTATCAGTTTGCATTAGGTCAGATTGTGGGTATGACTATTTGCAGATGGGAGATACTTCCTGGTATGGCTAATGCTAGGATGTCACATGAGTATGTGGATTGGTGGTCTCGTCATAGGTTTCCTCGGTTTACTGATCTAACTGAGCCTATTCCTGGACATCGTGATGGTGAGAGGGGTGGTAGACATCGGAGAGGTCAGGGACATAGACATCCTCAGGTTGCTACAAGGGGAGATCAGGTGAGATGAGATCTAGGTCATGATAGATAGGATAGAGCATAGGATGATGCAGCTGTTAGACGGCCTAGAGAAGACAGACAAGATAGAGTGCATAGACATCAGAGAGCTCAGAGATGCACAAATTGATGTAGCTAGGTAGATTCCTAGGATATTAGATCCCTTGGTACAGTTATAGAGAGTGGCTTTAGCACAGCCTGATGGTGATGCAGCTCATCAGGATCAGGTATAGTAGGATGATGGATCTCCATAGATGCCTCCACTAGCTCGACAGCTACAGGGTGCACAGGGTGATCACATGGATGGATTAGAGGGAGGTTTACAATCTATGAGGATAGAGATATCCACTGTTGTGGGTTGATTGGACTAGGTTGCCTCTTTATTACAATAGCTTGTATCTGTCATGGTTGTTCAGAGGTAGGATGGAGTGGGTACATCACATGCTCCTCCCCTATAGGATAGTAGAGGGCCAGATGGATCTGGTGCTACAGGCTCTTGAGCGATATGATGACAGATTTACTCAGTGTTGTTGGTCCATCTTTTATGTTATTCTCATTTATTGGAACATTTGATAGATCACTTTGATGATACCTTGACATATTTGATGTATGGGATCCGCCTTTTTGATGATGATCTATGATGATATACTTCTTGATTCTCTTTGATGAGTTTGATTATAAGATTATCTTTTATGCAGCTATATGATGTTTGATTTATGCATTTACTTGAATTCATGCTATGAATGCAGTATCTTATTTTATGATATATATAAATGTATGCAAAGATGTATGAATTTGGTGATGCTTTCCTATTGTTCATGTATGGATGTAAGATGTTTAATGAAAATGCACATGTATGTTCCTATGTTTTGTTGATTTTTCAATGTATGCCAGTTTATCCTTAACTATACGAGTGCACATGATGTATGGATGATTTTTCATTGTAAATGTGGATAATGAATAATGCTCAATGCATGTATGCAAAAGATAATCTCATTTTCTTTATTGTGTTTTATCAAGAACAAACATTATTATTGAACCCCTTTTGCGTAAATGTTGTTCTAACTACCCAAGACTATTGATGTACCCCCTCGTTCCCTTGGAAAAGTAACCATAAACATATGCATTTGATCAAACAGGACAATGCAATTAATCTAACAAGATAATGCAATGAATCTAATATGCTTTGTAATGCAACCTAAGTGTCACTAGCTTTTAGCAAATAAATGCCTTGAGGATAAATTTTCATCATTGAGCATTTTGGGACCGGAAAGTCGATACAATCACCACTGCCCACTGGCATGATGATATGAATACCACTTTTTTTTTATCTCATTTTGGTAACCTCATTGTTGGACCAAGTACAACCCTCACTAGTTGGATGACCAAACTATGGGAGTCTGAATACCGGTGTCAACGGATTCAATGTTGCAAGTGGATTTTTGGTATTAAGATATAGAAAATCTAAATAGCCAAGGGATCTATTTGCATAAACAAAAAAAGGTCAATCCATCCGCTTATGAGATAGTCCTTGATGGTTCTTTGATGACCATGTCATTAGACAACTTCTCATAAGGTGACAAATCTTCCTCCAAATAGTCACTCAAAAGCAATAAAATATCGTATCTCTATCATTGCTAATACCATCAATTAGCTAAAGAGACTTGATATAAATCAATCGATATAAGCAAAGAGATTTTTAACCAACTTTCAAAAGAATCTTTCAAGTGTTTTGCATTGTTTCTTGATTTTCAAATAGTATTTCCAAGTACCTTGATCATTAATGATGTTTGATTTTTATTTAATTATGAATAATAAAGTCAATTAAGGCTCAAGGATTTTGTTGTGGTAATCAATTTCTTGGTTTATGAACAATGATATCTATCAAAGGTTCACAAAAATATGCTTCTTTCTTTTGAAATTTGGATCTCGCTCTCTCTCTGTTTGACTCTGACCGAATGTTGTTCGTTTGAATCCTTTTTATGTACCAACTTGGTGATATGCTCTTTGTTGCCCCCAAGTGTTTGAATATACCCATTTTGACAACTTTGGGCAATGCAAATGATGAAGCTACAAAGCTTTATTAGGACTATGTACAAATGACGGATGCAATGAAGGTTTGGACAAATGGGATGATGAGATGCATTATGTACAAATGCAACCTAGGAAAGACCAACTGAAGGGAACCAAAGGTGCTTGTTTACCAAGTTTTCACCCTTTGGATGGATCAAGCTCTTTTTTTATTGTGTTTTTTTTTTTTGCAAGCTTTTTCTCTCTTTTTTTGCTACCAAGGTGCCTATTTACTAGGTCTTCACCAGGGCACTTTCTTCTTTTTCAATTTTTTTGTATTTTTCTTTCTTTCTTTTTTTTTCCTTTTTTATCATCAAGGCAGCTATTTACTAGGTTTTCACCAAGATGACATTATTTTGGATGTTTTTCCTTTCTTCATGCTCAATTTTCTCAATGTTTTTATCCTTTTGTGCTTTTCAAATGTTTTTGGTGTTTTCAAGATCTCTTTTGAACTATGTACAATAAAATAGGATGCTCTCTCATCTGATACTCTTTATGCTCTTTCATCTACCTCATGTATAGAACCTTTTAAGATGAATACTATTAATAGGTTCTTGAAGTTCCTCTCCATCACAATTTGATAATTTATAGGTTCCTATGCCAAATGAAGATATTATGATAAATGGGCCTAACCAATTAGCCTCCCATTTGCCTTTCTTTTCCCTCTCAACCTGATTCTTTGGATTCTCTCTCAACACCAAGTCTCCTACCTAAAAAACTCTCAGTTTGATATGTTTATTATAGTTCCTTGAGATTCTATTTTGGTACACTTTCAGGTGCTCATAAGCTTGTGTTTGATGTTCTTCAAGTAACTCCAATTGTTGAAGTCTAGCAACCCTATAGTCTTCATCTATGATCAATCCTTGTAACGACACTCATAAAGATAGGATTTCAACCTCTAAGGGTAGAACTGCTTCAGTCCCATAGACTAGTGAGAATGGTGTGGCTCCGGTGGGTGTTCTTATGCTGGTTCTATAGGCCCATAATGCTGGATTAATTTGCATATGCCAATCCCTTCCTGATTTGTTGACCGACCTTTTCAAGATCTTCAATATATTCTTATTTGTGGCTTTGGCTTGCCCATTTCCCTGAGGGTAATAAATTGATGATGAATGGTGAGTGATATGAAATGTAGCACATAGTTCATCAACATCCTTATTCTTGAACTATTTTCCATTATCTGTTATTATGGCATGAGGAATACCATACCGGCAAATGATATGATTCAAGATAAACATAGAAATTTGCTTTCCTATTGCCGTTATCAATGGAACCACTTCAACCCACTTGGTGAAATATTCTGTTGCGGTTATGATATATTTGTGCCCATTTGAAGAAGGTGGATTTATGACGCCAATTAAATCAAACCTCCATTGATAGAAAGGCCATGGTGTGACAAAGGGATGTAATGCTTGTGCCGGTGCATGTATAATATTGCCATGATATTGGCATTTGCTGCATATCTTCACAAAGTGGCAAGCATCCTTTTCCAATGTCTTCCAAAAATACCCTAAGCGAAGGATTTTCTTAGCTAGATTTAACCCGCTTGAGTGCGACCCGCAAATGCCTTCATGAACCTCTCGTAAAGCTAACTTAGACTCTTCTTCCTCTAAACACCTAAGTAATGTCTCATCTAGACCCTTACGATACAATGTTTCATAAAGGATTAAGTAATGGGAGGCTTGGCATATGAAATTGCATTTTTGACCACAGGTTTGGTCTAAGGGTAGCACTTGGTCTTTAAGGTAGGTATATATAGGTCCATACCAAGGGGAGTCATGTCCATGTAAGAGGGCAAAAAATTGGGTTTCGGGGAGGTCAAATGTTAGTTTTACCAACTCTTCCACCAAGAACTCATACTTCTCATTTTGATCTGGTTTTTGTAACAAAGAAGCCAAGGTAGCCATGGCATCAGCTACTCTATTTTTCTCTCTAGGAATCTGTTCAAAGGTGATCACTGTAAAGTATTTCTTCCATCCATCAATCATAGTCTTATAAGGCATCAACTTTTCATCCTTAGTGTTATATTCATTGTTGACTTGATTAATGATGAGTTGAGAATCTCCATAAATTTGTAGCTCTTTTATATTCCATTCTAAGGCCATTTTGATGCCTATGACTAGTGCTTCATATTCTGCTATATTATTTGTACATGGAAACATAAGCTTGTAGGATTTGGGAATGGTGTAACCTTGAGGAATTACCAATAATATGCCAGCCCCGGAACCTCCTTGAGTATAGGATCCATCAAAGTATAACTTCCACATTTTTGCCTCTATGTTGATAATGGCGGAATCCAAAAATTCCACTTGAATAGTTTGTGTAGAAGTCATGGGATTTTTAGCTAAATGATCTGCTATCACTTGTCCTTTGATTGCCTTTCTATCGACATATTCGATGTCAAATTCACTCAATATCATCACCCATTTAGCTATTCTACCTATTACGGCTGTTTTACTTAACAAATATTTGAGAGGGTCTATCTTGGCAATCAACTTGACCTTATGCATCAACATATAATGTCTCAACTTTTGAGATGCAAACACCACTGCTAGACAAGCTCTTTCCATAAATGTGTAATTAAGCTCATATTTTATCAACGTTCTACTCAAATAGTAGATAGCTCTTTCCTTTCCTTGTTCATCCTCTTGCACCAAAAGTACCCCTAAGGATCTTTCCGTAGCAGATATGTAGAGAAGTAATGCTTTGCCCTTGATTGGTGACACGAGAATGGGTGGATTTATCAAATAAGTCTTTAGCAATGTGAAAGCTTGATCACATTCGGCATCCCATATAAATATAGTATCCTTATGTAGCAACCTGGTGAAAGAATGACATTTTTCAGCCAATTGGGAGATAAACCTTTGTATGGATTGGATTTTTCCCTACAAGGATCTCATTTGGATGATATTCTTAGGTATCTCCATGTCCATTATAGCTTTTACTTTCTCGGGATCCACTTCAATCCCTTTGGGGGAAACTATATAACCTAGTAACTTTCCAGATTGTACTCTGAAGGCACATTTCTTTGGGTTTAATCTGACCTTGAATTGCTCCAACCTAACAAATATCTTTTTCAAAATGTGGAGGTGTTCTTCTCTTTTGTGGGATTTTGCCAATATATCATCCACATAGTCTTCTAAAAATGTGTGCATCATGTCATGGAAGATAGTTGTCATGGCCCTTTGATATGTGGCTCTAGCATTTTTAAGACCGAAGGGCATGTCATTCCAACAAAAAGTACCCCAAGGGCAAGTAAATGTTGTCTTTTCTTTGTCTTCAGGTGCAATTTTGATCTAATTATACCCGCTAAAGCCATCCATTAATGAGTACATTGAGTGTCCTGCTGTCAAATCCACTATGGCATCTATGCTCGGAAGTGGGAAATCATCTTTGGGGCAAGCAAGATTTAGATCTCTAAAATCCGTACACACACGAATGGATTTATCATCCTTTGTGACTGGTACAATGTTGGAGATCCATTCAGCATATGCTATTGCTCTTATGAACCCTACTTTCAATCATTTTTCCAATTCAGCCTTGACCAAAAGAGCTATGTGGGGGTGCATTTTTCTCAACTTTTGCTTAACGGGTTTAACCCCTGGTCGTACATTCAGATGATGCATTATAAATTTAGGATCTAATCCAGGCATGTCAGCATATGACCATGCAAAGTTTACTTGTTGTTCTTGGAATAATTTTACGAAGTCTTCTCTTTCTAGAGGTGTGAGTGATGCTGCCAAGTGTATGAACTTTGGATCTAATTCTATCCCAATATTGACCTTTTCCATTGGCTCTATGAGTATAGGTGACCTTTCCTCTTCATGTTCAGGCAAAGTGTCCAATCTCTCTTCTTTTGGTGCCACGATTGGGTTTTCACCAAAAGAAATGTCTTTTAATTTTATTTTTTTTGGTTCTAATGGTGCCATAGTTGGGTTTTCACCAATAGAACTTTTCATTTTTTTACTATTTTTTTTTATTTTTTTCTTTTGACTAAGAGATTGAACCCCTGCTACTGTCATTATGTCCGTATTGAATTCATTGGTGAAAGAGGGTTCAACCGCATTAAGGTAGTGATTCATTGCTTGGTCATTGGGAAAGTAAAGTAGGTCATTTGGTTCGATTTGGTCCCAATCAATGAGGTGCAGATTTATCAAAAGTAAGGGCTCATTGGGTAAAATGTCATCAATAGGCGTTATGGACATGACTTCATTTGAGGGTTCATACATTGTATCATTTAGATCTATGACGTGCGCTTCCTCAAGATGATCCATGGAAGAAGGGTCAAAGTCCCTTTCACTCGAGTCCTCATCAACCTCTACGGGAAACAACATGGGAAAAGCCACAAGTGGGTTAAAACTAACGTTTGAATCTCCCTCCTCTGAAGGTATCCAAAATGTTTCTATCCATGCTCCATTGGTAGGTACTTGCTCGATATTAGGCCTTTGAATAGGAGGTTCTTCACTAATTTGAGCTTCTTGCCTTGGAATTTTTGCATAAGTATGTATAGCAATCACTTCCTTGTCATGAAATGATTCATCTGATAAAGTATCCCATTCATAATCTCGAGAGTCATCACTATCTCCTTCGGATTCTAAGGCATTTATGTGAGGATAAAAATCTTGCATTGGGCTTGAACTTTCTCCTTTGCATTGAAAACCTACTCCAAATTTTTCATGACTTGCCCTCCAAATAGGTTCTATAGGTTCCAATAATCCCCTATTTCTTTGGCCTAAGGGTCCTCTTCCCTTGTATCCCATCTTTTGCATTATATCAAAGCCTTTTCCATATTGCTCAATTTGTATCTTTACATGCTGAATTCTTTCCGTGGGAGTGTTGGAAGTATCTTCCTCATCATGGTAAAGCCATTGAAGGACGTCATCTTCTTCCTTATCCCATGCTGCTTTGTTATCTTCCCTTAGAAAATAGGAATTATACTTATGTTCTTTTGATGGTTTACCATGTGATTTTGGAGATGTGGGCATGCCAAATAGAGAAATAGAATATTCCCCTATCCCTTTTGAACTAATCTTGCATTGTTTTTCAAAGTTGTTCATCATTTCACTCATGTGTTGGTAATGATCTTTCTTGGCTTTTTCCTTTTCTTCTTTGGTAGGTTTATAGATTACTGTTTCTAATTTAGGTGCTATGTACGAACTTTCCTTTGCATTTGGGCCCTTGTAGCTCACTTTTTCCTTTCCCTTAGTTGATGTCACTGAGCTAGATTGAGGAGGGTGTGGAGTAACATTTATTGTTAGTTCCTTCATTTTAACATCTTCAATTGTGGTTTCTTGAATAATTCCTTCCCAGTTATGTGGAATGTATAACTCATGAGGAGGTTTGAGTGCATTGCAATATTGGAATGGGTTAGAGTCTCCTCCAACTGTGATTTCTTCACCCATGTACAAAAATTTTATGCATTGGTGGTACGTGGATGGGACTAATTGCATCTCGTGAATCCATGGTCTACCCAACAAAATATTATAAGTTAATTTCATGTCTAGCACTTGGCAATTGGTGTCCTTCTTGACAGGTCCCACTTGGATGGGCAATACAATCATGCCCTTAGAAGCTCTTTCAGCTTCATCATAAGCTTTAATTATGATTTTCTTTGTAGGGTCAATGCAAGACTCAGATAGACCTAAGGATTTGACAAGACTTAATGTGCAAATGTTGAGACCAGCCCCTCCATCAATGAGAGCTCTTTTGACTCTATGCCTTTCGATTAAGACCTCTATATGCAATGGTAGATTTTGAGGATGGGTTATAGACATGTCATCTTGATCAGAAAATGAAAGACAATGAGGTGCTACAAGATGACCTACCATATGTTGAAACCTTTCTGTCTCTAAGTTAGTAGGAACATGTGTCTCTACTAGAGCTTTTTCCAAAATCTCCTTATGGTTTGGTGACAACTTCAATAATTCTAAGATAGAGATTTGTGCTGGAGTATGTTGCAATTGATCAACCAAACTATAAGGCCTTGCTGCTATAGAAGACTGTTTGACTACAATATTGGATGGTGGGATGTTAGTGCTTTGAGGAGCTATCCCTTGTAGGGTTATTCTAGAATTCTGCCCTCTTGTAATGACATTTGATGCTTCCTTTCGAGGTTGTTCATTAACTATTATAGCATTAACAATATGATCATAAGGTGGCGCAAAGTTGAGATTATTGGTGCTTTGCTTCTTGTTATTTGACGACTCTCGCTTATCATGTTTATAAAAAGGTTGTTTCAATGCCATATGATCTTCATTATTGGGAGGTCCGTCAATGGTGATCGTGTCATTATCAATTAAATCTTGCACTACATTTTTTAATTGCAGACATTCATTTGTTGTGTGTCCTCGAATTCTATGATACTCACAATGGGTATTGGCACTCCACCAACCAGGCTTATTATTTGGCTCGTAAGGCTGAATTTTGGGTAGAGTAATGACATTATTAGCCAGGAGAACTTTTAATGCCTTTGCAAGGGGTTCACCCAAGGGTGTGAAGTTATTTGTGGGGGTTGGCCTCAAGTATTTATCAAATTTAGTATTCCTTGAATTATCTTCTTGATTTCCATTATTGGTGTGATTATTGTTGGATGGTGCATTAGAGCTCAGATTGGTATTGTTCACTTGATTAGGTGTCCTTGTAAGAGCAAAGGGGACCGGCTTCAAGTTTCTAGATTCAACTACTCCATCATTCACAATTCCTTTATTGTTATTCTTATAACGACTGTTACTATTAAACCAATGATTCTTCTGATTATTGCCATTGTTGCCATTGTTGCCACTATTGGGGTTGTTCTTATTATCTTTTTACAGTTTGAGTTCTCCACTTTTGACCAACACTTCCTCTGTGGTTACTCCATTTTCATTTAGATCTTGGAAGGTCTTTGGACATTGCATTTGTAAGCGGTAGTTTAACTCATTACTCAAACTGTTTATGAAGATATCCCACTTCTCTTTTTCAGGCACACTTCTAGGATATCTTGCAAAAACTATCCTCCACCTTTGCAAAAAAGTGAGGAAGGCCTCTCCATCTTTTTGTTTTGTGTTGCATAACGTTATCATCGTGACTTAGAAAACTACTCCATAGCCATGCCTCCTAAGCTTTGCAGAAATAATCTCATTAAATATGTGGTATCATGCATGAACTCTAAGCTCAATGCACAAAACTCTTGTAAGTGATCTTGAGGATCCATTGTTCCTTCATACTTGTCATATTTAGGAAACACAACATTGATCGGGAATGGCACCATAACCAAGCTTTTATCAAATGGGAATGGGCACAATGCTTCTATAGAGAAAGGCTTGGGAGACCCGCTTTGCTTGATGTTGTCTAGTTGCATTTGAAATGCTTTGAATTGTTTGTTCATGATGTCTAAGGTACTTTCCTCAACTTCCGATGTTTTAAGTTGGTTGACATCAAAGTCACGGGGAAGCTTGAGACCTTTTTGTGCTAAGTCTATGAAATGTTTTTCTCTATCTAGGTCCATTGCCTTTTCCATGAGCTTTCTGAAATAAGGACATTGGACAGCCTCACTAACTTTTTCATCCGTGGCAGCTTCTACCGTTAGTTCGGTGTTATTTTGAGTATGAGTTTGGTTAACTTCATGAGCACTTGGATCTACTCCTTCATTGTTGGTATTTCCTTGGTTATTAATATTTCTTTGGTTATTCATGTCATTGCGTCCACTATTGGCATTACCTTGGTTGGTGAAATCAATGCCACTATTATCCTTACCACCCAAACTACCTTGATACATCATGTTGTCTTCTTTTTCTTGTTCGGGTGACTTTTATGGTACCCTAGGAGTAGTTTCATCTCTGGGATAAGGGAGCTCTTGTCTCAAATAAGTCCAGTAAGCTTGCAAGGTTTTCTTGATGTAATATGATCTAGTGAATGCAGTCATGAACCTTGGATGCATGTTAAGACTACTTGGATCTAATCCTTTGCAAAATTTTGACAGATATGTGAAATGGGATTTTTGACCAGACTGTAAGTTGGATTAGTGAAAAATTGAAAAAGGGTATTCAAATTGATATTCAAAATTTTTTGATTCTTCTTGGAAGTACTTTCTGTTTGACCTTTTTATTTTCTAGGCATGACTAAAACAAGCTCAGGCATGTTTGAAACCTGTCTAGGCATATACTAATTTGGTGAAGGTGGTACTCTGTAGGTTCTTAGGCGATACTTTACTATTTCCAGGTGAATTTTTAGTTTATTCAGGCGTGTATCAAATGTCTCTGAGCGTGACTTTAGTGTATATATGCATGTTTAAGAAAGTCATAGGCATGACTAAAAGTCTGACAGGTGAGTGTATTTTGTGTACAGGCAACACTTCTCTGACAAGGGTATAATTTTTTAGATTTTTTTAAAAACTTTTGATCAGATATTTTTGAAAATTTCTTGTTTTGAAAATTGAAAACAAACGCAACACACACATAAATGTCTCTAAACAACAACTAATGTGTATATTCTCGAATGTTTTCACAAGTATAGCACAAGAATGAATTCCAAATAGCCTACCTAGAGTCAAATTGGTTTGTAAACATGGCTCTAAAAGGTGGCCTTTCTAATTTAGCTAGGATTTAATAAATGTTCCGTTCAAATGAATTAAAATCTCTCATCCCCCAAGTATGTTAAGGGGCTTCCCACATGCATCGAGGCATGATTTTGCACAATCTATAAAGACTACTAGAGGAAGTTCGAGAAGATTAAAATCCCTTTGTCATGCACCCCATTAAGGATGCATGCATTTCATTTTATAGTGGGTCGGATTCTCATGGCAAAAGCATGTGTATCCCACTTTGGGCTGTCCCTCTCACTAGCCTCGCTAAGGAAAATTCAGGAGGCGAGCCCACTAAATCTCTAGCATGTTCATTTTGCAAGTAAGGCAGATTTTGAATTTTAAGTAAAGTTTTTGGGAGTTTGTTTCACCAAGAAGGTGAAGAGCATATCCCTAACTTTCCTTTTGATTCTCAAACACTTCAAACACTTAGTTCTTTTTCAACCTCTTGACAAGGACGTTCTTAGAATTGAAATGTGTGGTTCAATTTCTTCCTTATTAAAGCTAGGTTTAAATGACAATGCCACAAGTTAAGGGAATGCAAGCTTGTTTGAGTAGAATACCTTTCCTTGTAGCTAGCAAAAGGCTAGGGGCATTTTTGAGTTGCTGTTTTTCATTTTTCACTTACTCACCTTGGCAATTTGCTCCAACTCCCTCCTCCAACAAGTTAGTCCAACACAACCAATTCACAATGAGGGGAAACCAAACTTGCATGTAATCAATCAAAAGATTTTAATGAAAGAAGCTTTAATCTCAAGGTTCATAAATCCAATTTAGAGACACAAATTTCTGCTTATAAGCTTCAATCATAGCTAAATATTTCTCATATACTTGGACATCCTCATCTAGTGTGGATTCAAGGACAACCTTTGTATGCACTTGATTCTCCTTCTTTATTTTCTAGTCCAATGCTTTTCCCTCCTTGTTGAACCTGCTTTCTGGCTTTTTCACTCTCGGATGTCTGCTCATTTACTGGTTAACAACAAACACAGAGAGTCAGATTTTCAAATTTTATCAAATTGAATGTGAAAATAGCAAATTAAATGCAGGTGACATCCTCCAGCTAATAGGCATGAATAAATCACTCAGAGGCATGACTTTATTGATTACACGCAACACTTCTCAGTGCACAAATGACATTAATAATAGCACAGGTGGTAAATCTATTATGCAAAGCGTAAATAGAATCCTAAATATGCAACAAATAGTCAATGCAGAGTGACATCCAAAGCTTTTAAAGTGATAAAGATATTATCACAAGTGTAACACTAAAGATCAAAGGCATGATAATCTCAATTACTACGCGATAGAAAATTTCTCCTTAAGTGTGATATTAAGTGGAAAGCGCAATGCAAAGAGGAAATTAATGCAACAAAAAATAAGTGATACACGATACTTCCCTATGTTTAGGTGTGATTTGAAGTCATAAAGGCTGAATGCTTTATCGTTCTAGGCGTGAGTTTCTAGTTAACAGGCATAAGATCAGGCTTCCAAAGTGACACTGTAAGGATTCTAAGCATGAATAGATCTCCCATAGGCGTGACTTTAGAAAATTCCTACAGAAAACACATGAAAACCAGACAAAAATGTATGCAAAGATGATTTAAATCACAAATTTGTTAGTATTTGAGGCTCAAGGCCCCACGGTGGACGCCATTTGTGTGATGATATTATTCACCTTCATGAAATTACAAGATTAACTAAGAACAACAAGAATTAGAGTGAGAACTAATCTAATCAATGCACAATTAATCTATCAACATCTCATGGATCTCTAAAATAAAGTGGTAAAATAAGTTCTCAGCTATGATCCTCACTAGTGACACTCTAAAGATGAGAATTAAGCTATATGATATGCAATTAAGATCTATTCAATCAAATTCTAGCTCTATTTGATGAACAATCTACTATGATCAAAGCAATTAAGCTATTAAAATTGACAAGTGAGTGGTGTGGATGCAAATTGCAAGAGCTTTGCTGCAATTCAAAGATATGGAATGAATCCTTAATGCCTCAAAATGCTTTCTACTTATAGGATTTTCCCAAGCGTAGGGGGTAGAGTGAGTTGATCATGGTTATGCTTGGGTAAGGTCAATTGGCTTTGCTTTGTCCATAAATGGGGGGACAAGGAGGGGACAATCATTTAAATGGTTTCAAAAGGCTGGACCATTTCAACAAAAGTGAGTGATTTGTGTCCATTTTGTCTCCAATTTGCTTTGTTGAGGGAAATTATGATTTATTAATTAATTAAAGTAATTAAATTTAGCCATGAAGGGTAAGAGGTTCATTTTGATTTTTGCTTTCAACAACTATGTCATTAATTGAATTTAATCAATTTCGTAGTGTTTTTCCCCTTTTCAAGCTTTATTTAATTATTTAGTTGAATTTTCCTTTGATTTGAATTGCCTTTGTTCCATTTATTAATTTTTTGTGCTATTTTGATGATTTAATGCCTTTGGCCAATTTTCCATGTCTACAGGCATCTTTATTTCTTCGCCCCATCTCTTTCATTCTTCTAGTCTTTCATTCATTTTAATTCATTTCATCTTTCTGAGGTTTGACTTCATTTTTATCCTATATCTTTCCCATTCAAACCTAGTCAATCTGAGGAATGTTTCACTGCTTGATGTTTATCCTATCATTCTTTCATCTTCAATTATGATTTCTAGTGATTTGATCAGATTTATCAATTTACTGTTTCTCCTCTACCTGATTTTGATTTTTGATTCCGAGGGGGCAGTACCTATCAAATTCAATCTTTGATTCAACTTTATCAATCAAACCTTGCTTGAGATTCTTATCTCTTATTTGAGGCTTGACAATCTCCTATTTACAGTTATGTTGGTCTTATCTTTCAGCTTATCTTTGTCCTAATGTGTTCCAATCTGTCGAACACACGTCTAGATTATTTTGTGATCCCAAATTGATCTCACATTTCAATTTCATTCTTTGACCACATGTGATCCCAAATTGATCTCACATTAGTCAAAGAGGGGAAAATGTATGCACCCTAAAATGGTCGCCTAGACTTTGGGCCCCCATTCAGCAATGTATCAATTTCTTGAATCATCATTTTTTTCAATTCAAACCAATTCTCCTTGATCAAATCCTAATTCTATCATTTATTTGATTATATTCTATGGGCTAACCATTTTATCCTAAGTCTTTATTTATTTAAAAGGAATTCCCTCCTCTTTTATTAAATAAAAAGCCCACACTTTCTTCTTATCCTAAGTTACACAAATAAAGTATTATTCTTATTTTATAAAAAGAAGAAAAGGCCTTTTTATCTCATATGGGACACAAAAGTCAACTCTTATTTTCTCATTGGAGGAGATTTGTGCACATGGATTTCTCCTCTTTCAAGCTCCACCCTTGATTAAATATTTTGCCTCTAAATCTCCATGGTCCATTCCTTTTCAATTCCTTTAAAAGGGGAGCTCTTTTCTCATTCTAGCATCCCAACTTTTGAATACTAATCTTATGCTACAGGATTTCTTGGTGACTTTGGAGCTTTGGAGATCTTATTGCATTCTAGCTTTCACTCTTGCATCATAGCTTCATGTTTATGCTCTCCTAGCTTAGATTTCCTTTCAAGTTCTAGCTTTGCTCACATAGCTTAATTAATAAGGCTTGTAATACTTTCATTTCCATAACATAGTTGCATTCTTTCATCTTCATTCTTAGCATAGTTGCATTGCATTCTCATCTTGATTATTGAGGATATTGGCATTCTTGCCCTTGTCTCTTTGAATCTCTCATTGTGTGGTTTACTAGCAAGGTTATAGGCTTAATAGCTCTAGCTGAGAGCATTCTTAATATCCTTGTGACTCCATGCCTAGAGTACTCTTGGTTGCTCCACTACTCACAAGCCCTGTATGGTCTCCACTCAAATGATGTGAGCTCATCCAATAGCCTCCTATAGTATGTCAAATCTCTGCTTTGGGGCTGTGAAATGAATCCCATGTACTTGTAGATATAGGGGCATCTATGCTCCCTAGGCTACACATGTGGGTGCACAATGGTGATGTGCTCCCATGCCCATACCTATGCTAGAATAGCACCGCATGCCCATGTCCTACTATCCGTATAGACTATCTCATGGAGCTCATGATACATATCAACTAGGATAGCTGGGCCCCATGCCATCTATCGAGGGTGTGCTATCAAGTTGGCAACTAATCTACCCCAGCCCAATGAGAACCCCCTCTAGCTTTTGTATATGATCAAGGCCTGTGCTACTATCAAGCACACTATGCATGGAATCAAAAAATCATGACCAAAATCCTCCATCAGCCGGTCCCAACTGAGGTGTCTATCAATGATGGTGACATCCTGGAACATGTCCTGGATGGCCTGTCGCCCCTCGGTCAGATCCTGATCATAGTATACCTGTGTCAATAGAAAATCATGTCAATTTCTATCATATGTAAACTTTACATCTATGCACATTTAAAAACATGATTATACTCACTGGATCACCATGGCTAGATACTTGGAGGATCCGATAGACATCCTCTAAGGTAATCATCACCTCTCCAGTAAGAAAATGAAAGGTGTTGTGCTCACTATGCCACTTCTCATCCAACACTATCAATAGCCCAAGATCTGCCAAAATATGGGGCATATCTAGTAGAAACCCGAATCCCATGCTGATCAAGTCATCTCTCCCAAGAGTATTGAGATCTCTGACACAATGTAGTCCGGTCACTCTCGATGCTCTGATAATCAGTACCGAGAAAGTATCCTGCAATCCATAACCCCAAACCAAATGTTAGAACATATCATGATGGATGTCTAAAAATAGTACAAATAATCTTAAATGCAAAAAATTGTGTAGACCCATGTTATTTTGCTCAAATTAACACTATGCGATATTTCTTAATCTACTAGTGCGATACTATTTTTGGATATAGTATCGTGCAATACTTTCCTTAATAGTAGTGCGATACTATCTTGCTATACGATAGTTGAGCATAAACATGAAGCTATGATGCAAGAGTGAAAGCTAGAATGCAAGAAGATCTCCAAAGCTCCAAAGTCACCAAGAAATCTTGTAGCATAAGATTAGTATTCAAAAGTTGGGATCCTAGAATGAGAAAAGAGCTCTCCTTTTAAAGGAATTGAAAAGGAATGGACCATGGAGATTAAGAGGCAAAAGATTTAATCAAGGGTGGAGCTTGAAAGAGGAGCAATCCATGTGCACAAATCTCCTCCAATGAGAAAATAAGAGTTGACTTTTCTGGCCCATATGAGACAAAAATGTCTTTTCTTCTTTTTATAAAATAAGAATAATGCTTTATTTGTGCAACTTTGGATAAGAGGAAAAGTGGGGGCTTCTTATTTAATAAAAAGGGAGGGAATTCCTTTTAAATAAATAAAGACTTAAGATAAAATGGTTAGCCCATAGAATATAATAGAATAAATGATTGAATTAGGATTTGATCAAGGAAATTGATATTGAATTGAAAAAAATGCTAATTTAGGAAATTGATAAATTGCTGAATGGGGGCCCAAAGTCTAGGCGAATGTCCTTTTTATTTAGACATCTTGAGTTAGTGATATGTACACTCAAATTGTGCACTTCTCTAAGTCATTACTTCCAAGAGAATCCATGAATGAGAAACCTTGAGAAAGAGACCTAGAGCTCCCTAGGCATGGACTCACAAGGATATTAAGAATGCTCTTAGCTAGAGCTATTAAGCCTATAACCTTGCTAGT
Source organism: Chamaecyparis obtusa (assembly GCA_027943335.1). NCBI lineage: Eukaryota > Viridiplantae > Streptophyta > Pinopsida > Cupressales > Cupressaceae > Chamaecyparis > Chamaecyparis obtusa. The sequence goes on along the minus strand of BSBK01004744.1, from coordinate 887,483 downwards.
AAAACACACAATGGGAGATTCAAAGAAACAAGGGAAAGAATGCCAATATCCTTAAGAATCAAGATAAGAATGTAATGCAACTATGCTAAGAATGAAGATGCAAGTAAGCTATGGAGATGAATGTATTACAAGCCTTGCTAATTAAACTAGGTGAGCTAAGCTAGAACTTGAAAGGAAAACTAAGCTAAGAAAGCATAAACATGAAGCTATGATGCAAGAATGAAAGCTAGAATGAAAGAAGATCTTGAAAGCTCCAAAGTCACCAAGAAATCTTGCAGCATAAGATTAGTACTCAAAAATTGGGATCCTAGAATGAGAAAAGAGCTCTCCTTTTAAAAAAATTTAAAAGGAATGGACCATGAGATTAAGAGGCAAAAGATTTAATCAAGGGTGGAGCTTGAAAGAGGAACAATCCATGTGCACAAATCTCCTCCAATGAGAAAATAAGAGTTGAATTTTGTGTCCCATATGAGACAAAAAGGCCTTTTCTTCTTTTTATAAAATAAAAATAATGCTTTATTTGTGCAACTTAGGATAAGAGGAAAGTGGGGGCTTTTTATTTAATAAAAGGGGAGGGAATTCCTTTTAAATAAATAAAGACTTAGGATAAAATGGTTATCCCATAGAATAAAATCAAATAAATGATTAAATTAGGATTTGATCAAGGAGAATTGGTTTAAATTGAAAAAAATGTTGATTCAGGAAATTGATAAATTGTTGAATGGGGGCCCAAAGTCTAGGCGACCATTTTAGGTTGCATACATTTGCCCCTCTTTGACTAATGTGAGATCGATTTGGGATCACATGTGGTCAAAGAATGAAATTGAAATGTGAGATCGATTTTGGATTACAAAACAACCCAGATGTTTGTTCAACGGATGGGAACACATCAAGACAAAAGATAAGCTGATAAAGATAAGCTGAAAGACAAGACCAACATACCTGTAAATAGGAAATTGTCAGGTCTCAAATAAGAGATAAGAATCTCAAGCAAGGTTTGATTGAAAAAGATGAATCAAAGATTAAAGTTTGATAGGTACTGACCCCTCAGAATTGAAATTGAAATCAGGTAGAGGAGAAATAGTAAATTGATAAAATCTGATCAAATCACTAGAAATCATAATTGAAGATGAAAGAATGATAGGATAACCATCAAGCAGTGAAACATGCCCCAGTTTGAATAGGTTTAACTGGGAAAGATATATGATAAAAATGAAGTCAAACCTTAGAAAGATGAAGTGAATGAATGAAAGACTAGAAGGTTGAAAGAGATGGGGATGAAGAAATGAAGATGCCCTAGTGAAGATCGAAGGATCAAGCCTCAAATGGTCTACCAACTGCGTAAAAGAAAGAGAAATTTTGAAATGTGATTTTGACTATCAAGATGAACTCAAATTTCAATTTCAATCCTGAAAATGGATCCAAGACATTGAAATTAGCTAGGGTTGCAATTTTTGCAAAATTCTGAGATGTTTTGAAAATTGGTCAAGAAGTCAAAATGCTATATAAGGGGTAAAAAAGTCATTTTCAAAGTCATTTGTCTTTTGTGATATTGAGAACTTTTGAGAGCTTAGAGAGAGAAAATGGTCTAGCAAGCAATTATTCCGATCCATACACATTGATTCGAGCATGGTCAATTGCACAACCAGCCTCCTTAGTATGGTGCCCTGGTAAGCTTTCAGAAAAACTCACCTGTTGAATCATTAATGAGCTATTTATGGCCTTTAAAACACATTTTTAATTATTTTTAAATATTTCAAATTTTATTAATGTGAAAGTTCATATGACACTTTGAAAGTATCGCACACCTCGATACTTTTTATCGTGCGATAGTTCATGGGTCCACAAAGCATCACACAGGTGTTCAATCCAGTATCACATGATACTGGATGAAACATCGTGTGATCTTGTGCGAACTATCATATACAAAAATAGTATCACACTGCTATAAGGAAAGTATCGCATGATACTATATCCAAAAATAGTATTGCAATAGTATAATAAGAAATATCACATAGTGTGAATTTGAGCAAAATAACATGGGTCTAGACAATTTTTGCGTTTAAGATTTCCTAACTGATTTTAGACATCCATCATGATATGTTCTAACATCTAGTTTGGGGTTATGGCTTGCAGGAGACTTTTCTAGTACTGATTATCAGAGCCCCGAGAGTGACCAGATTACATTGTGTCAGAGATCTTGATACTCCTGGGAGAGATGACCTGATTAGCATGGGATCTAGGTTTCTGCTAGATATGCCGCATATTTAGGTAGATCATGGGCTACTGACAGTGTTGGCTGAGAGGTGGCATAGTGAGCACAATAGCTTTCATCTACCTACTGGAGAGGTGACGATCACCCTAGAGGATGTCTATCAGATCCTCCAAGTATCTAGCCATGGCGATCTAGTGAGTATAATCATGTTTCTAAATGTGCATAGATGTAAAGTTTCCATATGATATAAACTGACATGATTTTCTATTGACACATGTATACTATGATCAGGATCTGACCGAGGGGTGACAGGCCATCCAGGACATGTTCCAGGATGTCACCATCCTTGATAGACACCTCAATTGGGACTGGCTGATGGAGGAGTTTGGTCATGATTTTCCGGTTCCATGCATAGTGTGCTCAATAGTAGCACAAGCCTTGATCACAGATAGGAGTCAAAGAGGGTTTCTATTGGGCTGGGGAAGATTGGTTGCCAACTTGATAGCACATCCATGACAGATGGCATGGGGCCCAGCTATCCTAGCTGATATGTACCACAAGCTCCATGAGATCATCTACAGGGATAGTAGGACATGGGCATGCAATGTTGTTCTAGCACAAGTATGGGCATGGGAGCACATCGCCATTATGTTCCCTCATGTACAGACAAGGGAGCGGAGATGCCCCTATATCTACAGGTACATGGGATTTATCAACCAGCCCCATAGTGGAGACCTTACTTATTATAGGAGGCTCCTAAATGAGCTCACATCTTTCAAGTGGAGACCATACAGGGCCTGTGAGCAGTGGAGTGACCGAGAGTGGGAGTTGGGATATATGTTGTGTAGTCGGCCACTATTAGGCTGCCACTATGAGATTGTTGAGCGCTTTGTTATCTCCCAGGTATGGAGGCAATTTGGGTGGTAGCAGAGGGTACCCACAGAGACAACCACATATGCCTGGGCTAGGGATGAGGAGGGATAAGGATAGATGCTGATGCTGGACTACCAGTAGGTAGCATAGGAGACCATAAGTATACACAAGGAGCCATGGGATTACTTTCCCAATATGGCAGATGCAGGTGCAGATACAGCCTACAGGGTAGAGTGGCGGAGATAGCCATTCCCACATTTTACTATTCCTGATGCATAGCCGTCGACACAGGGTGGTGATGGGAGTGATGGAGATGGGGAGACAAGGGAGGGAGGAGAGCAGATAGGGGACATGGATCTTGATCTAGTGGCTAGAGATGGTCATGGAGACAAGTTTCTGATGATGAGGGAGATGATACGACAAGATTAGTTCACCGATAGGTGGATATAGGATAGGACCAACCTATAGGGGGAGGAGGGGAGGATCTTAGGGCTAGAGTGCAGGTTTTGGAGACTGAGATCTACTAGCTCAGGATCACGATTGCTATGCAAGATGAGCAGCTAGTAGATGCACGAGCTGAGATAGATTGGCAGGAGAGGGTAGCATAGTCTGACGCTGCAAAGATCCAGAGAGAGGTGACACGAGTAGCCTATTATCATGGTCTATATATAGTAGTCATCCCTATAGCATAGAGAGTGCCACTCTACTCCAAGAGGGTAGGCAGATTTGAAATGGTACCAGACAGAGTGGCAGCACCACCACCACCACATAATGGGGAGAGTCAGACTTAGGTATAGGGTGTTTAGATGTATAGAGTCATATCTTGGGACATCATCCAGATTTTGGATCCCACATTGTACTTTGTATCATGATTGACATACATACATACATACATACATACATACACACATATATATATATATATATATATGAGATTTACTGGATTTGTGATGTATCTTGTGTATTTGTCCCACTTGTGATGGATGTTTCAGTTTTATTGTCTTGTTATATTTCTCAAATGTATGATATATGCTTATATATGCTCATGTATAATCTCTCTCATAGATGTATGTTTAGTTCTCATGTTATGATATAGACTCATGTTTCTGAAAATGATCTCTTTATGATATAGATATGATGATAAGATTAACCCCTTGTGATGACAGGAAAAGGATGTGATGTAAAAGACAAGGAGTGAAAGACATGATCAAGAAGAAGTGAGAGATGAGCACAATTGACCGACAAGTCCATGAAAGATGAAAGGAGAGCTCTTTCCATATACAAGATGCAAAACTAATCTAACATGAATCTAAGAATGCAAGCTACTATGAAAAGGTGATTTACTTGCAAGGTCACAAAGCCATTAGACTCTAATATTCATCATCGAGCTTTATTGGTAGCATTGCAAGATCATACAATGCACACTAGTATAACTATGTGAATCTGAATATGATCTATATCAGATAGGTATGTGGGAATCCCACCTAGGCATCAAAGACATATAGGTCAAGATGACTAGTGCAGTGAGGTTTCCTAAGTTTAATATGGAAATATTATACTCACATTGAGACACAAGGAAAGTCAAGATGGCTATAAGTATGCACTTGCGAAAATAGTCAAGGATAATACATTGTAGATCCTAGTGTCAAGTGGAACAAGCATAAATGCTAATGACAATTAGGACCAACAAAATATACCCACAAGAAGAAAATAAAACATGTCCTCGTGCCCCCAGTCTTCTAGCTCAACATCATCAAAAACTATTGGGGAGAGAACACTCATCAAAGAAATCATCATAGACAGCACACAAAGAAATAAAGTCAAACAAGTCTTAGCAAGTCGAGTGTTTAAGTGCGTGTGTGTAGGTCATAGAGTGAAACTTTGAGTATCGCATATGCAAGTGGAACATATCATATCATGGTAGACTATGGGTAGGATATTTGATAAGTGTTGAGAAACACTTGATGCTAGGATAGTGTTGAAAAACACCATTGGGGTGGTGTTGAAAAAGACCATTTGCAAGGTGTCTTAAAGACCAATGCATCCAAGAGATCAAAGTTAACACAGTTATGCCCCCTAGACAAAGACAAAGACAAATTCCAAACCAAGGAAATAAGGTTGAGGCATGATGGAAAAAGGTTAAGTGTCAAGGATGCATGCTACGAAACAAGGGTGCAAAGGCCTCAAGTAGCATCTATTTCCAGGTTTTCACCACTTGGAGATTTTTTTATTTTTTCAATTTTTTTGTACTTTTGCTAGCAAGGCACCTGTTTTCAGGTTTTCACCAAGGCACTTTTTCTATTTTTTGCAATTTTTGATTTTTTTGTATTTTTTCAAGACTTTATATGATTTTTAGGATTTTTTCAGCATCATATATGAATTTATTTTTTTGGGGATTCTTTCAGGATCAATAAATATGTACAAAGGATGCCTCCAGACAGAACGAGCATCATGGATAGAACTTCTTCAGGTGCAGGATATTGATAGGATCAGGGAGCTGCTCTCCCTCTTTAGTAGATAACAAATAAGAACATGTCCCAAAAGCAATAGTAATAATGTATGGTCCAAGCCAATTAGGTTTGAATTTGCCCTTTTTCTCTCTATGTTGTTGGTTCTTAGGGTTTTCTCGTAAGACAAGAACTCCCACTTGGAATTCTCTAGGGTGAACCTTTTTGTTGGATGCTTTGGACATACGCTTTCGGTAAACCCTCATGTGATCAAATGATGCTTTACACTTCTCATCTAGAAGTTCTAATTCTTTGAGCCTCATGGTGTGGTAGTCTTCATTTGCAACTGAACCTTTAAGGGAAACTCTAAGTGAAGGAATCTCCACCTCTAAAGGTAACACTGCTTCAGCACCATATGTAAGGGCAAAAGGAGTAGCCCCAGTTGGAGTATGAATATTCATTCTATAAGCCCATAAGGCTGGATTTATCTATAGATGCCAATCTCTACCATTCTTGTGAACTATTCTATGGAGAATTTTGAGAATGGTTTTATTTGAAGCCTCTGCTTGTCCATTTCCTTGTGGGAAGTAAATGGAGGACCAATGTTGTTTTATCTTGAACTTCTTGCAGAGTTGTTTAAGGTCCTTGTTTTTAAACTGACCTCCATTGTTAGTGATTATCTCAGAAGGCACTCCATATCGACAGATGATATGTTTTAAAATGAACAGAGAGACTATTTTGCCTAAGACAACAGAAAGTGGCACAGCCTCTACCCATTTAGTAAAGTAGTCAGTAGCAGTGATGATAAATTTGTGTCCACCTAATGAATTGGGATGAATCTACCCAACAAGATCAAAGGCCCAACACTGAAATGGCCAATGATATATAGACGGAATAAGCTCCTCGCCTAGAGCATGTATCAGGTTACCATGTTTCTGACACTTTTCACATGATTTAGCAAAAGCTACTGCATCTATCTGCATGGTAGGCCAATAGTACCTAGCCCTAAGCAACCTTTGGGCCATGGCAAGACCATTGGAATGTCCTCCACAAATGCCCTTGTGAATGTCATCTAATGCTTGATCAGACTCATCCTTTTCCAAGCACCTAAGAAGTGTCCCATCTAAACCACTCCTATACAGATCACCAGAGATAAGGGTGTGGCGAGAGGCATTTCGGGTAAGGTTTCTTCGTTAAAAATAGTTGAAGGTTTTGGGAATAATTCCATCATAGAGATATGAGTAAATGGCACCATAGCGGGATGACTCGTGGTCAAAAAGGGTACAAACAACTTGGCTTTCTTGGGAGTCATAGATAGGTTAGTGTAGATCTTCCACCAAGAATTTGAATTTGGACTCATGTTGTTCTAGCTAAAGAAGTGAAGCCAATGTAGCCATAGCATCAACTACTTTATTCTGTACTCTAGGGATTTGTTGAAATGTAATAAAGGTGAAATATCATCTCAATGAATCAACCATTTTCTTGTAGGATACCAATTTTTCATCCTTTGTTTGGTATTCTTCATGAACTTGGTTGATTATTAATTGTGAATCCCCATAGATATGAAACTCTATGATTCTCCATTCTATTGCCATTTTTAGTCCATTTGTCAAAGCCTCATACTCAACAATGTTATTTGTACATGGGAACAATAGTTTATAGGACTTAGGAATTGTGTACCCATGAGGAGAAACAAACAATACCCCAGCTCTTGAACCATTTTGCATGAAAGAGCCATCAAAGAACATCTTCCATGTTCTTGTAGTCATGTAAATTATGTGCTCATCTGGAAATTCAACTTGAATAGGCATGTTGTCTTGTATTGGAAAATCAGCCAATTGATCTGCAATGGCTTGTCCTTTTATAGCTTTACGCTCAGCATACTCTATGTCAAATTTTGATAAGATCATCATCCACTTAGCAAGTCTACCTATGAGAGTAGCCTTACCAAGAAAATATTTGAGAGGATCGATCTTTGCTATGAGGTGTATTGTATGTGCAAGCATGTAATGTTGCAACTTTTGGGAAGCAAACACCACCGCAAGGCAATATTTTTCAATACTAGTGTAATTAACCTCATATGACACAAGAGTATGACTGATGTAGTATATAGCTCTTTCTTTTCCAATGTCATCAAGCTGAGCTAATAATGCCCCCAAGGAAGATTCTATTGCTGAAACATACAATATGAGTGGTTTTCCTGGGATAGGAGGCATTAAGATTGGAGGATTGGCCAAGTACTGCTTGATTTGGTCCATGCTCTTTTGACAATCCTCATTCAAGACACATTTAACCCCCTTATGCAATGTCTTATTGAAGGGTTGAGCTCTATCTGCCAGTTGTGAAATGAACCTCCTTATAGATTGAAGGCATCCTTGAAGACTCCTCATTTGGCTAATGTTTTTGGGAGGCAGCATATCCAAGCTTGCTTGAACTTTCTCTGGGTCCACCTCTATGCCTTTGGCTGAAATGATAAATCCTAGAAGTTTTCTAGAGGTGACTCCAAATGCACACTTTTTAGGATTTAATCTTAATTAAAATTGTTCCATATGATATAGAATGACTTCTAAATCTCCTAATTGTGTATCCCTTTTTTTAGATTTTTCCAAGGTGTCATCCACATAATCTTCCATATTCTTATGCATCATGTCATGAAAGATAGTTGTCATAGCTCTTTGATAAGTAGCTCCTGCATTTTTCAATCCAAAAGGCATAACGTTCTAGTAGTAGGTACCCCATGCGCAAGTGAATGTAGTCTTGTCCTGGTCTTCAAGAGCTATTTTAATCTAATTATATCTAGAAAAACCGTCCATCAAGGAATAGGTCTCATAACACGTGGTCATGTCCACTATCATGTCTATGTTAGGAAGTGGAAAATCATCCTTTGAGAATGATTTATTAAGATCCCTAAAATCTATGCAAATGTGAATGGACTTGTCATGTTTTGAAACTGGGACAATATTTGAAATCCATTCGGCATAGTCAATGGCTCTTATAAATCCTGCATTGAGGAGTTTTTCTAGTTCTTCTTTGATGAGAAGAGCTATGTGAGGATGCATGATGAGATTAGTGTCCAATCCTGGCATATCTGAGTAAGTCCAAGAAAAATTAATCTTCTTGCTCTGTAGGAACTTGGTATATGCTTATTTTTCTTGTGTTGATAGAGACTAAGCCAAATGCACTATTTGTGGTGCTTCTTCTATACCCAAATTAACTGGATGTGTAGGCTCAACAAGCACTGAAGATCTATCTTGAAAGTAACTTGGGAGATGATCAAGTACCTCATCCTTAGGTGCCTTAGAGAGGTTTTCACCCTTGGATACGTCCTTTATTTTTACTTTTTTAGGTTCTGACACTGCCACATAGTGGTTTTCGCCATCAGAACTCTTATTCTTTTTTTCTTTTCTTTTCATTTTGTGACTAAGGTACTTGATATCTAGTTATGTCATGCTTGTAGTTGGTTCACTGGTGGAAGAGACTATAGGCTCAAGGGCATTTAGGTAACATGCTATCTCATAGTCATTTTGGAATGTTAAGAGCTAAGGCTCTTGATAGCATTGAGACCAATCAATTAGGTGAGGGTGAGCAAGGGGTAGGTCAATGATAGGTTCAATTTTGTGGATATGAATGGTATCATCTCTGGTGATTGTAGAGTTAGGGTCTGTCAAGTATCCCTCTAAGGTACCCAAATCAAGATTTATCCTACCAAGTGAAGCATCATCCACTAAAGTGACTTGCGGATTTGAATCCTCTAATCCTACACTAGAATCATTAGCTACCTTAGGTTGGGAACTATAAGTATGGATGACATAAACATCCATGTCAACTGTAGAAGAATCAGAGAGAGATTCCCATTCATACACATGTGAGTTCGTATCTGAATCCTGACTACTATGTTTACACCAAGCATGTTTACGACATCTGGATGTGGAAGACCTAATGTCACCAATGGTAACACCTTCTTGAATGCCATTCATGTATTGAATAGGATCTTCAATAGCTGATTCCTCTTGTTCTAAGCTTGAAAGTATTGTATGGTCAACTGTAGTATCTGAATCTCCCCAAAGGAGGTTAGTGGAAGGGACCCAATCTTCACACATGTCCTACTAGTTTGTCAAATTGGGTGTATACTTTATTTCATCCTCACTATCCGTCTCACCAAGGATAGGAACATGGTTCTTGTTCTGATTTTCAAAACCTAGGCCAACCATTTTTTTAGACCTGCGACCAAAAAAAGCATGATCGAGAGGTTCAGCTCTTGCATCTAATCTGTGACTGAGAGGATCACTAACTCAAGATGTCTACATACAAGAACCCAAGGTACAAACAGGCTTCCAGTGGCAGAGTAAGTAACCTACTAAAATCTAGTTGACCAAGGATAACTGAAAGTGACACAAATCAAATAGACAACAAAAAGACTCTGTGCGACAATTCACAGAATACTGGGATGATATAATCTGGCCAGGCGATATTTCCTACAGAGGTTATGCAACAGTTTCTAGGCAAGCTATGACCACACAATGGGAGATTCAAAGAGACAAGGGCAAGAATTCCAATATCCTCAAGAATCAAGATGAGAATGCAATGCAACTATGCTAAGAATAAAGATGCAAGAATGCAACTATGCTATGGAAATGAAAGTATTACAAGCCTTAGTAATTAAGCTATGTGAGCTAAGCTAGAACTTGAAAGGAAATCTAAGCTAGGAGAGCATAAACATGAAGCTATGATGCAAGAGTGAAAGCTAGAATGCAAGAAGATCTCCAAAGCTCCAAAGTCACCAAGAAATCCTGCAACATAAGATTAGTATTCAAAAGTTGGGATCCTAGAATGAGAAAAGAGATCTCCTTTTAAAGGAATTGAAAAGGAATGGACCATGGAGATTAAGAGGCAAAAGATTTAATCAAGGGTGGAGCTTGAAAGAGGAGAAATCCATGTGCACAAATCTCCTCCAATGAGAAAATAAGAGTTAACTTTTGTGCCCCATATGAGACAAAAAGGTCTTTTCTTCTTTTTATAAAATAAGAATAATGATTTATTTGTGCAACTTAGGATAAGAGGAAAAGTGGGGGCTTTTTATTTAATAAAAGGGGAGGGAATTCCTTTTAAATAAATAAATACTTAGGATAAAATGGTTAGCCCATAGAATATAATCAAATAAATGATAGAATTAAGATTTGATCAAGGAAATTGATATTGAATTGAAAATGTTGATTTAGGAAATTGATAAATTGCTGAATGGGGGTCCAAAGTCTAGGCGACCATTCTAGGACTATCCCTAAGCCTATAATTGGTTGGAGAGAGTATCATACATCTCCACCATTCTCTCATTTCTTTTCAAATAGGAGAGGTCGGGGAAAAATCCTCTAAAGACAATTTTAGCCTTTCTTAGTTGAGCTTCCAAATTCAACAAGTCATAGAATTTGGTAATTTTCCTTCTTATGTCATCCTCATCCAACATGTTTCTTGTCACATCTTCATCATCACACCCCTCATGCTCCTTGATAGTACCAATGTTGGGGATAAGAGTCTTCTTGGCATTCTTGATAAAATCCTCTGAATCTACATAACTGTATACACCAAAGGCCATTCCGAAATGATTCAACCATGTGATAACCTGTGGTAATGCCCTCTTACCAATCAAGAAACTTGACACTCTGAACTACCGAGGAGTGAAGGTCTATTTTCTGTGAGGTGTCAGGTATTCTTTGTCAGTCCAAATTAATTTCCATATGAATTCTAATAGGGAAATTCTTGGTGGTACATACTTAGGGAGTATGTGTTGGGGTTGTGGGAATCCATAAACTCTAATCATTGTGTAATTTTGGCCCAAGTAGAAGTCACCCCAATTATGGCCCATTGGCTATTTATCAAAAAATTTATTAGGCCTAAGAAGCTTCAACGTCCTGACTGGTAGCCTTGTGATGTTTGTCCCTAATAAGTTCAAAATTTGTAAGACTATCCAATTTTGAAATGCACAGAAGTCATTTTCATTTGATGTGTAATTCCACACCCTTAACCAAAACTGCACAGGATTGGGTTGTCCCTCAAACATTATCCTTGGTCTTAGCATCTGGACATCCAAACTATTAATATTGTAATATAAATTTAAGTTCATCAAGAGAGAATAATGCATGAACCTTATTGGCTTCTTGTCCTCCTTAATCATCATCAAGCCTTCATGCATTTTGTCAATTACATACTGAATGTAATTGTAATCTATATTAGCATGTGAATTTTGGATGTCCAGGATCATCATCAGTATGTCTGTTGGCATCATTTATGCATCTCCATCTATCCCTAAAACTCCACATAGTCTATAGGCCAAATATTTCATATAAAAATGGAGGGCTTTATATGCATAAGGAGCTTGCATGTGTGCTGGAGAGGGGCTATATACTTGCCAGTTTTAGGCATATGCCGGGAAATCTGGGTTCTTGAAAGCCCTAATTGGCTTGCATATTTCTCATTTTCCCTTTTGAGGTCTATTTCTGTAGAAGAGGATGAAAAAAAATTAAAGGTCTTCATGAAAGATCCCCTCTCCAAAGTCACTAGGGCTGCTGATCATTCTTTCTAATGGTTTTAGACATAGGGTCATAGAGTCTGGTCAACTCATGCATAAGGTCAATGTCTAAGAAGACATCTGGAACAATTAACTTCGCCATACCTAGAGTCCATGCATTAAAAATGGGGATGGCTCTACTACGGTTATTATAAAAGTAACTAAACAACATGAAACCATAACATGAGGGAGTAATGTGATCTCTACAATCTGCCATGTAGTCAAGAAAGACTTCATCACTAACCTTTTTATTTTGATTTGATCTAGGGAGAAAATTGATGAATTCTTTTGAGAAATTAGGCTTCCCTTTATCCTCGCCTCCTTGTTCCTTAGCTTCCTCACTGGATGAGGCTCAGCTTGATTTTGGTTGACTCATTTTCAATCTTTGATAAAAACTCAAATTCTGCAAATTTGATCTGCAAATTACACACTGTGATTGCTCGAAGCTCTCAATTTCTCTTTGAAAAACTATTAAGTGTTAATGCATGAATGTCCCATCTATATATTATTGATCAATGAATGCGTAGGAATTGCCTAGATCTCTACAAATCTTTCTCGAGTCACTTCAGCATTCACTTCTACATAACACCAAATTCAAATAAGAGCTAGCCATAATGCTGAGATGTTGACAGTTATCATTTATAATTTGGAAAGAAATAAAAATGAATGATTACTGTGTAATTACATTAAAGCCCTCAAAAATTGATAAAAACCCTCAGTTGACATCTAATTGGCTAATTTGTGTACTTTTTTCCATCTCGGCAGAGTACTTTTCCACATCAGAACAAATCTTTTCCTTTATTTATTTGTGAGAACTTAACCTGGCTTAAATTGGAGATTCAATGATTGAAAGAGTTGTTGCAATCTCTAGGTCATTTCTTTAATTTCAGTTATATCATGAGATCAAATGAGTGAAAGCATTCTCACGATCTCTGAATGCTTATCTTAACTCAAGTTTAATCACGAGATAAAGCGACTGAAAGCATTCTCGTGATCTCTGAATATTTTCTTCACCCATGGTTTTATTAGGAGATCTAGCGACCACCGTTTGATATCATCTGCATCCATGACCTTTGTACAATTTTCAAACCTTTAACTTTAACTCACATATGATTGCGTGATCCATCGATTGAAAGCTTTCTCTGAATCTCATAAATCTCAACTTAATCTTAGTCTTCCTCTAAGATTCGATGACTGAATGTGTTCTCACAATATCCAAATCATTTCTTTAACTTCAGTTATATCACAAGATCAAGTGAATGAAAGCATTCTCGTGATCTCTGAATGATTATCTTAACTCAAGTTTAATCTTGAGATCCAACGACAACTACGATCTCTTGATCTTTGAATACCTTTACTAACCTTGGTTATATTATGAGATTCAATGAACATAATTATCTCTGAATCACTAGACAAATTCCTTAACCTTGGTCTAATCTTGAGATTAAACACCATTCATTGATCTTTTACATTATCTACGGTTCTCGCTGAATCACTTAATACCTTAAGACTTAACCAATATATATCATGAGATCATGAGAGAATTGTTACCTTTGCTTTTGTCACTGAATCTTAGAATGCAAAGTCACTAACTGTTAATCTTCATGAGATTAAGAAAACACTATATTTTCTAAGTCACTGAATGCCTTGTCTTAACTATCAACTAGTATCTAGCGATTATGCGACTGAAGAAATCTTCATCCTTTTATAAGATTATTGTTGAATCGCTAGGTATTTCACACTTAACTGTCGCGTCCTCCAAATTAAGCGAACACCTTATTCGCTTGATCACTGAAATTTTTTCTTACTAACTGCAAGGGCTTAGAGATTATGAGATAACGGCCTCATTGAATCTGCAAATCCATTACTTACTACAGAGTCAAAGCTGAGATATAATAATAATCGTTGATCAAGATTTGCATCAATGGCCTAAGCTTGATCGCTAGATACTTTACAACTTCACCACTACATCAAGCGAATGGAAGAGAACCACTACACTAGGTCGCTAGATGTTTTAAGAAAACCACTAGGAATTATGAGAACTGGAGATATCACTATCACTGGATTGCCAAATGAATTCATTAACTGCCATGACTTAACTAGAGATTATGTGACTAAATGAAACAAAATGAAATCCAAATCTTGCCGCTTGTTCACTGAATGAAAGAAGACTTAAAAAATTTATCATGAGACTCAATAAACACCAAGGGAGATGAATAACCATGTGCACACCTGGGAAATTAAGGGCCCGAAGAAGTAATGAAAAATTAGAAAAACTAGGGACACTTAAGAAATTCTCAAAGATAAAACCCTACCGAAAACTACCAAAACCTAGGGCAAAGGTACGCGAGAAAATTTTACACATGGTGACCTTAAGAAATAACTCATCTTTTGGACAATGTTTGCAGACACAGGCATGATTCTGAATGTTGAAAAATAAAAATGATCTTTCTCTAAAAACCCTAAAAATACTCCAACACATTGTCCAAAAGTAATTAACTTGCAGAATATAGAAACATTCACACAAGTATAACACCAGGATTTATAGTGGAAAGAGAACTTGGGAAAAACCACTTTGTAACATGTTACTGATATTTTCACTCTTCTGAAGTGAGCTCTGTGAAAAGCTAACCTTGTTAAAGGTTTACAAACACATTGCTAGGTGTGACCCTGTTAAATGATTTAAACACTGTCGAAAGTGACCTGGTTAAAGGATTTAAGTACATTCCATTATAATTTTACCTTGATTAAAGGATTTAAACAATGACTGTTAGGTCAACCTTGATTAAAGGATTTAGAGTGATACATTGGTTAGAAAGTAGCAATAATTTCTTATCTAAAAAACATACAACTCACTTTGCAAATAAAAGATCCAATTCACACATATATGTTGATTTACTGACTGAGTTCCATTTCCATCTCCATCACTGATCTACTCAAAATTTGCTTCAAGGAATCACAATTATGATCAACTCCTTCACAATTTCACCTTCTGCCTTCTGCTTAGACTTATTAGTCAATAACATCAACAACTTTAACATACTATGTAACCTCATAATTAGTTTTTCCTTTATACCTCTTCAATTAGGTAGATCCATCTTTTGTCTCTTAATCTCCTCTGTAGATCTTAGGTTAAGGTCAGATTCATCGAATCCTTCCAAAATTTAAGTGCTTCATCCTTACTTCTAGATACATCTTCAAACTTCTCATTGAATCCATAATAAAATGATTTACCATGTATTAAATTCTCTGTACAATCAATTAATAAAGTCAATACAATCTACATAACCCAAGAATTTAACTATGTCGGTTGGGAATCTGAATTATTTCTTGAATGTAAATTACTGACACTCAGTCAATACTATTTTCATCTCCTCAGTCATCACTGCGTAACTCAGTCATCTCTACAAACTGTCTTCCTCAACTAACACTGTCTTGCTTGGTAATTTCCTATCACTCGACATAAACTAATGTTTGGTCAACACTAAATTTAATCAGCATATATTGGTGCTCAGTCGACACTAACATCACTTGACTTAAACTAGATTTCTTCACTTTTGATCGATTAAACCTACTTCTTCAGTCTTTCTTCTTACTTAGATAAACAATACATTATCTTATCAATGTGCCAAATAATGAAGTACCCATTGAAGTATCAAATAACTCAACCTTTCCTTAGATTCTCTTGTTATCTCCCTTGCCCTAATCCTTTTCATCAATCAATAGATATATTACTTTTGTAGATAGCAATTGTCTTACCAGTTAAGGTTTGACATCAATGACAATACAACAATTGTTTAAATTGTAGTTTCCAACAATACCCCTCTTTGGCATTGATGGAAACACCACATGAATAACACATGATTTACCAACCAATCCAAAAAATGTCAGTGCATTAGAAAGATTTATAATATCCTTAGCTTCATTCTGATTCACAACAACTTAGCCTTGCTTGACGGTTCACACAGTTACTCCCTCTAAATCTTTTATGTATCTCTCTCCCTCTAATTCTCTGAATCTTCAAATCTTGGAACATATACCTCAGTGTTCTTTATAACTATTTTTTCATCTGAATCTCTCCCTCTTTGACAATAATGCCAAAGCAGTATCTAGCACTTAAATCTTTCATATGTAAATGTCATCTTGTCATTTTAGTATCAGTATTTCTCCCTATGTCATCTTGCTTATGACTGATTATCAGCTTTGCTATTCTTTGCACAACTCTAGGAAACTCCTAAAGTGTGACCTTTCTTGCATCAATTTTTTAGATTTTCTGTGTAGCACATTTGATGCAGTGCTCCTAGTTGACTAGGCAGCTTCAGTTAGGGGAATCACCCCTAATTTACCTCTAAGATATTCATGAGCATCCTTAGGTAAATCTTTTGTGAATATGTCTGCTATTTGTTCCTTTGTATTCACATATTCCATTCTCACTTCTTTATCTTGTACCAATTCCCTCAAGTAATGATACTTGATAGCAATATGTTTAGTCTTTGTGTGCATCATTGGATTCTATGATATGTTGATAGCTGTTATCATGTAAAATAACAACCGGCTCAGTGATTTGCTCTTTCATTCCTTTCAACAATTTCTTGATCCATACCAGATTTGAACAGTTCACTACAATTGATACATACTCAGCTCTGCTGTAGATTGGGAAATGCAGTTTTGTTTCTTGCTTGTCTAGGAGACTAATATTTTTCCTAGAAAGAATGCTCCACCACTTGTACTTTTCTTGTCATCAACATTTCTTGCCCAATCTACATCAGTGTAGACTCTCAGTTCAAATTTTTCATTCTTCTTGTAATATAATCCATAATCTTTTGTCCCTTTTAGATATCTCAGTATTCTCTTCACAACCATCATAGGATTTTCCTTAGGATTGGCAGAGAATCTTGCCACAATCCCAATTTCTAGGGCTATATCTGGTATGCTATGGACAACATATTGTAGCTTTCCAATCATGGATCTATACAAGGTTTGATTCACTTCAGCAGTATCATCAGTTTTAGATAGTTTATGTCTAGTAGCCATAGGAGTACTTACTGGTCTAGAATCCTCCATACCAAAAATTTTCAGTATCTCTTTGACATATTTAGATTGTGTGATAAAGATACCTTTCTCCATCTGATAGACTTGCAACCCAACAAAGAATTTTATCTCTTGAAACATCTAATCTCAAACTCAGTTTGCATCTCATTTGAAAATTTCTGACATAGGGCATCTTGTCCTCCAGATATGATATCATCCACAAAAATTTTAGCTAACAAAATCCCTTTACCTTCTTCAGCTTTCATGTATAGATAATTGTTTTCATTTGTCCTTGCAAATCTAATCTTTATCAAATAATTGTGCAACCTCTCATACCATGCTCTGGGGGCTTGTTTCAATCCATACATCACCTTTTTCAGTTTGCAAACCATATTTTTCTTGTTTAGATCAAAAAATCCTTCAAGTTGTTCAATGTATACTTCTTCTAATCTACCGTTAAGAAATGAAGATTTGACATCCATCTAATAGAATTTGAAGTCTCTATATGTAGCATATGCAAGTAAAGTTCTCACTCCTAATCTTGCTACATGGGAAAATGTTTCCTCATAGTCTATTCCTTCTTCTTGAGCATAACCCTTGCATACCAATCTTGCCTTGTTCCTTGTGACTTGTCCATGTTCATTAAGCTTGTTTCTGAATACCCACTTTATTCCAATAACATTCTTGTTTTCTGGTCTCGACACCAGAGTCCAAGTATCATTATTTTCTATTTGATCTATTTCTTCATTCATAGCTTGAATCCAGACTTCATTCTCTAAAGAATCTTTTACTGTCTTAGGCTCAAAATCACATAATAAACATGTAGGGTCTTTCAACTTACTTCTGGTCAAGACTCTAGATTCCTTATCTCCGATGATTTTCTCAAGCTTATGATGTCTTCTCACATACTGTGCCAATGTAGGTTCAGATTTCTTTTCTCCTTGATCTTCAGGTTCATCATGAAAATTTTTAGTTTCTACTTTTGATTGCTCAGTAGTATCCTCCTGATGCTTGAAATTTCTTACCCATGACTCTGCATTTGGTGTAAGTGTGTTACTTGCCTCTCCTTCCATATAGACAAAAGATCTATAATCTTTAGGTTCTTGTTTACCTTCTTGTTTGTTC
Organism: Chamaecyparis obtusa; assembly: GCA_027943335.1. Lineage (NCBI taxonomy): Eukaryota > Viridiplantae > Streptophyta > Pinopsida > Cupressales > Cupressaceae > Chamaecyparis > Chamaecyparis obtusa. The sequence continues at coordinate 869,230 of BSBK01004744.1, read as the reverse complement.
TTCTCTTTCTTGATTTGTACTCGATTTAAGGTACAAACAGCTGTACTCACAACTTCTCTCCAGTATTTTTGTGCAACATTCTTCTCAATCATTAGTGTTCTTTCACAATCCATAATTGACCTGTTTCTCCTCTCAACTATACCATTTTATGGAGGTTTTCTAGGTGTAGACATCTATCTCTTGATTCCTCTATCATTGCAAAATAGATTGAACTCATTTGATATAAACTCTCCACCTCGGTCAGATCTTAGACATTTTAGGCTTTTACCTGTTTCTTTTTCAACTTTTTCCAAATACCACTTAAACAACTAAAATGCATCATATTTTTCTTTCAAAAACATTATAGTCATCATCCTAGTGTAGTCATCAACAAACAAACAAAAAGTATCTAGCACCACAGTAACTTTGTACACCCATAGGTCCACAAAGGTCAGTATGAACCAAATCCAAAATATTTTCAAAAGTAAATGTCTTGCTCTTGAAACTAGACTTTGTCATTTTACCCAACTAACACTGTTTACACATCACATTATCAGGTTTCTTCAATCTCGAGAAACCTCTAACTTTCTTCTTTTTACTAATATTTACTAGATTGTCAAAGTTTGCATGACATAGCCTCTTATTCCATAACCATACATCATCAAATTGTGAAAACAAACATGTCTCTTCAGATAGATCTCGATAGAACAAGTTACCTCTAGTCTGTTATCCACTTCCAATTAGCTCACCAGTAGAATCACATACTTTAGTCTTTCTATGATGAAACTCCACTCGTTAACTAGTGATGTTAAGCTGTGCAACACTCAACAAATTGTAGTTAAGACCTTCAACACAATAGGCATTTTCACATGTGATATTATGATGCAGGAGCATTATGGGTGTAAGAGCAATCTTGCATCACCCAAAAATATTTCTGGTTTTGTTTTCAATAAGGGCTATCTTGTGTAGAGCTACTATTTATGGAAACTTACTATTTTTAGTAAGTTGGTCATATGATCTCGGAATGTTCTGATTTCACAGTTGGAGGTTCATCTCAGTCATTTCAACCTACCAGTTGAGTTTCATTGCCACATCATCAGTATTGGTGAAGTTATTGAGGTTTTTGGGTATGAAATCTTTTAGGTCAATTTTGAAGGCCTTAGAGGCTCCAGATTGCAATCAACCCCCAGCTGACTAGCACTAGCACATGCCAGGCAGTATAGATCTCATCATGGCATTTCTGAAAAGTGGTTACAATAGAAAAATAGAGTTACGGTTAAAAAGTTATGGCCTCCAGAAGTTGGGTTACCTAAAATCATATTTTGTATTTCTTTTGAGCCGACCCTATTGTAATAATTGTGAAAAATAAATAATTCTATGTTTTGTCGGCCTAAAGGGCTAAATTTCTGGAACCTTCTCAGGCAGTGAAAATTGCCTATATAAGAAAGGTATGTAGTGTTGTCTTAGGTAGTTCGGAACAGTTCTAGGTAGTAGATCTGGGTATTGATTCGAGGCTTTGTCCTATAGAATATTGTAAGTGAATGCCCATGTGGCTTTGCATATTGTAATTCTAAAAGTTTGTAATTCCACATTTGTGGAGATAATAAGAAGCCAATTTTTTATTCTTGCATATTGTTGTTGTTTATGTGTTTATGTTATGTGTTTATGGTATTAAGGGGAGCACCCTTCATCAAGTGGTATCAGAGCCAGGTTTTCTTGAGTGTGTAAATAGATCGCCAATTGTGAGGTAGTTTTCACCAGGACCATGGGTTGGGGTTTTTGTGTAATTAAATCGCCGATTGTGAGGTAGTTTGCACCAAAATTGTGGGTTAGGGTTTCATTGTAAACAGATCACCAACTGTGAGGCAGTTTGCACCAGGACCGTGGTTAGGGTTTCAACAAGAATCATGAAAATGCCCCCACAAAGGGAATGTGGTGGAAGAGCTGGTGTTGTAACACCTAAGGTTAGGGCACTATAGAGACAAGTGTGAGCATTGCAAGAGGAGATTCATAGAGGAATGAATCTTAATGTTAGAGACGAAAGCGAGGATGAAGCTAAAGAAGGAAATGATGATCAAGAAGAAGAAGCTGAAGTTTTGAATCAAGAGGAAGAAAGGCTTTTCTGGGCCATTTCCAAGATCGAAAAAAGACCTAAGATCGAGGTTCCTACATTTTCAAAAAATCTTAACCCAGAAGAATTGATCGACTGGATCAATGAATGTGAAGAATATTTTGAGTATGAAGATATTGAGGATCCTGATAGGGTCAAATTCGCGAAGGCTAGATTGAAAGGTCATGCGAAGATCTAGTGGCAAGAGATTCAATTGGAGTGAAATAAAAGAGGGAAAGATAAAATCACAAGATGGGATCAGATGGTGGATAAATTGAAGCGGTAGGTCATCCTTGTTGATTAAGAGCTTGATCTACTGAAGAAAATACAAAGTTTGAAGCAAGCGGGATGATCTGTTCAGGAGTATACAGAGGAGTTTTATCAAATCCTCATCAGAACAGGCCATGCAGAAGCTGATAAGGAGAAAGTTTCTCATTACCTTAATGGGTTGAGGCCAAGCATTCAGGAGGAGCTGAATCTGGTCCGAATGAACAATATTGAAGAGGCATACCAATTTTCCCTAAAAGTAGAGGAAAAGCTGAACAAGAAGTTTGAGAGTAGACAAAATGGAAGAGGTCACGGTGGACAATTTGGTGGACGGTCATATGGAGGCCAAAATGAAGATCCAAAAAAGAAGGATGAGGCTAGTAGTAGTCAAAATCAGAGAGGAACAATTCCAATCATTTCCAAGATCAGAACAATAGAGATCAGAGAGGAAGAGGACAAGGTTCAGGAAGAGGAGGCTTCCGTGGAACATGTTTTCACCATGGGGAAGAAGGTGATAGGGCATTTGAATGTCCTCAATGCCAAGGAAGGATAGATAGGAGGAATGAAGGCCATACCAGAGTTGCATATATAGATGAGGATGCCAAATCATCAAATTCTGAAGAGGCTAAAAGAGGAGAAACACTGATCAACAAAAGAGTCCTACTGAGTGGTGAGAATGAACCTAAACAAAGGAGAAGCCTATTTCACACCAGGTGCAAGTGTGAGGGTAAGTGTTGTGATGTGATTATTGATAGTGGTAGTACTGATAATTTGGTGTTAGAAGAGATGCTGACAAAGTTGAAGCTCAAGAGGCAGAAACATCCACATCCATATCGGGTTGCTTGGGTGCAAGATGGCCACAAGGTCATGGTCAGTGAACAGTGCCTAGTGAAGTTCAAGATCGGTCGGTACCAAGATGAGGTACTATGTGATATCATACCTATGGATGCATGTCACATGTTGTTGGGTAGGCCATGGCAGTTTAACAGATGTGTTGTACATGATGGTCATGCGAATACCTATTCCTTGACAAAGGATGGAGTGCGACATAAGCTAAAACCATTGAAGGAATCAAAAGAAAAGGTATGTGGTAATGCGAGAATAAGTTTTGTTGATAGAGGAAATTTCTTAGATGGTATGAGCCATGAGCATGTGTATTTTTTTTTAATTTCAAAAGCTAGTAAAGAAGAAGTAGAAGATGTACCTATAGAAGTTGCAGAATTATTGAATGAGTTTCAAGATATTGTATCTGATAATGTACCTGATGGATTACCACTGGTAAGGAAGATCAGTCATTAGATGGATTTGATTCCAGGAGCCAATTTTTCAAACAAGGCAGCACATAGAATGACACTAGTAGAAAGTGAAGAGTTGAAGATAGATTTGAAGTTTAGTTCATCACATCATCCACAAATTGTATATGGAAGTAGTCCCAGAAATGCATCTGAGTTGAGAAAGATAGATAAAGGAGAAATAAGTAGTGCTGAAGCTGAGGATTTTGCAAAACATTTGAAGAACATCCATGAGGAGGTGAGGAAGCACATTACGAAGATGAATGCACAATATAAGGCTAAGGAAGATGAGAAAAGGAGGCATAAGGAATTTTAGGTTGGAGATGAAGTCATGGTTCATTTGCGGAAGGAAAGATTTCCAGTTGGTACATATAACAAGTTGAAAATGAAGAAGTTTGGGCCATGTAAGATACTGAAGAAGCATGATTCAGGAAATGCATATGAGGTCAAGTTGCCTACTGAGCTGAATATTTCACCAGTATTTAATGTTTCAGATTTGATAGAGTATCATGAAAGAGTGTTGAAGATGAGGTTACAACAACACATTGGAGTATTCTAGCAACCAGTTCAGATATCAAGGAGATTGAAGACATACTGGATAGTCATGCTGGCAGAAGCATAATGAATAAGACATATGAAGAGTATTTGGTCAAATGGAAAGGATGACCTGTTGAAGATTCATCAAGGCTAGCAAAGGAGGAGGTTAACCATCTTGGTTTTCCTCTGCACACTTGAGTCGTGACAGGGTCACTTCTCAAATTACCCCGGGTGTCTGATGCAGGAGCATCCTGGGTGTAAGAGCAATCTTGCATCACCCAAAAATATTTTTGGTTTTCTTTTCAATAAGGGCTATCTTGTGCAAAGCTGCTATTTATGGAAACTTTCTATTTTTAGTAAGTTGGTCATATGATCTTGGAATGTTCTGATTTCATAGTTGGAGGTTCATCTCAGTCATTTCAGCCTACCAGTTGAGTTTCATTGCCACATCATCAGTATTGGTGAAGTTATTGAGGTTTTTGGGTACAAAATCTTTCAGGTCAATTTTGAAGGCCTTAGAGGCTCTGGATCACGATCGACCCCTAGCTGACTAGTGCTAGCACTTGTTAGGCACTGTAGATCTCGTCATGGCATTTCTAAAAAGTGGTTACATTAGAAAAATAGAGTTACAGTTAAAATGTTATGGCCTGCAGAAGTTGGGTTACCTAAAATCATATTTTGTATTTCTTTTGAGCCAACCCTATTGTAATAATTGTGAAAAATAAATAATTCTATGTTTTGTCGGCCTAAAGGGCTAAATTTTTGGAACCTTCTCGGGTGGTGAAAATTGCCTATATAAGAAAGGTCTATAGTGTTGTCTTAGGTAGTTCGGAGCAATTCTGGGTAGTAGATCTGGGTATTGATTCGAGGCTTTGTCCTACAGAATATTGTAAGTGAATGCCCATGTGGCTTTGCATATTGTAATTCTGAAAGTTTGTAATTCCACATTTGTGGAGATAATAAGAAGCCAATTTTTTGTTCTTGCATATTGTTGTTGTTTCTCTGTTTCTGTTATGTGTTTGTGGTATTAAGGGGAGCACCCTTCATCATATTATCAGTTAGCTTAATTGATCCTTTACCCCTCATAGGACATGGTGCATCATTACCAAACTTAACACTTCTACCTTTGTAATGATCTAAGGTTTCAAATTTGCTTTTATCACCAGTCATGTGATGTGAGCAACCACTATCAATAATCCATTTATCACCTTTACTCACATAAGAAATAAGTGTAGTTTTATCATCTTCATCAAAATCATCTTTCATAGCAACATAAACTACTTCAATATCAAAATGATCACTATCACTATCATTTTCTTCTTCAGCAATATAACAAGATTTCTTACCTTTATCCTTGTAGTCTCTATACCTTTGGTGATCTCTGTTATCTCTTTTCCTTGTACTTGCTTTCTCTTTCCTCATCCTTGTCATTCCTGTCAGGACATCTTGCTACAATATGGCCAACTTTGTTACACAAAAAACAAATTATAGAAAGTTTACCTTTATATTTGCATTTTCCTCTTTTTAATCTTCTAGCCATGAGTGCATCAAGATCATCTAGTTCCTCATCATAAGTGTCACTGTCACTTTCACTATCACTTTCACCTTTCACACATTTTTCTTTTTCTCTCTTAGATTTATGCAAAACCATTTGTGACTTGAATGCATATTCAACTTTAGGACCAGTGCAGTTATCATAGTTAGATAGCTCAAAAGAAGTAAACTTACCAACAAGACTTTCCAGAGTTAGAACATTACTAGGGTTACATCTTGATTCTTGAATTGCAAAAATTCTAATAGCATAGATAGGAATAAAAATTCTCAATACCTTACCAATGACAGTCTCATCATCAATGATTTCATTAGCTCCTCTAATAGCATTCACTATCTCCTTAATTCTACCACAGTACTGAGCAATATTTTCACCTTCTTGCATTTTCATTTCATCAAACTTACCTCTCAAGCTTTCAACTTTTGCTCTCAGTACATTTGTATCACCACCATAGATGGTTGCAAGAGTATCCCACATTTTCTTTGCATTAGTGTAATCTTTGATATCTTCAAATTCAGAATAGCTTAAGGCAGATGCAATCTCCAACATTGCTTGATTGTGTTCCTATTTTTCTTTCATCTCCTTGGTAGTCAAAGGTGCAATAGGTATAACATAGTCATGTTCAACATAGTACTTCACCAAATCTCCAATATCAGCTAGATGCAGTTTCATCAGAATCTGCCATGCAGTGAAGTTCTCCTTGTTCAACTTCGGTACCTCCTTTTTATACATCTTGATCATTAGCTTTAAGTACCTTTAAAATTTTCTCTGTAAGCACCAACTTGGCTCTGATACCAATTGTTAATATTATTTAGAACAACATAGAGGGGGGGTGGTGAATCAGTTGTTCTCAGGTCCAGATGTACCAATTGAACTTTTAAATACTTCAACAATCTTAGATCTAATATCCAACACAACTTGATCTCTAAAGTATATATATCAGAAACATATAACATGCAGTCCACTGTGCAAAAGTTATTAACTTTCAGAATATAGAAACATTCACACAAGTATAACACTAGGATTTATAGTGGAAACCCAAATTGGGAAAAACCACTTTGTAACATGTTACTGATATTTTCACTCTTCTAAAGTGAGCTCTGTGAAAATCCAACATTGTTAAAGGTTTACAAACACACTGCTAGGTGTGATCCTATTAAAATATTTAAACGCTTAGTCAAAAGTGACCCGGTTAAAGGATTTAAGTACATTCCATTAGAATGCCACGTCAATTAAAGGATTTAATCAATGACTATTAGGTCAACCTTGATTAAAGGATTTAAAGTGATACAATGGTTAGAAAGTAGTAGTAATTTGTGATCTGAAAAACATACAACTCACTTTACAAATAACATATCCAATTCACACATATATGTTGATTTACAGACTGAGTTCCATTTCCATCTCCATCACTAATATACTAAGAATTCACTTCAAGCAATCACAACTCTGATGAACTCCTTCACGATTTCACCTTCAACCTTTTGCTTAGACTTATCAATTAATAACATCAACAACTTCAACATACTTTGTAACCTCACAATTAGGTTTTCCTTTATACCTCTTCAATTAGGTATATCCATCTTTTGTCACTTAATCTCCTCCGTAGATCTTAGGTTAAGGTCAGATTCATCGAATCCTTCTAACATTTAAGTTCTTCATCCTTCCTTCTAGATACATCTTCAAACTTCTCATTGAATCCATAATAAAATGATTTACCATGCATTAAATTCTTCATACAATCAATTAATAAAGTCAACATGATTTACATAACCCAAGAATTCAACTATGTCAGCTAGGAATCTGAATTCTTTCTCCAAATGTAAATTAATGACACTCGGTCAATATTGTGTTCATCTCCTTGATCATCAATGCATAACTCGGTCATCTCTACAAACTGTCTTCCTCGGCTAACACTGTCTTGCTCGGTAATTTCCTATCGCTCACCATAAATTGATGTTCGATCAACACTAAATTTACTCGGCATATGCTGGCAATTGTTCGACACTAACATCACTCGACTTAAACTAGATTTCTTCACTTTTGCTCTGTTAAGCCTACTTCTTCAATCTTTCTTCTTACTTAGATAAACAATACATTATCTTATCAATGTGCCAAATAATCAAGTACCCATTGAAGTAGCAAATAACTCAACCTTTCCTTAGGTTCTCTTGTTATCTCCCTTTCCCTAATCCTTTTCATCAATCAATAGATATAGTACTTTCTTAGATAGCAACTGTCTTACCAGTTAAGGTTTGACATCAATGATGATAAAAAAATTGTTTCAATTGTAGTTTCCAACTATGATTCAACATCAACATCTTCATGAAGACTTTGACACAAAGAAGACTTGTGAAGGCATACACATTCAGTTTTTAGAACTAGCTTCTACTACATTTCAACGTGCTTCCATCTCAATTCTGTTGGAATGTGAAGTCATCATGGACTCTCATTGAGATGTGGTTGAGTCATCATGGACTCTCATCTAGTTGTGGTTGAGTCATCATGGCTCTCTCATCTAGTTGTGGTTGAGACTTACTATATAAATAACATATTTTTATTGGGAGACTTACAATAAATAGTAAGGTTATTTGGTGAATTATAAATAGTAATTTTGACATGTGTTGAACATGTAGTTGTACAAGTCATACTGGATAAATTTAGTAAGTTGTCTGTAATTAGGATTCTACAATTCAATTTTTATATGCAACTCGAAGTCATGTTTTAAAGTACATTTTTGAGATTTTTGTTATTGTGAAAATTCTTGAGAATTAATACAAAACATATTTGCCTCTAGTTTTTTTCCTGGTATAATTTTACCAGGTTTTTCCATGTAAATTCGTGTGTTACATATTATTAATATTCTCTATATTATTTATGCACTAGTAATTTTCATAACAATTGGTATCAAAATGAGGTTATTTGTGTAGAAGTTATTTGTTTGAGAGGTGAGCAATGACAGAAGGTTTTGTTACCATATGTGAGGTGCAAAAGTTTGATGGTTCAAATTTTTCTCTATGAAAGTTGAAGATTCAAGCTTTAGCATTGAAGGGCAGATGTGGTAGATTTGTAAAAGGGGTAGCATCAAAACCTACAATATTGAGTGCAACGGTTTGAAATATTATGGATAGCACAACTAGAGAAACAAGCTAGTTATCTCTAGCAAATTCAAATTTGTTCAATGTTGCAGAGGAGAAATATACTCATGACTAATGGAACAAACTTGCAAAGTTGTATGAGATGAAGTGATTGGAAAACACTTTTTTTTTAAAAAGGCAATTGTATAATTTGAGGATGTGTGACAATTCATTAATCACTGGTCATTTGAATTATTTTAACGTATTGACAAGAAAGTTGGCTTTAGAGGGAGTTAAAATTGATGAAGAAGCTAAGGTAATAATTTTACTATGCTCCTTTCCTGAAAGTTGATATCAACTAGTTATGGCTCTTAGTAATTCTACACTGAGTAGAAATTTATTCTTTGAAGATGTGATAGCTACTTAAATCTCTAAAGATTTAAGGCAGAAGATATCTCAAGGATCTTCTTCAAAAGAAGCCCTAGTTGCTAGAGGAACCAATACTGGGCGTGGATAAACCAGGTCCAAATCTAAGGGGCAGAAAAAGGTAAAGTGTTGGAATTGTGGCTAAAATGGGCATGTCAAAAAGGATTGTAGGTTGCTAAAAGCAACCAAGGAGAATCCTAGTCCACCAACATCTGAGGAAAATATTGTAGATGTTCAAACACCATTAGAAGATAGAGAGAGATAGATTCATTAACAACCTAACATCAAAGGCTAGGCCATATGATTGAATGAGGTCTCAAGGTACTGCTAGATGTAGATCTTCTCCTAGGCACAAAATCTAAAGATTTGGGTTTTTGTGAATATTGTTTGTTTGGAAAACATAATAGAATAAGTTTTTTTAGAAGTGCTACTAGAAGGAAAGATGTATTAGAGTTAATTCATTCATATACTTGGGAAGATCATGTAATATCTATTGGAGGTTCATCATATATTATTTCATTTATAAATGACTATTCTTGTAAGGTGTGGATATATATTCTCATGAAGAAATCTAAAGTGTTTTCTTATTTTAAGAGTTTTAGGGCTCTGGTAGAGAATCAAATGGGTAAGACAATAAAATGTCTAAGAATAGATAATGGAGGTGAGTTTTGTTCAACATAATTTAACCATTTCTGTAGTGAGAATGGAATTACAAGGCAATTGATGGTTTCCAGGACACCACAACAAAATGGTGTTGCTAAAGGCATGAATTGTACAATTATGGAGAAAACCAGATGCATGTTAAGCACTTCTAGTTTGGAGAAGAATTTTTGTGGTGAGGCTATTAACACAACTTGTTTACTTGATCAATAGATAACCCACTAAAACTCTTGATAATAAAATTCTTGAAGAAATATGGAAAGGTAAACAAATTGATTACTCATTTCTTCTTATTTTTGGTTTTGATGCTTATGTGTATATTCCTAAAGAGAGTAGAAGTAAGTTGGACAAGAAGTCCACAAAATATATTTTTCTTGGTTATGTAGAACGTACAAGGGGTACAAGTTATGGAATACTACTACCTACAAGATTATAATTAGCCAAGATATGTTTTTTAATGAAAGTTCAATGCAAAGAAGTGAAGAAGAACAAGGTACTAAAGTTATTCTAGTAGAGGTAGAAAAACATGATGATAATCTAAATTTGCAAGATGAAGAAAAACCAAATGAGCCATAGGATGAAATATCACCCCTTGTAAGAAAATCCATTAAAGTATCCAAAGAACCTAAAAGGCATTCTCTTGTAATTTTTCTTATGCATTACTAACTGATGTTGGTGAATCTAGTTCATATCAGGAGGCTTGTGAAGTAGAATGTACATACAAATGGAGAGCTACTATGGAAGATGAGATGGAATTCCTTCATAAAAATAAGACATGGGAGCTTGTTCCATTACCCAAAGGAAGAAAATCTATTGCAAACAAGTGGGTCTTCAAGTTGAAAAGGGATATAAATGATAATTTGGAGAGATATAAAGCTTGCTTGGTGGCCAAGGGGTATGCATAGAAATTTGGTATATATTTTGACAAAAAAATTCACCTATTGTATGGTTGAGTGCTGTCAAATTTGTTTTAGCTCTTGTTGGTAATCTTGATTCAGAATTATAATAGTTAGATGTTAAAATAGCCTTCCTACATGGTGATCTCTCTAAGGATATTTATATGCAAAAACTAGAATATTTTAAGGAAAAAGGAAAGGAGAATCTTGTTTGCAAATTGAAAAAATCATTGTATGGTTTAAAAGAAGCATCAAGGTGTTGGTTGAAGCGGTTTGATTCCTTCATGATGAGTATAGATTTTAGTAGATGTGAGGTTGGTCATTGTACCTATTTTCAAAGGTACAATGATGATAGTTTTATCATTCTACTTTTGTATGTAGATGATATGTTGGTTGCAAGTCCCAACATGCATAGAATCATCCATTTGAAAACTCAACTTTGTAAGGAGTTTGACATGAAGGACTTAGGAAGTGAAATTCAGATTCTTGGTTTGAGGATACATAGAGACAAAAATAACAAGAAAATATGGTTTTCATACAAGACTTATGTGGAGAAGGTTGTGCAATGTTTCAATATGAAAAATGTACAACTAGTTATTACTCTATTTCTTGTTCACGTTAAGTTATCTTGTGAATAGTTTCCTAGCATAGAAGCAAAGAAAACACATATGTCTCATGTACTGTACTCATTAGAAATTGGTAGTCTTATTCTCACAATGGTATGCACCAAACCATACATTGCATATGCACTGGGAGTTGTCACTTAGTACATGGAAAATCCTACCATTGATCATTGAACAACTGTGAAGTGGATTCTTAGATATCTAAGATGCACTTCAAAAGTTTCTATTTGTTATAGAAGGAGCAGTCTTGAAGTAAATGGGTATGTGGATGTATATTTTGGTAGATATAGAGATAAGAAAAAGTTTACTAAAGGTTATGTTTACTCCTTAGCTGGAAGTGTTGTTAGTTGGGTATCAAAGTTATAAAAACAATGGTGGAATTGTCAACTATTGAATCCAAATATATGACAAAAACACAAGATAGAAAGGAGGCCATCTGGCTTCATAGAATTTTGGGTGAGTTACAAGTAAAGCATGATAAAATAGTTTTACATTGTGATAGTAAAAATGCTTTACATTTAGCACAAAAGTTAGCATACCATTCAAGAACAAAGCATATTTATATATTCAATATCACTTTATTCCTGAAGTGGTGGAAGGAGGAAAGATCTCTTTAGCCAAGATTCACACTGATATAAAACCTATAGATATTATGACAAAGCCTATTGGTAGAGGGAAGTTCATTTGGTGTAGAACTTTTCTTGCTCTGCAAATTATCTAATCATAGGTAGCATTGGCAATGGTCTTTTAGTAGAAGAATTATTGATAAGTTTGAAATTTGACTTTAAGTGGGAGAATGTTGGAATGCGAAGTCATCATGGACTGTCATCTAGACGTGGTTGAGTCATCATGGAATCTCATCTAGTTATGGTTTTTTCATCATGAACCTCTCTTCTACTAAGGTTTTTATTAGGTAACTTACTATAAATAGTAAGGTTATTTGGTGACTTACTATAAATAGTATGTTCAACATGTGTTCAATATGTAGTTGTACAAGTCATACTTACTAAATTTAAGAAGTTGTCCATAATTAGGATTCTACAACTTGGTTTTTATATGCAACTTGAAGTCATGTTTTGGAGTACATTTTTGAGATTGTTGTAATTGTAAGAATTTGCAAATAACAAAGATTGAACCAAGGATCTAGAGGTTAAAGAAAAGCATAAGTGAGATTATATGAATGCAATGATTGATATTGAATTAGTCTAATGAATTCACCTTACATGAATACATAATAGGCCTCCTTATATAGGAAAGGCGATAAGAGAGAATGATAAGGAGCTGATAAGCTATCACCTATGCTAGGTTTAATCACATGTCCACCAAATATGGATCATCCTCCATTATGCAATGAAGTATGTGCAATGGGATTATGATGATAATGTGATAAGATCACTAAAGGTGGATCTCACACCAAAAGTGGAATTTCTCCTACACCATGTGCTTAATTGAGGTACAAAATCCTAGGTGTCTCAATCACAAACTACTATGCAATGCATTGTCCTAAGTAAGGTTGATTAAAGTGTAATTAGGAATATTTAATTACACCAACACCCCCTCTTAAGTGAAACTTAGGGGAATGCACTTAAACTCACAATGAAAGATGGGTCTCGACTACTAGGCCATGTTCGGAACCCATGTAATATATGCAAAGCAATACATGAAATGCAATAAATCTCATAAAGCGAAGAAAGAGGGAAAATCTCATAGGAAAAACCCTCCCCCAAAAAGAGAGAAGAAAACAAGATGTGTGGATGGATGGAGTGCTCTAGACCCCCCAAGAACTACATACATCATGTATAATTAGCCCCCATAAGGAGGGTAGTTGGAGACATGATATCCCTCCATAATGAAGAAGCTCCCATGTTGATGAAGAGTACCTAAAAGCAATAGATAAGCCAATGCCTACAAGAAACATGTCTCCCCTTAGGAAAAAATAGATACATAAAATGATTAAGAAGCCAATCCATGTGAAAATGGTAGGAGAAAGAAGATGAAGGTCTCCATGTATGAATCTCTGAAGACTGAAAATGTCTCTTCATGCTCAAAGAATATATCACCTCATAAGACAAATAGTGTAAAGAAGGAGAAGAATCAAGAGTGCCAATCTCCAAAGAAGGTGAAGAAGTATCTCCAACTGTGATGCTATCATCAAAGGAAAGAGAAACCCCCTAATGTATGTCTCCCAAATTTGCATCATGAGAATCAAAAAATGCTGAAGAGGCATCCAAGTGGTCATCACACTCTGCAAGATCTGAAACACCATGATCATCCTACTGAATAGTAGAGCCCATGTCGGGAGAAGTAGGAGGTGGAGGAGTAGCAAGCTCAACACTTGTCTCAACAAAAAAATAATTCAAGTGCCCAAAGTCCTCCTCATATACATAATTATACCTTGACAATGGGATGTGTACATCACTAATATCATCATCATCATCAAAAAAATGTGAAAAAGAATACAAGTGTGATGTATTATCAACAACTACCATAGCTATGAAATCTCTAGTCTCCATATATGTCCCTAATGTAGACAAAATCAAGAGTGAACTCAACAATTTTACCTTGTTCCCCATGTGTAATTTGGTAAATAGAAAGGAGATTAGTGGTCAAGGATGGTACACAAAGAACATCATTAAATGTCCCCTCTCCCATAGGAATAGAACCTTTGCCACAAACTCTCATGAATGTGTTGTTACCCATCAAAATATTAGGAGAATTACAAGGCTCAATAGAAGAAAAAATATCCATAGAAGATGCCATATGATGTGATGCACTTGAATCAAGAAGCCATTTACCTTTCTCAGGATGTGTGGAAGCCAAAAGTGCTTGTCCCTTACCTTTATCTTTGGATGATGATGGAGATGTAGAAGCTGCCAAATGTGTAGAAGGAGTAGACACTGATGAGGGAAACTTAATTTTGTGCTTCTAAATAATGTGAGTTAGCTCATCAATCTTCTATTGAAAACATTTATGCTCATCATGTCCTAGCTTTTTACAATATGCACATTTATCCCTCTTTCTTCTAGATGATTCCTCCCTTGAAGAGGACTTGGATTCAGTAGTATTGTGTGAAAGAGATTCATTACCTTTGTCATGAGGCTTAGGATCCTTATGTTGTTTCTTTCCTTTGCCATTAGATGCCTTTGAAGTAGACTCACTTTCAATCAATGCATGATGTGTGGAAGACTTCAATTGACCCATGTGTGCCAATTTTGCTTGTTCCCTTATGAGTTGAGATGCAAATTCATCAAGAGAAGGAAATTTGATACACTACCAAGAGAATCCATAGTAGCATAGAATGTAGAAACAAAGATAGAATAATCAGAACTCAGCTTGGAAAGAATAGAAAAGATCAATTGCTCATCTCGTTTAACAATGCCACATGTAGAAAGATCCAATCTAATAGAATTGAACTTAGAGAAAAAGTCTTGAATATTGTCAAAATCACTAGGATTCATGTTAGAGTAATAAATATATTTGACTTTATAATTAAATCATTTTGGTTTAATTACTTAAGTCCTTTATTATTCTTTTTCACTTAAGCTATCTCTTTTAGGTGCATAATAATTAATATTTCTATTAATTATTATTGCACAACCTAGCTTTTTGGGCTTTAGGGTTTTTGTCCTTATAAGCCTCTTTTGTAATTATTTCTTTCATTCTCTCTTAATACATTTTGAGCTCTAACATTTTTGAGCACAAGAGGGTTTTGCTTTTTCCATTTTTTAGCTTCATTCTTTGTAACAGGTTTATTGCATGCAGCTGGATCTTGGAGTTGAATCTGATATTTCATCAGTTTCTACATGGTATCAGAGCCATTCTGCTACAGCTTGTTCAAAGTTTACTGAAGCTATGGATCAAGCCCTTTCTTTCTAGGGTTTTTCAGTTGTTTTTTATTGGATCTGGGGGGGTCTCATTTTTTTTGAAGCTCTTTGGGCAAAAATTGACTTCACGATTAAGTCTAGAAGGCCCAAAAACCCCTATTTCCATATAAAATTTGACCCATTTGGCCTCTGGGGATTTTGGGTGAATTTTTTGGCCTATTAGGGCCGTACGAGCACGATTTTCAAAAAAAAATTTTAAAAAATTGCTTTTCACAATTTTTTGTGGCTTTACAGGAGTGCCACCAGCGCACCACCCATGGCCTCCGTGCCACCAGTAGCACCACCCGCTCACTGACTGCCCGTCGGCCACCATAGTGCCACCCAATTGGCCACCTCCGCCCCAGCGCCGCCGCATCACCGCCCACCTGCCACAAGTGACGTCACAGCTGACGTCAACAGCCGGAAAACTTTTTTTCGGCATTTTAAAAAAAAATTTCCGACAGGTTTCAAATTTTTTTCGGTGGTCCACTTTTTCGATGATGATGTTAGTGATAGTTATGATGACATCATCGACGGGCTCTTGACGTGCAAACAGTCGTCAATTTATTTGTCGTCACTGGTTTTTTCCAGAGAGCTTGCATTTTGGGGGTACTTGGGCATTTTTGCTCCTACAGGGCTCATACGGACTCAAAAATTGACATATGATATACCGTTGGAAAGGTCTTTTTGAGTTGGATGTGATGGTGCTAGTTTGATTTTCTGATTCGGTTGTTTATGCTTTCATTTTTGAAGTCAAAGTTGAAGCTTTTTTTTTCCTCCTTCTCTGCATCTGGAGTCCAATTTTTCTCCTCATTTTTTGTGCTTTCAGTTATTTGTTGTACGGGGGTTTGATTTATACATTGTGGAGGGGTGTTTTTCCTTTTTGTAATTTACTTCAGAAAAGACCCTTCTACTTCTGTCTTCTTCTTCTCTCAATGTCGGATCCCTCTATGGCCCAGCTGACACTACATAATTATCATAACTGGAAAGCACACATGACTAGGCTTCTTATGTCACGTGGCTTATGGTCATGTCTGGATGAGAACCAACCTGTCTTGCAGTGTCCCTTTGAGATTCTTCAGCACATAAACAAACTGGATGAAGCTGTGGTTTTGATTGCACTGAACATCTCCAACAGTCCCCTGTTTCACCTGGAAGGTTTGACCACTCCTAGGGCTATTTGGGGCAAGTTTTCAACCTTGTTTGGTATAGTGAATGAATTCTAAAAGCTTCAGCTTGATGCAGAGTTGACCTCTTTGACTCCTTCTGATTTCCCCACTATAGAGGACTTCTTGATGAAGTTCAAGTCTCTGCGTACAGTTTTGCAGGGATGTGGGAAAATCAAGATAGATGATGAGTGTATCTATCTGATACTCTCAAAGTTGTGAGGATAGTATCAGATCTTTTCTTCCACTTTCTACTCCACCATGGATGCTTTGGGTACCAGACATGTTATGCCCTCTTTTGAGACTTTGTGTGATAGGTTGACTTGTGAGCAGTCCAAGATCACTCAGATGGATTCACTTGCAGGTTCACAGTCATAGGCATTGCTTGCCAAGACACCTCAGGATTCTCAGAAGCAGAAGCCAAAGCAGATATCTAATTCCTCTTCTCAACACTCTACTAGCCCACCATCTTCTTCTAAGAAGGAGAAACAAAAGACTAAGAGCCCTACATGTTCCTATTGTCAGAAGGGAACACATGATGAGTCACTTTGCTATCAGAAGAAGTTTGATGGTTACGAGAAATAGATAGCAAATTTGCAAGCTCTTCTTTAGAAGAGCAATCTTTCCTCTCCATCCTCTTCTGGCTCATAGGGGTCTACTTATCAGTCTTCCTCTATCTATTCTACAGCTGGACAAGATCTTGGAAAGGGTCATGTATTATGGGCTTCTGTTGCATCCCCTTCATAGGTCCCTTGGATACTAGATTCAGGTGCTTCTCACCATATGGCATCTTCTCGGGAGATCTTCTCTTCTTTTGAAGATTCTCCTATTCCCCATATTATCATTGTGAATAACATTGTTATGACAGTCTATGGGAAAGGCACTGTATGCATTCAGGATGGCACATTCAATGATGTGTTGTATGTTCCATTTCTATCTGCAAACCTTCTCTCAGTTTATCAGATTACTCATAGTCGGTCCGGGAAGATAGTTGAGTTCACTCTAGATTTAGTTTTCATCTAGGATAGTATGACAGGAGCTATTGTTGCTACAGGGACAGTTGATCATTCCACTCATCTCTACTCCTTTTCACACTTTGGTCCACCTTTGCCAGAGCATGACTCTCCTCCTTTGAGAGAGCCTCATGTGGTACAGTTAGGTCACTTGAACCTCTATGTGGTTCCTGAGACTACTGTTGTGACTACCATGCCACCTCCTATTGAGCTCTTTTCTATTCAATAGGGTTCTTCTTCAACACTGCCTGATCCTCCAGCTCCATTCATCGAGCCACTAGGTGCAGTTGTTGAGGATTCTACAAAGGACATTCATCTCCTCTTTGATGACAGTGTCAGCATGCCTGTCATACCACTTACATTGGGGATTCCCTTTCAAGATCCTCGTGTCTACTCCTTTGAGCATCAACATGGCCTTCCAGTGACACCTCAGATTTTGAGGTTCCCTCTACCATGTCCACTAACTTTCACTCCACTACATTGGAGTCATAGTGGTTTGTTCATTGATCCAGGGGTTCTTTCATTCTGGGGGGGCTTTGAAGCCTCAACCCTCTCTCACAGGGGGGTTGGTAGCACACATTGTACTTATGGCTTTGAGAGAGTCTCTTTAAGTCATTCTTTTTGTCTTTTCTTGCTTTTACATCTCTTTTTGGAGAGGAGTTTTTCCCACTGGGTTTTCTCCTTTACTCTGGTTTATAGAGATTTCCTTGTACTGGGTACCTGATCAGGCCTTGTTGCCGGGACCCATTTTTTTTTCTTTCTTAGTTGTGCTAGGTTAGCTTCCTCCTGAGCTATGCTTAAGGGGGGGTGTTAGAGTAATAGATATATTTGACTTTATAATTAAATCATTTCAATTTAATTACTTAAGTCCTCTATTATTCTTTTTCACTTAAGCTATCTCTTTTAGGTGCATAATAATTAATATTTCTATTAATTATTATTGCACAACCTAGCTTTTTGGGCTTTAGGGCTTCTGTCCTTATAAGCCACTTTTGTAATTATTTATTTCATTCTCTCTTAATACATTTTGAGCTCTAACATTTTTTAGCACAAGAGGGTTTTGCTTTTTCCATTTTTTAGATTCATTCTTTGTAACAAGTTTATTGCATGCAGCTGGATCTTGGAGTTGAATCTGATATTTCATCAGTTTCTACAATTTAGACCTATGAGCTCATTCTCTAATATGAATTTTCTCATTCTATCTGGTTTACCAAAGATTCCTTCCAATATGACCCAAACATCATGAGGACGTGTGCAAGATGCAATATGAAAGTGCAAATCATGAGAGATAGATGATCTAAGAGAGCCAAGTGCTTTATCCCTTCGATCAAACCATTTTTTGCCTTTCTGCAACACCTGTTTGAGGTTCTTGATCTTGCCCAAGAGTCATTCTAAGAAAACCAATACTCAACAAATGATCACTTAAAGATTCTTTCCATTCATAGTAGTTATATGGAGTGAGGATTTTGACCTTTGAATTATCCATAATACAACCAAATAATGACTAATAACTACTGATAACTCCTTAAATGACTGATGCAAATTAGAAAACTAAAATCCAAGGATTAACCAAGTGCAAATATAGCCCCAAAATGAACTATTTCTGAAAATGATATGTCCACCCCAAATCACTAAAATATGATTACAGATCTAGAAATAAGATGAAAAATCATGCACTTTCAAAAAAAAATCAACTTAAATTTTTACCATATGTGCCCAAACGAAGCCCTAAAAGTTGTAGAAATTAGGAACAGGCAAGAATAGTCAAGATAATCTACAATTTCTGATAAATCTGGCCACCAAATTGCAAAAATAAAACCACCACTAGATTCTTCAGAAAATTCTACCCAAAATAAAAAAAAAATTTCAAAAAAAAGAGCAAAAATGAGCAAGATATGGCCCTCTGAAGTTGGATTGCAAAATTAAAAAAATCCAATAGTGAAGGCTAAGAAAATCAAATCCCTGCTAATGTTATCATTTCACTATGTTAAGTTTGACGGCCATATGGACATCACCAAAAGTCCAATTTGGCCTATTTTGACAGCTAGATGGCCATCAAATTTAGGCTCAGGTGCTAGTGACGTCAACAAAAAAATGGGCCCCTTGGATGATGTGGTGATGACTGGATGATGATGCATGAAGATGTATAATGATGTGGCATAGACTGTGCATACCTTGACAATGTCACTAGTGATGTGACAGGGAATGATGTGGCAGGTTTGATGTGGACTGCTGATGTGTCTAGGTGACCAGGTAGCTGATGATGTGGCAAGAAGGTGGTTGTGCCACATGGCGGCTCAGATTAGTGCAAAGGTGGGAGAAGAGGTGGCACGTGGTGTGCGGGAAAGCTGTTGCATTTCACCGGCAAAGCTGGACTGTGCCGCTCAGGAGCAGAGGAAGGGTGATAGAGATGTGTCGCTCGATGGTGGTTTTGGGATTAATAATCCCACATTCAACATGTGGTGGGGGCTTTAAGACTTTATCAATGCGGATGACCAAGAGGAATTTAAAGTGAGCTCCTTGTGGGATCTCGGTGTTGGGAGCTTGATCTTGGGCTTTATTCTATAGGGATCTTATGGAATTCACTTCAGTCTGTGTGCGGGGATTGGTTTGGATGCAGATTGGTCTGTGTAGCTCAGGTAGGTGAGCTCAACTTTTATGAGGACTTTGATTCCTTCCTTTTGATTAGTCCCACATTGTCTGTGGGTTGGGCTACAAAGTCCTTTATATATGCAAGGGCTCCTGTAGTGAATAAAGAAGTTATCCCATGGTTGAGCTCGGGCTCGGGCTTCAGCTCCAGCTCATGCTCCTATGCTCGCTGTCAGATTTTCCTAGAGTTGATGATGTCAATGTTTGCCCAATGATGATGTCACAATGAACCCTAGATGCTAGAAAATATTCCTTCGATGCCAATAATAAATGCAAGGCATGTACCTGGCCTGAACACAAAGTTTTATAGAAAAAATTCTGAGAATGATGTAGAATAAAATAATTTCAAAAAATTTCAAAATCATACTGCATAGGTGCAGATTGGGCCGTACGACTCGATTTGCAAAACAAAAATTGCCTCAATTTGGACTTTCATCAAATATGGGTGAGTTTATAGTTGATCTTAATTGAAACAACCTCTCGAACATAATGGTGAGGTCAGATCTTCTCCAAGATGCTTCTATAACACGCCGGTCTTCAAATCTGAGATTTGGACCTTCAACACTTGCACCAAGATCTCTCCAAATAGGCTAATCAAAATGCTCCAATGGCTTTGATACCATGTATGAATTTGTAAATATCAAAGATTGAACCAAGGATCTAGAGGTTAAAGAAAAGCACAAGAGATGATATGAATGCAATGATTGATATTGAATTGATCCAATGAATTACCTTACATGATTACATAATAGGCCTCCTTATATAGGAAAGATGATAAGAGAGAATGATAAGGAGATGATAAGCTATCACCTATGCTAGGTGTAATCACATGTCCACAAAATATGGATCATCCTCCATTATGCAATGAAGTATGTGTAATGGGATTAGGATGATAATGTGATAAGAGCACTAAAGGTGGATCTCACACCAAAAGTGGAATTTGTCCTACACCATGCGCTTAATTGAGGTGCAAACTCCTAGGTGTCTCAATCATAAACTACTATGAAATGCATTACCCTAAGATTAAGTAAAGTGTAATTACGAATATTTAATTACACCAACAGTAACTATGAAAATTCTTCAATATTAATATGAAAGATATTTGCTTGTGGTTTTTTCCTAGTATAATTATACCAGGTTTTTTCATGTAAATCTGCATGTTATGTGCTATTGATATTCTCTATATTATTTATGCACTAGTAATTTTCATAAATAATTCAAGTTTATCTCAATTTTATGGTTAATTAAAAAACTAGGGTTTGACCTAGGAAAACCCCCATCAACCCAGAAAAATTATCTCTTTCTATGTGTAGGTGATAGGCTACAAAGACACAAATTCATATTCAGATTGAGGAGACAAAAAGCTATAGATCAACCTTTTGCAAATTCAAAACAGTAGGGTCCCAATTGCCTCAAGCGAAATAGTCCTTAAATATTTTGATGAAACTTTTGTGAGAACATATGAGTAGTACCCTAACCCCAAAAATCTCAATATGCATGCATCTAGTGATCCCAGGTCTAGGTCACCCTGAGAGAAATAGTTTTCTTGATTCCAACTTAGATTTCAAGGATAGGTTCCTCTTTGCCACTTATTTCTAGTTTATTTTATTTTATTTGCATATTTATTTTCTATACTCATGTTTATGCTGAAAACTTTTATTTTTCTATATAAATAGCTCTAGATCTAACATTCATTTTATATATTACAGTATCATTTTTAATCCTCACTAAGGATTGTTAGATCCACTTTTCTCTCAATCCCTTATAATTATATTTAAGATTGTGCCTCATGGATCCACTCTCTTTCCTTGTAATTTGAGAGGAAATTGGTCTAGTTTACTTATTTGCATGCGTAAGCTAGCAAACATTGTTTCCCCACATTACACCTTGCAACCCTATAATATCTTCATACTTAATTATTTTTTAAGAAAAGATGAATCTTGAATCCAAGTACCATTATGTTGCTTGTGCGAGTAATCACATCAAAGATTCAATTTGTTTGGTAACATTTCATTGCTTCATTTTGTGCATTTTCAATCATTTTGCTTAATTAAAGGTCATATTTGATGCAGGTTGAGGGTTTCTATTGAAAATACTTTGTTTCGATTTGAATTTCAATGATGACATTTTGAAATGCCTAGTGGGACTCTTCCATTATTTTTTCTTATTTTTCTAAACCTTCTTTTGCAAATTTGAATTATGTTTTGGAGAAATTTTAGGGTTCTTTATAACAAGGTTTTGTAATTTGGAGAAAACTAAATAAGAAACCTAGCTTTTTTAGATTTGGTTGTTTCTTTTTAAATAACTTGTTCTTTTTATTTAATTTTTTACTATAGATTTATAAACACTTAGGAAAGATAATGTCCAAAAATCAAATTCAAATCATCCAATTTGAGTGTGTTATTACAATGTTAGGGTTATTAAATATTTGGACAAATCTCAAAAACATGTTTGATTTTTTGTACAAGTTTTTTACTAGATTTTTATGATCATTTGAGGAAACCACTATCTAGAAATTAGACTCAAATCATCAAATTGAGGGACTTATCACTTTGCTAGTATTTTTTACAAATTTGTACTTAATGTTCAGATTAAAGATTTTTTCTAATTTATTTACATTTCAAGAAATGTCTCTAAAATTTAATAGGAACTTTTTCTTTGTATTTTCAATTGTGGATTCTCAAAATTACAAAAATAATTTGATGTGGTTTGACTAGGTGGTGAAAATACAAAAAATGTGATTTTAGTGCACTATCTTTTCTTATGATGAACATATATCTTGAAAATGATTATATTGGCTAGATTCTCACATTAGTTTCTCTTTTTTTTCATATTTTTATCACTTTTACACCAAAAAAGGCTTGTAGGTTTTGCATTTGTCAAATACTATTATTGAAATTACTAACCTATTTTTGTAGCATCATTATCAAAGCTTGCAAAACTCATTGGCATTATGCACATTTAGTTTTTCTAATGGAATTAACTTTTTTTGTGTGTTTTAGGACTATTTGAGTGTGTGTACCTTCTCCTCACATTGCAAGGTGATTTTGTATATCAAAAACACTCCTTTTGTTAAATTTTAACATGTTTTCTTATCTTAAGGGTTTGAGTGCATATGTTCTCTCCATGTGTTATAGCATAATCTTGGAGGTAAAAAATAATTAGATTTATTTCCCTATAGGATTTCTATCTTGGGACTTCATCACTCGAGAGAATAACATCAACCACATCTTCCAATAGGTATAGAAATGGGGAGAGGGAAATTTGTACCTCAACATGTCATCATTTCCACTGGCTCAAGATGCAAGAACATCGATTCATCAAGACTTGTTTAGTGATGAATAGGGGGAGAACCTCCCAATCTCAAACATTTTTAAATGAGCTCATTATTCATAGGTTCTCCTAGAGAACTTGTAATTAGTATCTTATTATTGTGGTGCAAGGTACAAATATCATGCTTGAAGTTACTCACCATGTACCTTCTTGAATAGAGATAGAAAATCATTGGAAAAAGTGTTTTAAAAAATTCAAAAAAAAGGAAAAGGTGAGAACTTGTGCCACTAGATCCCTCCCTATTGAATTTTGAAAGATAGTTGTCTTGCACCATCTTGACCTGTGTTTTATTGCATGGACCCACTCTAAGTTAACATACCCACTTGAATAATTATAAATTGTTCATGTGTATGAATTCCTCAATCTAGGGCTTGACCAAGGCAAGCCCTTATCCACCCCAATCCCAAAAACCTAGTTTCTTTTATGTAGGAGAAGGATCTCAGAATTGCAAGTACAAATCTGGAAGTTGTAGACAAAGATCTATCCAAAGAACCAAGGTCAACTTTAGAAAAGAGCCTCAAGAACACGGTGACTTGGTCGACCCATTCTGGAACACGGTGACATGGTCGACATGTTCCTGACAGCTTGATATTTTTAGTATTTTCTAGGTTTCTAGTCATGATTGTAGATCCACGGTCGAAAATTCTATCATAGGTCCAAAACAACAATTTTCAGAGTAGAAAAGCATATTCCTCTTCATATTTTAAGGTAAGTACCTCATCATCAATTTCACATCTTAGTTTAGATATATTTTCATATCTTAATTGGATCAATTTCTTACATTTCATACCTAGATCTATATTTCTTATCTTATTTAATCAATTAGTTTAATTTTACAAGTTCATTTACATAACCTTAATCAAATCTTACATTGCATGAAAGAGGACTTTCTTGTGTACTTCCTTAATATAATTTGGGTTTAGTATTGGTATCCCTTTATCTCCTTGGGTTTTGCAATTCTAACTTAGGTTATATTGAGAGTTATGCCTGGAAGCCCCTCTTTCTCTTATATTTTAAATGTTAATGTGGAAATGGTTAATTAATGAATACACCTCATATAGTTTATATTGTTAAATTCATCAACACCATTTTTCACCCTAAACATTTTGGTGAACCCAACGTCCTACAACTTCCTTTTGACCTTGGTGTTTGATTTCCCTTTGCATTATCTTGCATGTTCACCTTCATTGAACATTTTGGGTGAACCCAATGCATTCCCCCTTCCGATTTGAGTTAGATCCTTTGATTTCTCTCATCTTTGGAGTTAAATTTTCCTATTGCATTTTTTAAGATGTTACGGTGCATGATACTTTTCATGGTCACTCTTGTACTTACATCTCTTTATCATTCCTATGATGTTTATGCAAGTTCCTTTCATTTCATTATGTTTATGACTTTTCATTATTTCCTTGTGTATGTTATTATGAGGTTAACTAATACAAAATTTCCTAATAAAACATATTTCAAGACCATCATTAGGCTTTCATGTGGATTTTTTATTTTTCTTTTGGATGGCATTAGATATTTTTCTAGTGATCCTCCTAATCCTATGCCTACTCATTCCCATGACCAAACCCCTCATACCCCTTCTACATTCCCACACATTCAAAGCATGGTTCATGACTTAGACATTAACCAATTATTCAATGATCCATCTCCTCCATCTTGTCATATACCTACACCACCATCTCCTATACATACAACTTCCATAGTTCCTCCTTACACTAAATTTACTCATCACCCTTAAGGTAAACCATTCTCTCCATCCACTCTCCTTTCTACCTACACCATGGGTTCTGATATTATCACTAGACAAGGTATAAGGGTTTAGGTCTTGGTATCCATGAGCATGGTATTAATATTCTTGTTCACACTCCTCCCCGACACCCTCAACTGGGCCTTGGTTATATTTCCCCTTCAAATATTCCTTCTTTCCCTTCCCCACAGACTCCTCTTCACCTTCTTCTACCAACTACAAGCTTATCTCCTAATGGCACTTGAGAAGCCTTAGCATTAAGAGTTTACCACTACCTTTTGATTGTGCCTAAATTAAGATATCAACCTTAACAAAAGAATGATATTGTTCGATTTTCATGTCCTTTTTGGTACAATAATGAACATTTACTTTGTGATTGTATGAAATTCATTTTGTATGTTCATGACAAAGTTGAAAGTGGTAAAATTTCTTATACACAAGATATTTTATTTCTCCTTCATAAGATTACTTAGCATTGCCATTCCCTATTGGGGACACTCTCTCTTGTATGTTCAAGAGTGGCACAATAGGCCTTTCACTTTGTTCCTCTTCAATGGGGGGAAAAGTTAATCTTTTCTTGGCATCTATTTTTTCTCTTTTACACATGTCTTCTATACTTTAATATCCTTTCTACAAAGTGCATATTTGGTATTTGGGAGACATGTTTTAGTGTACTTAATATGTATCCTTCCCTTTTCCCTTTTAGGTGTATATTCTTTAGAATATGTTTACATTGATTTGTTGTGTTACATTTCTATGTGCAACTTTATCTTTGTCTTATACATATTATAAGGGATCTATCCTAGGAGGATCATTTTTTTTTAGGCTATGTTATCTCTTTGTTGTAGGCATAACATGATATGCTTTCATCTTTTCCATAGATTTGAATTATTTATGATACGTTCTTATCTGTGGGTATATAATGATTTATTTCATGCACGACATGATTTTTGTTGCCTAACAATGTTCTTCCATGCCTTGGATTTTAATGTTTTCTTTTAATAATCATCTATAGTTTCCTTCATAGGTGATATATTTTCTAGCATATTATGTTTAGAATTGAATATCCTATGATGTTTCTAGCCTTACTTTTCTCTATGGTGTTGTATTATTCTATGATACTTCTTGTTGGATATTGGGTGTTTTGTTTTGTGCATGACTAGATTATGGTTGTTGCTTATATTCATCTTTATATCTTAAAAGATTATGTTATATATATAGTCCACTAGGGGCTTCTCTTTCTTGTCCCATGCTTGGGGGGAAAGTTTATTTGTACATTATTTCTCTCTTTGTCTAAGGATCTAATTTCCTTAGTACAGTGGCATTTGATTATTATGTGATATTTATTTTCCTGTGAAGAATTGTTGACTTGATCTTGACTCTCTCTTATAGACAAGAGGTGCATATCCTTGATCATCACCTCTTCTTTATTGGAAAAAATATGTTCATTATAAACATGTTCCCTTTCTATGTGATTTAAATTTTGACATCCTCCAAGGATCCTTATCCCACCTATATACAGGGGGATAGATAGGTTCATTGTTGTCTTTCTTCCCCTCTCTTTTCTCTTGAAGTTGTTATCTTCATTCATGACACTCCTCTTCAAGGTAGATGTCTTGATAAAAAAATCTCTTCCTTTCAAGGGTCTCTTCTTATAAGTGACACATCCTTTCATAATTTATCTATTTTTCTTAGCTTACAAGAGTCAACGCTCTTTGCTAAGTTTATGGAATACATTGTTGTTAAAGGATATCTCCTTATTGCTAAAAGTAGTTATCCTTGAATTCTCTTCCCTATGATATCTATGGCTACATAGTCATCATAAGGAAGGGGGTATAAATACACCATCTTTGTACTATAGTTTACTTTTTATGTACTTTTACATTGTTACATGCCACTCCCTAGCTGGTATTAGTGACACGTCTCCATCCCAGGGAAACAATGTTTTCTTTTTATCTTTTTTTTTAACATTTTCCACTCCCTAGTAGGTATCAGTGATACTTCTCCATCCTAGGGAAACGTACACATATAACACACAAACACATGTTCACTTCATGGTAATACCAATGAATTGATCCATGAAGCGGGTACACACACATACATGCATGCAAAAGCTACCAACGGATGCACATGATTGACTATCGGGTACACAAACCTGCTAGACTATTTGATCCTTCCTTTTTCTTTATTTTTTAGGATTGACTACTGGGCACACAAACTTGCTAGACCATTTGATCCTACCTTTTTCTTTGTTGAGTACTTTTCACACAAACCTGCTAGACCATTTGATCTTGCCTTTTTCTTTGTTTTTCAGGATTGACTATTAGGCACACAAACTTGTTAGACTATTCAATCATCCCTTATTGTGATTCATAGTAAGGCACATAATGCTTACTGGGAAATTTAATCATGCTTTCTTTATGCTTTTATGTAGCAGGATAAAATCATGAGGGATATAATGTGTTGTGGTGCTCTTGCCTTTCCTATATGATCCCTTATGCTTTTTAATAGCCTTCCAAATACGATATTGGTGGGTGGGACATTTCTTCAGCTGAGGTCTCTTTCACTAATTGATTTTGGTTTTTGTACTAACACATTTTGAGTATTTTGCTTTTTTTTTTGGTTTGGCTCTCTCTTTTTCCTTTGTTTTCCTTTGCTTTTTTTTGTTCTCTTATGCATGGGAATGGAGTTAGGATCCTAGGTTTGGGGGCTTATGTCCATAAATTTGGTGATGTTCTATTTCATTGTGACATTATTGTTAGGATTGAGTAATACTAAGGGGGGGGTGAATCAGTATCACAACACTTTAAATTGAACTTAAACCAATTCCAGATAAACCATAAGATTGCAGAAATGAAAAGTGTTAGAAAGTAAAGTCCACCAAGATAACTGAGAGGGGGAGGGTGAATCAGTTATCAAAAGATTATAACTTTTATCATCTTCAACAACATTAAACCATGTAGGCAATATAATTACTAACCATAGAAAGATATTCATACACAATAACACAATGACACAAGATATGTTGACTAGGGAACCTCTTGATCAAAGAGTAAACCCCGGTGGGAATGATGCCCATAAAAGATGTACTAATATGAATATTACTTGTGAAAGGATGGAATCTGTTAGGAGTCTTATGAAATACATTCAGTACATATGAATCCTTGTTAGGAGATTTTGAATCCCTGTTAAAAGATTCTAACCTTGTTAAGAGTTATGGAAGACAGAAGGACCCACTGCCCAAACAGATTTAGAGTAAGATCACTGAACACACTATCCAAATAATCTTTTTATTACTCAATAGAATAATATGTTACCTCTTCTTTGACTGTGCCAAATTGCACTCACTATTACACTTGATCTCAATTTCAGATCTCTATACCTCGCATGTCTTCCTTCACAAATTCGCTTTCATACTTAGCTCTTTTCTTCACTTCATGCATACAACATCACACTCAACCACCACTACAAAAAGGAAATAAATTCCTTCCTTTATACCACACTCAAATAATTACAAATGAGTCAGCATACAATATTTACAACATAAAGGTCTCCACACGCTACATCAAAATTACACAAAATTGTCAGCTTCCAACTACAATAAATCTTCATTCATGTGACCTCAAAGTTTGTTTTTTCATCCATGTCACTATCAATGTGTATTTAACTTCCCTTTAACTATGTAAAACTATATTCCATCCCGATTAGGAGATATCATCCGATTTCCACAAACCGCTACTCAGGATCACTGCTTGAATACTACTTCCACAAAAGTGCTCATAAATTCCATGAATAAATGAATTATTGTCTACGCTCTTAACCATAAACATATAACATATCAAGGAGTATATCATCAACATTGCAAAGCTCCAACTGTAATAACCCATGTGCACTAATCCAAACTCTATCTGCTTCTCTGTAAGTCTCCATTAAATCATTGTGTTGACATCAATGACAATCATAGTCATGAATGCAACAAAAACTACTAAAAAATGGCTGCCAAACATTTAGCATTCATTCCTAACAATATCCCCCATTGGCATTGATGGCAACATAGATGAAAAATATCCAATGTTCCAAAAATCCAATACTGCAACACTGCTGCTCTGAATCCTCTTCATCAATCAAATCTTGCTTCATTTTCCTATTCAATTCTCTCCAACAGATGTTTCAGATGGTTTTTCATGTATACTTCTCCCCCATTGACATCAATGACAGGAATTTCATCATTATGTCAACAACAACTCCAATGTCAAAAGACACTATTCAGAAAATACATTCACTAGAGTCCTAATGACTCAGCTCAGATACACATACTCCCCCATAGAGGAAGTACCAACATCTGGTCCAGAAGAAATATAAGGCTAATATACCACTGGATGGATGCAACCAACTGCATCCCTTTTCAAAAGTAGGCTAGGGCATAACCCCAAGCATACCTCTCAGATACTCAAATGTATCCTTAGGCAAAGGCTTTGTGAATATATCTGCTATCTACTCCTTTGTACTTATGTACTCAAGTCTAACTTCTTTCTCAGCAACTTTCTCTCTTACAACATGATACTTAATCTCTATATGCTTTGTCTTAGAATGTAATATAGGATTCTTAGACATACTAACTGTGCTAGTGTTGTCACAATGTATGACAATAGGTTCAACAAACTTTATTCCAATATCCTTCAGCATTTTCTTCATCCAAATTATCTATTTACAATTGTTTGCTACTGCTACATATTCTACTTCTATTGTGCTTTGTGAGATACAATTCTGCTTCTTGCTTAGCCAAGAAACCAATCTTCCTCCAAGGAAAAATACTCCACCACTGGTGCTTTTCTTATCATCAACACTGCCTCCCCAATCAGCATCTGTATAAGCACATAGGGTAAAATCATTAGATTTTTCATACCATAATCCATAGTCCATTGTGCCTCTTAAATATCTCAATATCATCTTTACTGCTGCATAATGTGATTCTCTAGGTTCAGCTTGAAATCTTGCTACAATTCCAATCGAATGTGCTATATCAGGTCTTGTATGAGTCAAATACTACAATCCTCTAATCATAGATCTATATTTCTTCTGTTCCACTGCAGGAGTCTCATATGTGCTAGATAACTTATGTCTAGTCACCATGGGTGTTCCAACTAGTTTACAATTTTCTATTCCAAATCTTTTCAACAAGTCATTCAGGTACTTTGTTTGACTTACAAAGACACCATCATTGTTTTGTGTTATTTGTAATCCCAAAAAGTATTTTATTTCACCGATCATACTCATTTCCAATTCAGTCTTCATTTCATCAGCAAATTTGTCACTAGCTTCATCTTCTCCTCCAAAGATAACGTCATCAACAAAAATAACTATAACCAACATTGTTAATAGCTAAGTCCTTGTAGTTTTTGGCCAAAAAGACATAAATTTTATAGTGGGTTGGATGAGATGGCTTTTCTTTATCCCACTTGGGTCATTCCCATGATATTTCTACCTCAATGACAAGCCCTCTAAAGGTTGAATGAAAGAGAAAGGTAGATGGGCTAATGAAGGTCTAGATTTCTAATTATCCAAAAGGGAAAAGAGCATACTCTCCTACTTCATATCTTCTCCCAAGTACATAAAGCACATATTCATTCACCCAAGATTCTTTTGCAAGTGACAAACCAATTAGGTCAAGATGTTTGATTCATCGTCTATGAGGTGAAGAGCATACTCTCCTATTACCCAACTAGTCACAAGAAAAGAAGCCTTCCTAGTTAAGATAGATACCTAGAAAGATCAAATTAAGGAAGACATAATATTTTCTTGAATCTCTAAGGAAACCTGCAAAAAAAATGACTTTATTAATCCCAAGATATGACTTTGACAAGCATTCTACAATCACAAAATATTAGTAGTCTTAAAATGATGCAATGTAGATGACTTTAGCAAGAAAATTTCCTCTCCAATCACCTGGAAAAACTAGTTATTTTCTACAAAATAGAATGTTAAGGCCAAGACAAAACCAAATCAAACAAGAAAATCCAAAAATTCAAGCTACTAGACCCTAAAAAATACTCGCTATTTTTGGTGCAATAAAACACAGCTAGCGCCATATTATCATATGATGAAACTCACAGATCCATGTGATAAAAGCCAGTGTTGATATTTCATATGATGAAACCCCAAACTACATGTGATAAAACCCCCTATTCCATATTATCATATGATAAAAATCAAAGAGCCATGCAATAAAAAAAGGTGTCGTACCATAATTTGGAGTGCAGAGGTATGATATTTGTCACAATTTTTGAAAATGAATCAAAAGAACCTGCAAGAAATTAGTATTCAATTGGAATGTAACCAAAACTCAATAAACCATTAACTTAAGAATCTAGCCACTAGTATCCATTCATAATGAACAACTAAATTCCCAAAACTGGCTTATTGCTTCCTAGCTGAAGTGAGTTTAATCCTTTTTAGAATTCTCATCAGATTGGAATAAAGGATTAGTGATTTGACTACTCCAAAACAAAAGATTCAATTGATGAATGAGATGCAATACTAGCATTCGCCATTCTAAGATGATCTTAAGCATGTTATGCAAAGCTAGAATGAAGCTATGATGCAAGACTAATCTAAGTACATCAATGATGCCACTATGAAAGTAAGATAGATAATAATGCAATATTACATTAGAGAATGAACTAATCTAACAATGCAAGAGAGCTACGAGTGAAAGAAACTATGATGAAAACAACTAAGAACTTAAGAACTCAAATAGAAATATTACTCTAGAATGCACAAAAATAGAACACTAGAATGCAAGAATCTAGACCTCGAACCCCTTAAACCAAGGAAGAGCTTCCTTTTAAAGAAATTGCCTCAAGAACGAAGGGTGGAGATTAAGAAGCAAAATATGTTAGGTAGATATGAGTGGTAAGAGAGATCAATCCTTGTGAAAGGATCAAATATTTTTGATTGGTCAAGCTTGATGGGAGAATAAGACAAAATAATAAATCCTCTTTTAATTTCCATTTAATCAAGATTAAGTTGCATAATGTGCTCTTTTAACAAACCTGCTAGGACTTTATATTAAAAGGAAGTTTTGACAATTAAATGATTTTCAAGTTTTAATATTAGAAATGATTTGATTTAATTATACAAGGTGGATTATCTACGTTGCTTACATAATTATGTCCAATAAATTATGCCTTTGAAATTTAGGATTTTACTCAAGGAAGATTTGATCAAAATCAGGGGCTCGAGTTTTACTAGCCAAATTTTAGGCGATTACAATTATCTATGCTCCTAAGAAAATAAGCTTAAGAATACAAGATGTTTGCTCGATTCTCTTCTTAGGAAAACTGCATGAATCTCATTAGTAGTTTGAATGTTTTATATTTAAATATTTGATAAGCATCTTGCAAAAATTAGTTAGGTTGTGTAATCAAGGATCAAATAACAAAGAAACATCAAATTATTAGAGTTAGTACTTCAAAATCAAATCAAAATTGAAAAATATACAACTTTCCTTGATATGACTTTTTAAAAACTAGATGCAACTTTTTGCAATTTACTAAATGTGACTCTTTACCATATGCGAGTAAGGATTAACAAAGTATGACTCCTTATCCTACATATGAATACGGATCAACTAAATGCAATATTTACCATATGCAACTATTTAAATCTAGTATGGGACTTGTTGGACTCCTATAATTGTTTAATAACTAGGCCTTAGAACCATAACTTAGGGATTGGACATCCATGCTAAGTAGTTATCTCATCATTATAAAGGCACATTTAATTTATTAACATGAGGACATATACATGAAATGAATTTGAAAAGTATATATACCATGGAATTCTCTAAGTTATTCTATCATTGCAAAACTAAAAATATAACAATGCTGGAAATGAATCTAACTGCATACTAATGGCAGTAGGAAACTGTGTAATACACAATAGGTTGTTAAGCATTCTACTTCTATAACTACCAAAGACAAAAACTATCATAAGTGGACCTTGCTTAGATAATTTAAACTTTGATATAGGTCATTAGAACATCATACACAAGTAACATGCTTCCATTAAAATATAATCTATTGCTTCTATTAAAATTATTGTTGATGTTACAAATTTGCTTCTACAAAATTATGACTCTCTAAAACTAATTAACATCTACCACTTGCTACCTAATTTACTTGATTATAATTTTGAATATATAGGCTTACTGACTCCTTAATAGCCATCTAACATGTGTCTCATCATTCCCTTAAACAAGGAAGACACTTATTCTAAAACAATGACTAAGAAGCAGAGTCCTATTATAACTTATCTTCTTGGCTGATTGGAAAAGAGTTTGTTTGGACTCTTTTATGAAAAAGACAATTTCCTAGATTTTTTTTTGTTCATAATATAATACAAATCATATCCAATCTTTTTTCAAGTTATAACTTTAATTGCAATAATAGAAGCTTGACTAAGTCTGCTTATTTTTTGTTCCACTTTTTCTGCAGTCAATTTCAAACGAATGGTTTTCCTTTATTATTAATTTTTAGCTCAACATCTTTTACCAGGTTATGCTCCTCCTTATCTTTCCAAATAATTTTGAAAATCTAAATTTCATTAAGAAACATGGAAGATATGATCATTTTACTAAAACTAGGGTTTTTCTACCTTAAAACTCACCTCTTTTTACTTGGTCAACTTCAAATGATTTCTTCCCATTAACTATTGTGAATTAGATCAAATAATTTTAACACGTATTTCTCCTCCTTTCAATATTTCTAAATCATTGAGAAAATCTGGATCACATTAAGAATTGAGTTAGATATGCCTATTTTACTGAAATTGGTTTTTGACCTTTTCTATATCTCTAGCAAATAATGAATATTGACAAGTGTCAACTTACTTCCCCTTCTTTCTAGCTGCATTAACGACTCAAATATCTCACAAAAAACATGTTAATCATCTCAAAAGACTTATTATTTAATAATAACCATTTATCATAATAAATCATCATAATTTAGCATTAACTAGCTACACATACAAATGTTAATAAATAAATCATTAATCATAGTTAATGCTTCTTAAATAAAGATAATGTATGGAAATGACTTGGAAAGATATTATAAATATGAAGGAAAATGTTATAATAAATTATATAAACATGACAAATTATAGGCTCATCATCCCCCATGTTGAAATCCTGATTGTCCTTAAGTAGGGGATAAACATTGGTAAGACGTGAAATATTTTAGCTATAACACTTCACAATGTCATACTTATTCCCTTTGTCATCTCTTCATAAGACATTCCATTTTTATTGCTTGTCACTTTATCATTCTTATTTTTGTATCAATCACCATGAATATAGGAGGTAGTATAAAAATTTATAGGCAAAGTCATCCTCCTATGGTGTATGACAATACCATAAGGTATACATGTGTATCCCCTAGCTGAAAAGTCATTTGTCCTCCTTATATTTCCAAGTCATTTTTGAAAATCTAGATTTTAATAAGAAACGTGGAAGATATGATCATTTTACTAAAATTGGGTTTTTGCTACCTTAAAACTCACCTCTTTTTACTTAATCAACTTCAAATTATTTCTTCTCATTAACTATTGTGAGTTATCTTTTAAGACATGTTTGTCCTCCTTTTAATCTTTCCAACTCATTAAGAAAATCCAGATTACATTAACAATTGAGTGAGATATGCTTGTTTTACTAAAATTGGTTTTTTACTTTTTCTGCATCTCCAACAACTGATGAATATTGACAAGTGTCAACTTACTTCTCCCTCTTTCTAGTTGCGTGAACAAATCAAATATCTCATAAATAAAGTGTTAATCATCTCAAAAGACTTATTATTTAATAATAACAAGTTATCATAATAAATCAGCATAATTTAGCATTAACTAGCTACACATACAAATGTTGATCAATAAATCATTAATCATAGTTAATGCTTCATAAATAAAGATAATGTATGGAAATGAATTGGATATATATTATAAATATGAGGGAAAGTGTTATAAAAAATGATATAAACATGACAAATTATAGGCTCACCATTCCCCCTGCTGAAATCATGCTTGTCCTCACACAAGGGATAAACATTGGTAAGGCATGGAATCTTTTAGCTATAACACTTCACAATGTTATACTTATTCCCTTTGTCATCTCTTCATAAGACATTCTATTTTTATTGCTTGTCACTTTATCATTCTTATTTTTGTATCAATCACCATGAATATAGGAGGTAGTATAAAAATTTATAGGCAAAGTCATCTTCATATGGTATAAGACAAGATCATAAGGTATACACATGTTTCCCCCAACTGAAAATTCATTCGTCCTCCTTATCTTTCCAAATCATTTTAAAAAATTGATTTCATTAAGAAATGTGGAAGATATGATCATTTTACTACGACTAGATTTTTGATGTCTTAAAACTCACCTATTTTTACTCAGTTAACTTCAAATGAGTTCTTCCCATTAACTGTTGTGATTTATCTTTTAAGACTTGTTTCTCCTCCTTTTTAATCTTTCCAAATCATTAATAAAATCCAGATTACATTAACAATTGAGTGAGATATGCCCATTTTACTGAAACTAGTTTTTGACTTTTTCCACATCTCTAGCAATTGTTGAACATTGACAAGTGTCAACTTACTTCTCCTTCTTTCCAGCTACATGAACAACTCAAATATCTCACAAAAAACATGTTAATCATCTCAAAAGACTTATTATTTAATAATAACTATTTAACATAATAAATCACCATAATTTAGCATTAACTAGCTACACATACAAATGTTAATCAATAAATCATTAATCATAGTTAATGCTTTATAAATCAAGGTAATGTATGGAAATGACTTGGAAATATATTATAAATATGAGGGAAAGTGTTAGAAGAAATGATATAAACATGACAAATTATAGACTCATCATGACTAAGGATTTACCATATGCAACTCCTCATCCTGGGTGTGACTTTCTGCATAATTAGAGTCGGGAAAAAGTATGGAAAAATCACACTAAAATATCAAAAAATGTGGTCTATCCTCACCATGGGTGCCAACAATGTGTGTGTCAAATCATGTTCATGTGATACCTGCAATCACATGCTACAATAAGTCATTAGCTCCATTAGCTCATCATGAAATACATAATTAAATATATAAGACCAATAGAAATCAACTTATTGCTCTCTAAATAGGATGAGTATGATCTCAAAGAGTGACTTCTCTCATATTTAATCCTGAAAATAGTAACTAGAATGTCCTAAAATGAGAGATTCAATGAATAATGAAAACTATTATGCCATTATGATTATCTATGCTAAGAATTGATGATGAAATCCATTATAATTAAGTTAAATGATTCAATTAACTATGCAAGATTAAAACTATGAATGCAATTCTAGATATCAATGAGCTCTCAAAATGATAGCATGTAACTGTGAATTCAATTAACTAGGTGAGTTGATCTTAGAGTGATTTCATTTTATATATTTGAGATGAAAATAGACAGTTCAGATCCTTCCATGAAAAGTGATTAGGATTAATTTTGCCTTAATCCATGTGAGAATCTCTTTATTGGTGGGAATTAAGTCTTTTGTCTTTTAATGTGGATGTGGAGATTAGGATATTTTGGAAAATTGAACTAATCAAATACTCTAGCCATGGGATTTAATGGGATTGATTTAAGTTGAGATTATTAATTAATTAATGATCAATTTAAAGAGTCTTATAGGTTTGAATACTTGATATAGTGATTCTTGACAAATTAGGGTAGCAGGTTGATTAATAAATTGATATGATTTTGGGAAAATAGGCCTCTGAGTTAGACTAGCCTATTTTTAGGTGATTATATTACACTTGCATGCCATCTCTTCAAGGGATGAAGTACTAATGGATATTAATAATCTCTCTCCTAAATTTTGTACTACTCATGATGATAGCTTGGAAGAAGGGAATGATACCATTACAACTGTCCTTGATGCTTTCCTTTCGAGAGATGAAACATTAGAGAAAAAGGAACCCAATCAAGTTAATTTCATCCATGTTTTAGATCATGTAAAACCTAAAATTATTGTCCACCTTCATAAAGATGTCCCTCAACCTCAAAAAAACTAGTGGTTGTTGTAAAAGGTACTAAATAACTTTATTATCATGTAGTATATCATACCTATAACACTTTAAAAAACAAGGAATATTAAACTATTCTTTCTCCTTCTCAACCTTTTCTTCCTCCACCCCCTCATCTTTTACAACAAGTTGATAAGGAGTATGATCTTGTTGAGAATCCTTAAGCTACTCTTGCTAAGATAGGCCTTTGGGAGTTGATCAAAACTTCACCCACATACAATGGAATGCTTCAAGGGGCTTTAAAAAAGAATTTTGTTCCTCCTTATGTGATACCTAGTGATGTAGCAATATTATTAGAGTGCATGCATACAACCAAAGTTGATATTGTGTTTTTTGAATATGAGCTACCTTATGTGGAGACCCAAAACCAATATGAACCTCTTATGATTATAATGTTTATTAATGAAAATTCTATAATAAAAACTTTAGTTGAAAATGGATCAAGTATAAATGTTTGTGGTATATACTTGTTGCATAAAATAAAAATAGATCCCAATTTTATCCAACTTGATTCTCTCTCTATTCATGGCTTTAAAAATGTTTCTAGAAAATCCTTAAGTAGAATCACCTTAAAGGTAGGCCCTACTATTTCAGTTATTCCTATCCATGCCATGTCTAATGCATTTCCTTATAATATTCTTTTAGGAAGACATTGGATTCATTCTATGCAAGCAGTTGCATCCACTCTTCATCACAAACTCAAGTTCATATATAACAATAAGATTTATACCCTAGTAGGCGATAAAGACTTAAACAGTCATTTACACACCAAACCAGGAACCAAATGCCCTTTCCATTCTTTCATTCCTTCATAAATACAAGTTCATACACAATCTCTTAATCCTCAATAGAAACTCTTAGAGGATGATTAGGGATCATTAGACATAACACCCAAATTTAAAATCAAATCCTCAAAGGGGCCTAGTGTGTCTCTTGTTCAACCTTTTATATTCATTCCAAATTATTCTTCTAACACATTTATTCATTGGGGATTTTTAGAATTTGATCCAATTAAAGATAAGGCTCAACCTTCTCCTCTTGACATTTCAACATTCACTCAAACTCCTACTTTAGTGAATTATGGAGTTTATTTCAAAATTATTTCCAAACATGGATTCAATGGACATACTTAAGGATATGTACAACAAAGTATGAAGGAACGTGAGAAATCTACATCATACCTTTCTAAAGAGGGTTTAGATTTACAACCTCCTTTTTTTAATCCCCTCCCTTATTTTCTAATACATCTATGGATTCTTCTCTTAACTTGGCATCACAATAAAATACTATTCTTTGTAGCTTCTCAAAGTGGACTTAATAACTCTTACTTTCAAAGATAGAAGAAAAATTGTAAATAATACCAATAAAATCCTTCTACTTGTGTGTATCGTCAAATTTTTCGCCACTGTACTGATGAATATTAGGATTTGTATATTAAAATCCAAAAATTCATTGGTTCTAGTATCATTCAAGTAACACGTGACAATGAGTGGCATATTTGTCATGATCATTCTAAATAAAATCTATGTTCATATTACGTTACTCCCCACTATGTGATATTGGTAGCTTATCTTTTGGGGGATCATTGTTATTCATGGAGGTACAATTTTATGTACAATACTGCTCGGTGATAAATATTTAATATCTTAATTATTGTTGTCCTTGTGCTTGGGGGGGAGAATAGCTTTACAACCATTTCTTCTTTCCAAGGATCCACTTTCCCTTTGTTGAGTTGTATCTTTCATGACATGATATCTTTTATTCTATATAATTGTTTGTTCTTCATGAGGATTTTAAAACCTATTTCATGCTTGAAAGTGTATGTAATGCCCTGCCAGGGAACCCAGGAGAAATTAACCTAAACATGCTACTAAGTTTACATAATTTTTGTTTCTTAAGATTTTACACAACAACAATGTTTAACAATGCGGAAGCAATATTATATAATTACAAATCATACATATAAGTTCAACTCAACCATAGATTAAAAATATCAAGGGTTCCTTGATGATGATTATGTGAATATTATTTAATCTACTTAATACAACAATCATACAAAGTCTCCACATAACGAAAATAAGTAAAACATCATATACATGAAATCTTGATACAACCAATACCACAAAGTATCCATAATGAAAGACAACATTTGCACATGCCGCAAGGTATGTAACAATAATCCAATATAAAGTACAATATAATATCTCCAAATATAATTGATACAATGATACAAGAACATAATATAATTAAGATAAGAATACATATCCAACAATGATAAACAAGAAGGTACAAAAACTACAAGGATCATCCAACACTAGTACATGAATGCCAAAATATCAAATGGTAAAAGAATCACTACCACCCAACCTCATGGAACCTAAATAGTCCACTCCCACTATGCTGAGGAGATAACAATAGACCCCACTCAGATAAAAAACACCAAAATCAATCATAGTGAAAACTAAGAAAAGGGATCCTGAAATCTTTTTATCTCAACAGATAAAATAGGATTACAAGGGTAAAACATACTCAACCAGAGTCAACCAACACATGTAGGAAACCTAAGATGCATATGGAGAAGTGTCATCACATGAGCCAACTCTAGAGTTGTCTTGGCAATCTCTCAAGACTCCGGCGCCCTAGTGACTCTATGTGATATCATTAATCCTCTCATATAGACAAGGTACTAACTATGCTATATCCAAATCAGTGCAGGAGACAAGCATCATCTCACAAACCATCATAGCCTATACTAGTGCTCAAGGCATGGGTGAGGAAACAAACATCTTATTAATGTTTCTATCCTAATAGATTTTATTACGTTATCACTTTATTAAGTCACTTGCAATAAGTTATCTTGGCATCCACTTATGGGCCTTGACGCCTATTGCAAGCCACTTCCAACCTATACACTTAGTTATCCTACCTAGGCTCATAGATCACAAATAGATCTCATAAATCACATAAAGCATGATAATCAAGTTCAGCTCCATAAAAGTCAATTGGAACAAAATATTGGTTTTTGAACCAAAACATCATAATACATTCCCTCAAAGAGTTCACAAAACTATGAGTTTACATAAACATGGTTGGGTAAAATAATCAAGACCATAACCATCACAAAGCATATATAGAACACACATAACATCAATTGAAAACACATCCCGAGCCTCTGGTATACATTCCCAAAAAAGGTCAACTAAAACCCTCAAATAAACAAAATTGACTAATCAAGATTTAGATAATAGACTGGATCAACTAAAAATCAATTATTTAAAGAAAACCTCTTTTCCTAAGTAAATTCCCAATTGATTTTTAAATAAAATTAATAAAACATATCCCATTCATTTACTCTATAAATACATACAAATACTTATACAACCAAAAAATATTCATTTAAATAAATATTAATAACACTAATTAATTAACATTAACATTTAATTAATATTAATTAAATAAATTAATAGTAATTTCATTAATAAAATGCTAATACAAATTAATATCAAATAATAAATAACACTTAGTTTAAATTATAAATAAATAATAAAAATTAAAAATTAAAGTTTGAAAGAGGGGGTCCCACGGCTCCCAACCCCATGGCCCCTCCTTGGGAGTCGTCAACAGCCCAAGACTATCATGGCCTCCCTTGGGAGCCGCCAACAGCCCAAGGTTGTTGTGGCCTCCCTTGGGAGCCATCGACAGCTCTTGATGTCGCGACATCCCTTGGGGGTGTCGCTAGTTGGGTGGGGGATGGTGGCCCCACCCACCATCTTTTAAATATATTATTTTATTTTATTTTTATTTATTTTATTTTTTAAATTTGTCAAAGAATTTCTTACGTAAAATAGCAACCTC
Organism: Chamaecyparis obtusa; assembly: GCA_027943335.1. Lineage (NCBI taxonomy): Eukaryota > Viridiplantae > Streptophyta > Pinopsida > Cupressales > Cupressaceae > Chamaecyparis > Chamaecyparis obtusa. Next base: position 828,041 of record BSBK01004744.1, on the reverse strand, counting down.
ACTAAAAAAAACATAGAAATTCTCTTTTATTTGAATTGTAAACTATTACACAAATAGATTTAATAATTTAATTTCTCATAATTAGGGAAATCAATTTTTCCAATTGAATACAAAGAACCAGACTGATTTAATAATTATTTTCTGAATTTAATTTCAAGGGTTTTCTAAAATTTTCCAAACAACCCTAACTCAACAAATCTATTGATCTTCCTATTGTAATTTGATCAAACTTTTCTAGGGTTTACACTAAACATATAAAATGAAATTTTTTCTTAATTCCAAATTAACTAATAATCAAAGTATGATTTTCTAAAACTAAAACATGCATAATTTTGCTAAGAACAACCTAGGGTTTCAACTGGCATAATTTTTTTAAAATTTAAATCATAAAACATTCTAGATCTGTGTTTCTCTCAAATTTTCCACACAAAGTTTTAATAACCAATTCAAACCAAATAATTGAAAATCAAGTAATAACAAAATCAAACATTCAACAAGCATTCCAGACGTAATGTAGACAATCTTTTCAAAGCAAAATCAATATGGGTTCTAAAAACCCTACCTGAAAATCCATGAGAAGATATGAAACAATAATGACCAAATTGAAGACTCCAAGATTCCAAATTACTCCTAAGCTTTGAAAATAATCCTTCAAACAATCCAAACAATTTCTTTCCAAAATCTAGCCTCCTCCAAACTTGTGTGTGAATAATGGCTAAAAGAATTCCTAATAATGAAAATCCCCCAAGACTGAACTCAACATGCAACTCCTAATCAGAAAATAGAACTCAACTCACTCACCTTGTTTTTATCAAATTATGTTGCATGACTAAATATAATTATAATAATAAAATATGCACTTTTCAATTATCAATTCTTAACTCAACTTTAAACTTAAATTCCTAATTCAATTTTATAAAATTGAATGTGCAACTTAAATTGTATTTTAATTATTTATTAATAATTATTATTTTCCAACATATTAATAATTATGAAATTGATAATTAAATATCATTCATTAATTATTCTTTTAATTTCAACTTTAGATTTAATAATTAATTTAATCTTTTATTTCCACAATTAGACTTTTTAAATTAACTATTTTAGTTAAATAATGTATTTAATTAATTTTCATTAATTAAATACCCTTGTATTAATATTTCTATATTTAATTAGATTAATTTATTTACTCATATAATCAAACCCATAAATCACTTAACCATAATAACATAAAATCACACTATCCACATAACATGACAACGTGGAAAATAACTAACTAAACCAAAAACACCAAATTCATACTAAGGGAAAGGGTTCATGAATTCATGTCACCTTGAAAAATTTGGATAGGAAACTCAATTAGAAACTTGTCCCTAAACTCAGGACAATAAATGGTTTGGGTTGGGATTGGACCTATATGTTATCTCCTCTCTCTTACCATTTGAGATATTATGATAGGGCATGTTGATCCTAACAATTCAAGGAAGTCAATGCCCAGTACCTGAAAGCTTCCATAAAAGATGAGCATGTACATACATGTATAAATATATAAAAGACAATGGCGGGGATCAACCAACCATGTGCATCTCACAAGCAAGTAACTACAACTTCGTCCCTCAACCACATCAAGCGCATCAGATAGAAATGTAAAACATACACACCAACCATACACATGCAAGTATGGGGTTAGTAAAACCATAAATATAAGTAACATCCAATCTATCTGAGGATCTAATACACACATGAAAAGTGGCCTAAAAGAGTCTGACCAATTAAACTGAAAATTAAACTAAGGGAGGGGTATTAAAGTGTGTGTCTATTACAAATTATATCTCCCTTGATTTATAAAGTGTGCTATCCTTCACCAAGAATCCCCTTACCTCGCAATAGGGAATGTGTGTATTTTTGGTCTCCTCCCCTCTCTTAGTGAAAGATGTAATCCTTGTTAAAGATATCATTTGGAGTAGATGTCTTTAAGAAAATATCTCTTTCTCCTTTCATTATGCATCTCTCAAAAGGATCCCTTTACACTTGTTGCAACATTTCTTTTTACAACTCTCTCTTCCTTTCCTTGAAAGAGCTATACTCTCTTTGGCTTGGATTGCATGTGCATTGTGGCTTAAATGATATCTCATTGGTGATGACAGTGTTTATCCTTATTGTTCTTTTCCTTAAGATGTCACCATAGTCTTATGTTTCCATCTTAAAGGGGAGCATATATACAAACTCCTTGTTGCATATTTTGTAGGATTTCCTTGTGAACACCGTGCTTTGTTTGGTTATCCTTATTCAAATGTTGTAGGATTTTCTTACAAACAATGTTCTTTGTTTGGTTATCCTTATTCAATTTTTGAGAATGATTTGACTAGCATAACACAACTTTCCAAACAATTTGACCCTCCTTGAATAATCTTTCAATATGATTTGACTAGCATAACATAACTTGCTAGACTGTATGACTCTTCTTGACACTAATTTTTTGGACGGGTTGAATAACATAAAACAACTTGCTACACCATTTGAATCTCCTTGGACCAATTTTGTGGATTTCATCATAGATAATTCTTTGTTTGGTTATACTTTGTACCAATTTTCAAGATGAGTTGACTAGCATAACACAACTTGCTAGACTCTCTTTGCATTGATTTTCAAAATGAGTTGACCAACAAAACACAACTTGCTAGAATATTTAACTCTCCTCACACTGTTGTATCATCTTAAAATGGAAGCACTTCCATGTTAATAGCATTTAGCCCTCTGAGTAAGTGGTTTGGGGTCATATTGGATGCCTTGAATTGATCTTTTCTTTGATATGGCTTTCTCCCCACTTTCCACTTCTTTTCTACTTCATCCTAGGTGAAATTAGGGATAGGATCTTAAGGATTCTCCTGAATTTCACTCTTCCATAGCTCTATTTTCTAGGTAGGATTTAGAAATGGATCCTCCTTGGCTTCATCTCAGTAATCATAGGATTTTATGTCTATTCCTAACATTATGTCCTATTCTGGCATCAATTCTAGGTTTTTGGACATCCATGGGACCTCTTGACTTGATTTTGAGTCAAACTTAGGATCAGGGTCAATGTCTTAGGTCGACCTTGACTAGGTCAAGGTCTTAGGTCTACCCTGACTAGGTTAGGGTAAACCTTGACATTGACCCCTTCCTCCAAAATTTCAAATTCTAAAATCTCCGGGCTTCGGGCTTTTGGGAGATTTATTTTCCCGCTTCCGGGTCTGCCATTTCAAGTTTCGGGATGGTAAATCCTTTAATTGCATTTAATCTAGGTATATTTTCTAAAGGTGAGGACCTAATTGGGATTTAATTCTCCAAGGTGGCCCATCTAAAGGAATGTGCCCTAGATCACTATAAAAGGAGGCCTTCCTCTCTCATTTTCATCATCAACTTTTGTGAGAACATATCTCTCAATCAAGTTTTCAAGCTCTCAAAGCTCTCAAGCTCTCAAGGTGATCAAGCAAGCATCCATTAAAGCATTTCAAGTCTTCTTCTCTATCCAAGTTCTCCATTGAAGATCAAGGATTCAAGCATTCAAGCTATTAAAGGGATTTGGTTCAAGCATTCAAGATTTATCATTCAAACCCTAGATCTAGCCATCATGATGGTGTGATCTTCCTTCAAGATCCTTTGTTCATCTTCAAGATCCATTTCATTCTCTTACTAAGGTGAATTCCAAGCATACAACCATGGAGGTTTGATTTACATTTATTGTTGTGTTCAATCTTTCATATCAATATACTTGTTTACATTTCAAATACAATTGCATATCTATTGAATTGCATAGCTTCATTGTTAGATCCTTTTCTACTACTTGCTAGCATTCTCCATTTCAATTTCAATATTAAGGTTGATTCCAAACTGAGGTTTGACCAAGGCAAACCCTCCATACAACAAAAACCCCCATTTTCTTGTAGGTACAGGTGCAGAGTTTCAGATTTGAGAGCGAATTTGGATACCCTTTTCGGAAAACTTCCGGGATCTGTGAACAGAATTCGAATCAGACTTCAAATAAAGAATGTGGTATTTGACCTTTTATGAGGGTCAAACCTGAGCTAAGCCATCTTGAGGAAAGATTTCTAGGTTTTCTCTGTCTCGGCATTTCCAATCCAGGACAGGTTTTAGATTTTCCCGAAAGTGTACACAGACACCAGAATTCAACATTTTCCAGATCTACCCTAATTTTGAGGTTAGTAGTTGTATTTCAATTATTTCATATTCCAAGCATAAATTCCATTCATAGGGAAATATTGGATTTACTCTCTCTCTCTTCCTACTCTTTTCCATAAATTGATTCGATTGTGCATTAGCCTTTTTGGTTGATCAAATCGGATCTCTTCCTTGGGGAATTTGGGTTTGAGAATAGATCTTACTATTTTCCCCTTCCCTTTCTATCTAAATAGTGGTGAGTCCATTTTACATCTATTCATTTTGGTGAACCCGACGTGAATCCATTTAGATGTTATTCTTTAAAACATATAATTCTAGATGAATAGATGTTATTTTAAATGGATTTACGTTAGGTTCACCAAAATGAATAGATGTAAAATGGTTTCACCACTATTCAGATAGAATATATAGGGCCTCCCTTGTACTATATTTTTTTATTTTTACATGCTAAATCTTGGAAGGTAATGCACATAAGTTGCTAAATCCTGAAAAGACACGCATCCATATGCTAAATCTTGGAAGGTAATGCACATAAGTTGCTAAATCCTGAGGAGACATGCATTTTTCAAATTTTTCAATATGCTAAATCCTCTGAAGGTAACGCACATAAGTTGCTAAATCCTGAAGGGATGGGCATTTCTAGTTTCAAATATGCTAAATCTTGGAAGGTAACACACATAAGTTGCCAAATCCTAAAAAGACATGCACCTATATGCTAAATCTTCCGATGGTAATGCACATAAGTTGCTAAATCCTGAGGAGACACGCATTTCATATTCATAGTGATACAAGAAGGTGGATCTATGGGTATTCCAGAAGTCGTCAAAAGATGCATTATAATTGCAAGCACAGTTTATGGATGAACATGTTGGGCTCTCCCTCCAAGGTGATTCACGGTAAGGTGGGCATCTTATTGGGCGAGGTAATCACTTTCTCCTTTCTTTCTTTTTTTCTTTCATGCTAGTAGGATAGGATCATGAAGCTATGTTATTTATAATGTTTCTCTTGTCTTTCTTATGTAAACATTTATGCTTTTATGATAGCTTTGCAAATATGATATTAACATGAGGAATATTTCTTAGTGAGGTTTATTATGCTAATTGATTTGGGTTATTTAGTGCTAACCCTTGTTCTTTTGGTTTTATTGTTTTGCACCCTCGTGTGTGTATGTTGAGTTAGAATCTTTAGTCTAGGGGCTTGTGCCCTTAGCTAAGTGTTATTTTATCTCTTTGTGAATCCACTTGGATCTCCTCTTTCTTCTCCTTTACCAAGAGTTTGCATAGAATTCATACTCTTGCTAAAGTGGGGGCTTAATGGAAGCACTTCCATGTTAAGAGTGTTTAGCCCTCTGAGTAAGTGGTTTGGGGTCATATTGGATGCCTTGAATTGATCTTTTCTTTGATCTAGCTTTCTCCCTGCTTTCCACTTCTTTTCTGCTTCATCCTAGGTGAAATTAGGGATAGGATCTTAAGGATTCTCCTAAATTTCACTCTTCCATAGCTCTATTTTCTAGGTAGGATTTAGAAATGGATCCTCCTGGGCTTCATCTCAGTAATCATAGGATTTTATGTCTATTCTTGACATTCTATCCTATTCTGGCATCAATTCTAGGTTTATGGACATCCCTGGGACCTCTTGACTTGATTCTGAGTCAAACTTAGGATCAGGGTCAATGTCTTAGGTTGACCCTGACTAGGTCAAGGTCTTAGGTTGACCTTGACTAGGTTAGGGTCAACCTTGACATTGACCCCTTCCTCCAAATTTTTAAATTCTAGAATCTCTGGGCTTCGGGCTTTCGGGAGATTTATTTTCCCGCTCCCAGGTCGACCATTTTGGATTTCGGGATGGTAAATCCTTTAATTTCATTTAATCTAAGTATATTTTCTAAAGGTGAGGACCTAATTGGGATTTAATTCTCCAAGGTGGCCCATCTAAAGGAGTGTGTCCTAGATCACTATAAAGGGAGGCCTTCCTCTCTCATTTTCATCATCAACTTTTGTGAGAACATATCTCTCAATCAATTTTTCAAGCTCTCAAAGCTCTCAAGTTCTCAAGGTGATCAAGCAAGCATCCATTAAAGCATTTCAAGTCTTCTCCATCCAAGTTCTCCATTGAAGATCAAGGATTCAAGCATTCAAGCTATTGAAGAGATTTGGTTCAAGCATTCAAGATTTATCATTCAAACCCTAGATCTAGCCATCATGATGGTGTGATCTACCTTCAAGATCCTTTGTTCATCTTCAAGATCCATTTCATTCTCTTACTAAGGTGAATTCCAAGCATACAACCATGGAGGTTTGATTTACATTTATTGTTGTGTTCAAGCTTTCATATCAATATACTTGTTTACATTTCAAATACAATTCCATATCTATTGAATTGCATAGCTTCATTGTTAGATCCTTTTCTACTACTTGCTAGCATTCTCCATTTCAATTTCAATATTAAGGTTGATTTCAAACCAGGGTTTGACCAAGGCAAACCCCCCATACAACAAAAAACCCCATTTTCTTGCAGGTATAGGTGCGGAGTTTTGGATCTGAGAGCGAATTTGGATACCCTTTTCGGCAAACTTCTGAGATCTACGAACAAAATTCGTATCGGACTTCAAATAAAGAATGTGGTATTTGACCTTTTATTAGGGTCAAACCTGAGCTGAGCCATCTTGAGGAAAGATTTATGGGTTTTCTTTGTCTTGGCATTTCCAGTCCAGGACAGGTTTTAGATTTTCTTGAAAGTGTACACAAACACCAGAACTCAACATTTTCTAGATCTGCCCTAATTTTGAGGTTAGTAGTTGTATTTCAATTATTTCATATTCCAAGCATAAATTCCATTCATAGGGAAATATTGGATTTACTCTCTCTCTTCCTACTCTTTTCCATAAATTGATTCAATTGTGCATTAGCCTTTTTGGTTAATCAAATCGGATCTCTTCCTTGGGGAATTTGGGTTTGAGAATAGATCTTAATATTTTCCCCTTCCCTTTCTATCTGAATAGTGGTGAATCCATTTTACATCTATTCATTTTGGTGAACTCGACATACTTACCCCTTTTCTTTTGTGGATTTAGATGCTCTATTGTGTTAGATCTTCCTTTATATTCCCTTATGTATTCACCTACATCTATTCATTTTGGTGAACCTGAAAAGATGACTCTCTTTCTTTTTGGTGTTAGATTTCTATTTACATTAGGTTTAGTTCAAAATACAAAAAAAAAATATTATATATTCAATAAAATCCAAAAATATTTCTTGCATTTCATTTTCTGTGGTGATTGTTAAGATGCTTTGGTGTGTAGTTATGTTCTTCATTACTCTTCTTTTAGCATCTCTTTATCATACCTATGATGTTTATGAAAGTATTATTCACTTCATCATTTTGATGACCCTTCACTTTGCTCTTGCCTATGCTTTTGTAAAGTTGATCGACACTAGTCTGCCTACATTTAAAACTTTTGTTAGAGATTTATGTGGTAGCCTTATTCATCTTTTGGATTATGTGAAGAATTGGGTAGATGACACACCACCTCCTCATCTTCCTAATCCTCATCCTATCAATCCTAATCTTAATCTTAATATTCCTATTCCGATACCTACTTCTCCGTCTGTTAATCCTCGCTCTTCCCGTACTTATGAGGGGATTCAAGCTATCATTCAGGATGTAGATGTACAAGATTTCTTTGATTTACCTTCTCCTCTGATTCATGATGATATTAAAGGAAAGGGTACAGACACTTCTTCAAATCCTATTATTCCACCTTATGCAACCTTTACTCATGAACATGATAAACAATCCCTTCCTGTAGAAGCTTTACATAATATGTATACTACTGGATATAATATGGTGACTAAACAAGGTTATAAAGGTTTAGGGCTAGGATTTAATGAGCATGGTATTAGGTTTCCTGTTCATCTCCCCCCTAAACTGAATATGTATGGTGTTGGGTGTTCAAAATTTCAAGTTAATGTAGGTGATTCTAAACATCGTCCTCCTCTCCCCATGCCTATCCTAGATAACAATAATACTCGACAAGAAATTTCTAAGAAGGTATATGTTGAGCTTATGAATTCCAAGAAAGAAATCTTTAGACCTATGCCGATAGATGCTCTATACAAATACAAATGTCCTTTTCATTATAGTAACAAACATTTACTTGCTGATTGTAAACACTTCAAGGCATATGTTAGAGAAAGAGCTGCTTTAGGAATTATATCTCATTCTCATGCCGTTTTACAATTTCTTAATAATTTTGATATAGGGGATTCCCCTCCTTTAGATATAATGTAAATGTTCTTCTCCTCATGTCTTATGACTGGGGGGAAAGAGGTGCATCTTAATCCAATCTCCTAGGATCCATTAGGTCTTTTCTTGGGGCTTAATTGGTATTCTTTCTCTCCTAGTTTTCTATGGTTTTGCATTATGTTTTTAATCATCCATAGAATCTATCCTTTGCTTTTCAAGATATCTTTTCTAAGACATTTGTGTTCCAAAGGTATCCCTTGTCTCTATCTCTGGGGGGCATGTACCTCTTTCTTTTTCTTTGTCTAGGGAGCAGCTTTCCTTAGCTTAGTGGTATTTGTTTATATTGCAATATTATTTCATCATATTGATAGATGTGTTGACTACATATAACCTTCTTACATGAGAAGTTGTCCTAGGTTGTCACTTCTTCTCTATGTTGCAAATTATGTTCTTTATAATCTCTCACCCTTGCGTTGGTGTTAGAGTTGTTTCCCTCATTTCAAAGATTCCTCTTCCTCTTCTTTGCAAGAGGCTTGAAGGTTGAATCTTTGTTCCTGCCTTTGAAAGCTGATATTTTATCTAAAGCACTCCTCTTTGGTGGGGGTCTTGTTGATAAGATCTCTTTCATTTAAGGATCCTTTTCCATGAGTGACATATCCTTTTCATTATTATCTATACTCTTGGATGTAGGGTTCAATAACCCTCGCTAAGAATATGGTATACATTATTGTAAACAGGATATCTCCTTGCATTGTGAAGTAGGTATCCTCTTCAATCTTTGTCCTACCTTGGGGGGCAAGGATGCCATCTCCTTCTTTTCTATTTTTTTGGGGATTTCACATCTTTCCTTGGGTAAGTAGTATTTATCTATTATGTGACATCCAATCATACATGAAAATTTTGGTTTACATTGAGGATCTTTGTCCTGATTACAACCTATTTTGTTGTTTGACATTGGGTTTCCTTGGTTGATATATCTCTCACCTTGGAAATTGAACAGTGTGCTATCCCTCATAAGGGTTACTTTCTTTTCACTTCTTGCATGATATCTCTTTACATTCATCCCTTCCATGGCCTCATAGGAGCTATGACCTTCTTGGCTTGGATTGGGTGTTGTTTGTGGATATTGTCTTAATGCTAAAGAAAGGCTTTATCCTTGTTCTTTTCTTTCCTTAACATGTCAAAATAGTATGTTTTTTCCATATTAAGGAGGGGGGCATATATAGGGCCTCCCTTGTACTATATTTTTTTATTTTTACATGCTAAATCTTGGAAGGTAACGCACACAAGTTGCTAAATCCTGAAAAGACATGCATCCATATGCTAAATCTTGGAAGGTAACACACATAAGTTGCTAAATCCTGAGGAGACATGCATTTTTCAAAATTTTCAATATGCTAAATCCTTTGAAGGTAACCCACATAAGTTTCTAAATCCTGAAAAGACACGCACCTATATGCTAAATCTTCCAATGGTAACACACATAAGTTGCTAAATTCTGAGGAGACATGCATTTCATATTCATAGTGATACAAGAAGGTGGATCTATGGGTATTCCAGAAGTCGTCAGAAGATGCATTACAATTGCAAGCACAGTTTATGGGTGAACCTGTTGCGCTCTCCCTCCAAGGTGATTCACAGTAAGGTGGGCATCTTACTGGGTGAGGTAATCACTTTCTCCTTTCTTTCTTTTTTGCTTTCATGCTAGTAGGATAGGATCATGAAGCTATGTTATTTATAGTGTTGCTCTTGTCTTTCTTATGTAAACATTTATGCTTTTATGATAGCTTTCCAAATATGATATTAACATGAGGGATATTTCTTAGTGAGTTTTCTTATGCTAATTGATTTGGGTTATTTAGTGCTAACCCTTGTTCTTTTGGTTTTATTGTTTCACACCCTCGTGTGTGTATGTTGAGTTAGAATCTTTAGTCTGGGGGCTCATGCCCTTAGCTAAGTGTTATTTTATCTCTTTGTGAATCCACTTGGATCTCCTCTTTCTTCTCCTTTACCAAGAGTTTGCATCGAATCCATACTCTTGCTAAAGTGGGGGCTTAATGTATCATCTTAAAATGGAAGCACTTCCATGTTAAGAGAATTTAGACCTCCGAGTAAGTGGTTTGGGGTCATGTTGGATGCCTTGAATTGATCTTTTCTTTGATCTAGCTTTCTCCCCACTTTCCACTTCTTTTCTGCTTCATCCTAGGTGAAATTAGGGATAGGATCTTAAGGATTCTCCTGAATTTCACTCTTCCATAGCTCTATTTTCTAGGTAGGATTTAGAAATGGATCCTCCTAGGATTCATCTTAGTAATCATAGGATTTTATTTCTATTCCTGACATTATATCTTGTTCTGGCATCAATTCTAGGTTTCTGGACATCCTTGGGACCTCTTGACTTGATTCTGAGTCAAACTTAGGATCAGGGTCAATGTCTTAGGTCGACCCTAACTAGGTCAAGGTCTTAGGTCTACCCTGACTAGGTCAAGATCTTAGGTTGACCCTAACTAGGTCAAGGTCAACCTCAACATTGACCCCTTCCTCCAAAATTTCAAATTCTAGAATCTCTGGGCTTTCAGGAGATTTATTTTCCTGCTTTTGGGTTGGCCATTTCGGGTTTCGGGATGGTAAATCCTTTAATTGCATTTAATCTAGGTATATTTTCTAAAGGTGAGGACCTAATTGGGATTTAATTCTCCAAGGTGGCCCATCTAGAGGAGTGTGCCCTAGATCACTATACAAGGAGGCCTTCCTCTCTCATTTTCATCATCAACTTTTGTGAGAACATATCTCTCAATCAAGTTTTCAAGCTCTCAAAGCTCTCAAGTTCTCAAGGTGATCAAGCAAGCATCCATTAAAGTATTTCAAGTCTTCTTCTCCATCCAAGTTCTCCATTGAAGATCAAGGATTCAAGCATTCAAGCTACTGAAGGGATTTGGTTCAAGCATTCAAGATTTATCATTCAAACCCTAGATCTAGCCATCATGATGGTGTGATCTTCCTTCAAGATCCTTTGTTCATCTTCAAGATCCATTTCATTCTCTTACTAAGGTGAATTCCAAGCATACAACCATGGAGGTTTGATTTACATTTATTGTTGTGTTCAAGCTTTCATATCAATATACTTGTTTACATTTCAAATACAATTGCATATCTATTGAATTGCATAGCTTCATTGTTAGATTATTTTCTACTACTTGCTAGCATTCTCCATTTCAATTTCAATATTAAGGTTGATTCCAAACTGGGGTTTGACCAAGGCAAACCCCCCATACAACAAAAACCCCCATTTTCTTGCAGGTACAGGTGCGGAGATTTAGATTTGAGAGCAAATTTGGATACCCTTTTCAACAAACTTCCAGGATCTGCAAACAGTATTCAAATCGAACTTCAAATAAAGAATGTGGTATTTGACATTTTATTAGGGTCAAACCTGAGCTGAGCCATCTTAAGGAAATATTTATGGGTTTTCTTTGTCTCGGCATTTCCAGTCCAGGACAGGTTTCAGATTTTTTTGAAAGTGTACACAGACACCAAAATTCAACATTTTCCAGATCTACCCTAATTTTGAGGTTAGTAGTTGTATTTCAATTATTTCATATTCCAAGCATAAATTCCATTCATAGGGAAATATTGGATTTACTCTCTCTCTCTTCCTACTCTTTTCCATAAATTGATTCGATTGTGCATTAGCTTTTTTGGTTGATCAAATCGGATCTCTTCCTTGGGGAATTTGGGTTTGAGAATAGATCTTAATATTTTCCCCTTCCCTTTCTATCTGAATAGTGGTGAATCCATTTTACATCTATTCAACTATATTATTTAAAAACTTCCAAATGCTAAGGGGATTTAATTAGCATATACTAAAACTTAACCAGTTATAATCCATCCATTCAATTTAGCATATTTTCATAAGTATATCAAAATAACAAAGCATGTAACACACAAGAACACTAAAATTTTATTTGGAAAACCTAAGGGAAACCATGGCGAGGATCAACTCACACCATATGAAAAACCATTTATAATGATATTTTTAGGTTCAAGACCAATGTAGCTCATTGTACCTGAGATTTAGGCTCACTGCTAAGGAGCTTAGTACTCCAAAAGGACTTGTAGACTAAGGTGCACAACATTAGGGAAATATACAAATGACTTGCAGACTTAAAATCACTTACTTAAGGAAAGACACAATGATTGGACATTATAACAAAATATGATTTTTTAAATATAGTACAAAATACGTCTTATGAAATGTTGATTATAATTTTGTACTTTATACATTAACAATTGACTTCATCACTGATCATATGCACTTGGAAACCTGTGCAGTTACTTCATATACCATATATACTCACATATCCAACTTACACTATCTACAAAATAATATGTTCCTATATATATCATGTGCGACAAATAATAACATCAATTAGGTTAGTCTAACTAGATGAAACATGTAGTATACAAACTCTCGTCCAAGTACATTATCCATAATGCCCTATGGAAGGAAAAAAAATTGTACATCATTACATCATGTTATCACACCATCCAATAATTCCTACAACTTTTCCTTCATCACTATATGCAATTGCACAATCCCAAACTACTTAGGTTAACTCTAGAAAATAGAACCAATAAAGAAAGCTAACAGAAGAAACTCAAATCAACATGTGGACTGCCACAAAACTTGAGATTAAAAATGTATCATCATTTGACCTCAAAAAAATATCATAGAATAGTAACAAAAAAACTTCAAAGGCGGATAATTTAAAAGCATTCCAACAATAAGTACTATGTCCTACATAGACTAATACATATAACTTCACCAAAACTCTCGATCAAGTTATTAGGAATTGAAACCTAAAATATTTATTCTCTATACATCCATGAACAATATACTAGGACTACTGACCAAAATGTTACAATGTGGAATAATGTGAACCAAAATAATGTACTCTATTAGTTGTACTATCTACCGAAATAGTCATACTTAGCCAAAAACTGACATGAGCACTTGGATATCAATTCATGATTATGGAATAGACATCAAACACCCATATACTAAATCTCCAATCACATTTGACATTAAATATAGAATTACAAACAATCTCCCTACAATTTTGACATCAAAAAGACATGTTTGACATCAATAACAACACTATATAATATTAACATATTTCCAACAATCTCCCCCCTTGTCATTGATAGCATCATTTGTACCATCTCTTCATTACTCCTCCTTTGAGATAAAATAAAAAGGGTATTATCTTTGCATCACTCCCCCTATACCAAATCTCTCCTCCTTTCATATATCATATCTCTGCCTTGCAAATAAAGTACAACGTTTCAAAAACCAAAAATGCACTTCAACATTCTACTAATCTTTCTCTTCCACATACATATAAGTTCAAAATTTATTTTATGAATAAAAAATGGGCAACATAGTTTTATGGGGTAGGATACCCTGATAAATAAACTTGAGCTAAGCCAAAGTGGTTTTCCAATATTCTCATGTAGATGCTAAAATGTTTCACTAACATTAAATCTTCAAAATAAGATCTTCAACCTCCTTTAATATTTGTGAAACTTGCACTTCCTAATTTATCTTTTCTAACTCTTCAAATAGTTTCACCAAACCAATGAGCTTGAAATCCATTATATATCTCAATTGAGAAAAAATATTTTTGATATTCTCCTTCTACTCTACCAATAAATCCAATTGTAGATAAAGATAATCAATTTGAATCCTTTTAGTACCATCCTTATAATCCATAGAGATTGACATCTATATAATTTGAGACTCAATTGAGTCTATTTTATCTCTTATGTTCTTCATATACATCAACCACCAATGACAAAACTAGTATACAATAATAATTCATCCTCACTCTTCTTATACTCTTTAAGGCTCTCCTATAGCCTATTTGTTGGAATGGAAAGATAAGGGACTGAGAGGGGAGGGGAGAATCAGTACCGTCAAAAAATTTTAACTGAATACTCAATTTGCAAATAGTAGTAACTAACTAATTGAATCCATTGTATGCAACATTCATTCAAATCCCTTTGTAAGTGTAAAGTACATGAAATGAAACAATAGATCAATCATGAAATGTAACACATAACACCAATATTTTGGTTACACAGAAAACCTTGTTAGAAGGTAAAAACTGTGGTGGGGATAACACCCACAAATTCTTCACTACTGCATATAAAAAAGTTTTCCAGTTAAGGCTACAAGTTTTGATTACTTTTGGTGATCTTACCTTATTAGGAGTAACAATTAGATCGACTAGATCTACCCTGTTAAAGGATTTAAACAACACTATTTGAGTGTGCACTCGGTTAAGAGATTTACAAATAGACTATTAAGTCTACTCTGTTAGGAGATTTTAAAAACTCTATTACAATGATTAGAGAATAATGGAAAGGTATCTGTAAATGAAAAATATACTTTGTCTGAATCAGATCTATGATATAATGAATAAATATCACCTTAATGTTTATTTTACTATCCTCTGTTCTGCTCGGTAGATTTGACTATTTTTTAATAAACTAAATTGAATCTCTGATCACTGCTCATTCATGAAAACCTTGTCTGAATTCTAATGTCTTGAAGGTGGCTACTACTTCAAGATCTCCTTCCTTGTATATGTTTTATTCACTCCTTCTATGTCTCCAAAATGACATCAATTACAAATATCTAGCAATCTTCTATGATTGCCATGACCTAATTAGGTTTACAATATCTTAGAAAACCTAAGATCTACGGTATACAAACTTAACCTAGATTTAAATATTACATAGAAATCATCATTACATTTAATGATTACATCTACAATAAATAATCCTCGATCTTGGTAAAACTTTTTATGAATTTGTGTAACCATTTGGATAGATAAATGTGACATAATTGATTACTATGTCGCTTCCTAGATAACTCGGTAAACACAGCCAATTCTGATCGATGAATACACTAGTGCTCGATGTGTATGCTACTCGATGTTTACTGATGTTTGATGCTCAGTTTACTTTGATGCTTGGTAAATATATTTTGGTGCCCGGTTAAACTTGTTTCCTTTTAGCTCTTGGTACTACCTTGTGATTGTTTGGTGTGAAGGCTTGTTTGTTTAACCAACTAGCATATTATATCTTGTTATTCCTCCTTTTACCGAATGATCAACTTAGATAACCAGCTAATCCAATTTGATACTAATGACAACATCTAATGCTCAAATAGAGATAACAATCTCCCCCTTTGGCATTAGTATCAAAACTTGTAATGTATATAAACTGATATGTCTCAAACTGTTCTTACACTTCATATATACATAACAAAAATGACTCTTTACTACTTTACATTACTCCCCCTCGGTGCATGCTCCCAGTATGTATGTAGTATAGTTAGCATATATTTATACAATTGGCATATATATTATATTTCCCCCTTTTTGAGATTAATGCCAAAACAAAATTTGTACTTACAATTTGTCAAAAATGTGTTGATGGGTTTTCTTGAGAGATTCTAAGAGGTTTTCCCATTCCTCTTTCAAGTTGGTGAGAGTAATATGCTTAAGACCGACTTGTGCATGCATGTCAAAGATGTTCTCAAACACTGAAATCTTAGGTGTTGTAACTAAGTCTTGTGCCTTGACAATGTGTTTCTCAATGATTTTGAGGTGAGGAAGAAACTCTTCTTGAAGCTCGATGACTTGGTCACATATCTTATCCTCCTACTTCCTCAAGTATGCTCTTAACCACCCAAGTTCTTGAACTTTGAGTATATGCTTATGAAAAGCATCTACCTCGGTTAAGGATGCATTAGCACTGGCTATGATTTCAGTATCCAACTTTTTAATCTTTTCACTGACCTCAGCAATGAAACTCTCCAAAGTGCATAACTTAAATAACATTTGAATTATTTTCTGAGTAATGGTTTGTAGGTTAGTGACTACCTCAAAAATATTGATTTTATTTACTGCCACTTCTTGGCTGATCTTTTCTGCTAACTTATTCTGAATCTTAGCTTCTGCCCTTTCTTCAAGTCTCTTTTTAGCATCAATATCCAGGACATTGATTTGGGTGGCAAGGGTGTCAAGTTAGTCCAATATAGGTGTTCGTCATTAATTTGAACCTTAGGTACAGCTTGTTGCAAGATGTCTCTTACATCTTAAAGTATCTGTTTGCTCTTGATTTCTTTTTTCAACTTCTCCCGAGTTGCCTTCCTTGTGCATAACTCCCCATATTTTCTCAATGCTTCGGGTTCCAAGGTCCTCAGGTCACATTCAGGTATTTCTATTATTTCATCAAGTGTGACCAGCCCTTTTCCATGTTTTTTCTTCTTCTCCTTAGGCTCTTGGGGTGATGTTTTAACAAAAGGAACTATATCATTTACCTCAACACTCAGCTTTTATTGCTCAATAGACATTGTATCTTCCTTCTTTGGTTCCTCGGTGACTTGTGTCTCAGTCGACTAAGATGTAGTGTCTATTTGTGTGGTCTCAGTAGGCTTGGGGTCTACCTGTTCCTGTGTATCTACCTCTTTTTCCTTAGGAATTTATATCTCGAGAGTGTTTTTTGTGCTTGTTCCCTATTCCCCTGATGTATCCTTAGGTTGCTCAGGGATTGAGCCTTTGGGTTCTTCTTGAGAAATTATCTCAACAGCTTGCATCAAAATTGGAAGATCACCTAGTATAGAATGTACAATTGTGATGCAGGAGCATCCTGGGTGTAAGAGCAATCTTGCATCACCCAAAAATATTTTTGTTTTTATTTTCAATAATGGCTATTTTGCGCAGAGCTACTATTTATGGAAAGTTACTATTTTTGGTAATTTTCGTATGTGCTTAGAATGATCTTATTTCTTTCTTGGAGGTTCATTTTGGTCATACAAGTCTGCCAGTAAAGTTTCATTGCCAGATCAAGTGTATATTGGAAGATATTGAAAATTTTTGGTATTGGCAGCAGGGTACAGAAACTTTGAACTCAGTTTTGAAGGCTTTAGAGGCCCCGGATGAGGTCAAAAATTTGGGTGATGGATGCTTTCATGGGTCAAGCCTGTAGAGCGCTTCGTGGCATTTCTGAAATGGGGTTATAATAGTCGAGCGGGTCAACTGGTGATGACTTATGGTCTTCGGAAGTTGGGCCACCTGAAATGGCAAAAAATAATTTTCTTCAAAATTTATGTTCGGGTTTCAAAGGTTATCTTGAGCTGACTATGATGTAATAAAATGTAAAATAAAATAATTCTAAGTTGGTCGGCCTTATTGGCTAAAATTCTGGAACCTTCCCAGGCGGTGGAAAATTGCCTATATTAGGAAGGCTGTATTATTGTCTTAGGTGTGGAGAATAGTTCTGGGTAGTAGATCTGGGTAATAGTTCGAGGCTTTGTCCTACAGAATATTGTAAGGGAATGCCCATGTGGCTTTGCATATTGTAATTCTGAAAGTTTGTAATTCCACATTTGTGGAGATAATAAGAAGCCAATTTTTTGTTCTTGCATATTGTTGTTGTTTCTCTATATCTGTTATGTGTTTGTGGTATTAAGGGGATCACCCTTCATCAAGTGGTATCAGAGCAGGAGTTCTTGAGTGTGTAAACAGATCACCGACTGTGAGGCAGTTTGCACCAGGACCATGGCTAGGGTTTCAGCGCGCATCGCGAAAACGCCCCCACGACGAGAACGTGGCGGAAGAGTTGGTGCTGTGACACCTGAGGTTAGAGAGCTGCAGAGACAAGTGCGAGCATTGCAAGAAGAGATTCGCAGAGGAATGAATCTCAATGTCAAAGATGAAAGCGAGGATGAAGCCGAAGAAGAATATCAAAAAGGAGAAGCCAAAATTGTGAACCAGGAGGAAGAAAGACTTTTTCGGGCCATTTCCAAGATTGGAAAAAGACCTAAGATTGAGGTTCCTACATTTTTTGGAAATCTTAACCCAAAGGAATTGATTGACTGGATCAATGAATGTGAGGAATATTTTGAGTACGAAGATGTTGACGATCCTGATAGGGTCAAATTTGTGAAGGCCAGATTGAAAGGTCATGCAAAGATCTGGTGGCAAGAAATTCAGTTGGAGCGAAATAGAAGAGGGAAAGATAAAATCACAAGATGGGATCGGATGGTGGATAAATTGAAGCGACAGTTCATTCCTGTTGATTATGAGCTTGACCTACTGAAGAAAATGCAGAGTTTGAAGCAAGTAGGAAGATCTGTTCAGGAGTATACAGAGGAGTTCTATCGACTTCTCATCAGAACAGGCCATGCAGAAGCTGATAAGGAGAAAGTTTCCCAATACCTTAATGGGTTAAGGCCAAGCATTCAGGAGGAGCTAAATCTGGTTCGAATGAACAGTATTGAAGAGGCATACCAGTTTGCCCTAAAAGTAGAGGAAAAGCTGAACAAGAAGTTTGAGAGCAGACAAAATGGAAGAGGTCGCGGTGGACGATCTGGTGGACGGTCATATGGTGGCTGAAATGAAGATCTGAAAAAGAAGGATGAGGCCAGTAGCAGTCAGAATCAGCGAGGAAATAATTCCAATCACTTCCAGGATCAGAATAATAGAGATCAGAGAGGAAGAGGAAGAGGACAAGGATCTGGAAGAGGTGGCTTCTGTGGAACATGTTTTCACTGTGGAGAAGAAGGTCATAGGGCATTTGAATGTCCTTAGCGCCAAGGAAGAACAGACAGGAGAAATGAAGGCCAGGCCAGAGTTGCACATGTAGATGAAGATGCTAGATCATCAAATTTTGAAGATGCTGAAAGAGGAGAAACGTTGATTAACAGAAGAGTCCTTTTGAGTGGTGAGAATGAACCTGAGCAAAGGAGGAGCCTGTTTCGCACCAGGTGCAAGTGTGAAGGTAAATATTGTGATGTGATCATTGATAGTGGAAGCACTGACAATTTGGTGTCAGAAGAGATGGTGACAAAGTTGAAGCTCAAGAGACAGAAACACCCACATCCATATCGGATTGCCTGGGTACAGGATGACCACAAGGTCATGGTCAATGAACAATGCCTGGTGAAGTTCAAGATTGGCGGATACCAAGATGAGGTATTGTCTGATATCATATCTATGGATGCATGTCATATGTTGTTGGGTAGGCCATGGCAGTTTGACAGATGTGCTGTACATGATGGTCGTGCGAATACCTATTCCCTGACAAAGGATGGAGTGCGACATAAGGTAAAGCCATTGAAGGAGACTGAAGAAAAGGTATGTGGTAATGTAAGGATAACTTTTGTTGATGGAAAAAATTTCCTAGATGGTATGAGGCATGAGCATGTATGTTTTGCTTTAATTCCAAAAGCTGGTAAAGAGAAAGTAGAAGATGTTCCTGTAGAAGTTGCAGATTTGTTGAATGAGTTTCAGGATATTGTATCCAATAACGTGCCTGATGGATTACCACCGGTCAGGAAGATTAGTCATCAGATGGACTTGATCCCAGGAGCGAGTTTGCCGAATAAGGTAGCACACAGAATGACACTTGCAGAAAGTGAGGAGTTGAACAGACAAGTACATGAGTTGTTACAGAAAGGATTTATTCGAGAGAGTCTGAGTCCCTGTGCTGTACCTATGGTATTAGCACCAAAAAAGAATGGAGAATGGAGGATGTGTACAGATTCTAGGGCAATAAATAAGATCACAATCAAGTACAGGTTTCCATTGCCACGAATGGATGATATTATGGACTGTTTGAGTGGAGCTGTGTATTTCTCAAAGATAGATCTGAAGAGTGGATATCATCAAATTTGGATCAGAGAAGGAGATGAATGGAAGACTGCCTTCAAGACAAAGGAAGGACTATATGAGTGGTTAGTCATGCCTTTTGGGCTAACCAATGCACCGAGCACTTTCATGTGGCTCATGAACGAGGTTCTAAAAGAATTTCTGGGTAAGTTTGTTATTGTTTACCTAGATGATATTTTGATCTTTAGTAAGACATTAGAGGAGCATATGATGAATATTCGTATGGTATTTGAGAAGCTGAGAGAAGAGAAATTATTGATTAATTTGAAGAAGTACAGTTTTGTGAAGAAAGAGTTAGTGTATTTGGGATTTGTAGTTTCAGCAGAAGGTCTAAAAATGGACCCAGAGAAGGTACAGGCTATCCTTGAATGGCCTACTCCAAGGAGTGCTACTGAGGTAAGATCTTTTCATGGTTTGGCTAGCTTTTACAGAAAGTTTATCAGAAACTTTAGCAGTATTTGTGGACCCTTGACTGAAACAATGAGAGGGGATAGAAAAGAATTTAAGTGGACTAATGGGGCGGAAAAGAGTTTTCAATTGTTGAAATAAAAAGTTACAGAACAACCTGTTTTAGCACTTCCAGAATTTAATAAGGTTTTTCAAGTAGATTGTGATGCTAGTGGTACTGCAATAGGAGCTGTTATGAGCCAAGAAGGTAAACCTATTGCTTATTTCAGTGAGAAGTTAAATGATGCCAAGAGGAAATATTTTGTTTATGATCAGGAATTTTATGCTATAGTTCAGGCATTAAAGAAGTGAAGACATTATCTGCTTCCTAAGGAGTTTGTTTTGTATACTGATCATCAAGCTTTGCAATATTTGAATAGTCAAGGAAAATTGAATCAAAGACATTTGAAATGGGTTGAGTTTTTGCAGAGTTATACATTTGTTTTGAAACACAGGAGTGGAAAGTCTAATAGGGTTGCAAATGCTCTTAGCAGAAGGCAACTATTGCTGACAAAAATGCAGATTGAAGTGGTTGGGTTCAAGGAACTCAAGAATTTGTATCCAGAGTATCCTGATTTTGGTGAAGCTTGGAAAGCTTGTACAAAACCTGTTACTCTAGACAGGACGAAATGGTTGGATTTCATCATCCAGGATGATATGCTATTCAAAGGGAGTCAGTTGTGCATTCCACGAAGTTCTATGAGGGAGAATCTCATCAAGGAGAAGCATAGCGGAGGATTGGCTGGACATTTTGGTCGTGACAAAACCCTTGCTTTGGTTGGTGAGAATTATTATTGGCCACAATTGCAGCAAGATGTGAAGAAGTTTGTACAGAGTTGCAGAGTATGTCAGATGGAAAAAGGAGTGAAGTAGAATACAGGGTTGTATCAGCCATTATCTATATCAGAGAAGCCTTGGGAGGATATCAGCATGGACTTTGTTCTTGGTTTACCAAGGACACAGTGGGGACACGATTCAATTTTTGTGGTAGTTGACAGATTTTCAAAGATGGCACATTTTATTCCCTGCAAGAAGACTAATGATGCTGTTCATGTAGCAGAATTGTTTTTCAGAGAAGTAGTGAGACTTCATGGTTTGCCAAAGACCATAGTTTCAGATCGGGACACTAAGTTTGTTGGATATTTCTGGCGTACATTGTGGAAGAAGTTGAAGATAGATTTGAAGTTTAGTTCATCACATCATCCACAAACTGATGGACAGACAGAGGTGGTGAATAGGAGCTTGGGAAATTTGCTGAGATGTTTGGTTGGAGATAAACCAACATGATGGGATTTGATTTTATCACAGGCGGAATTTGCATACAATAATTCTGTCAATAGAAGCACTGGTAAATCACCATTCCAGATTGTATATGGAAGTAGTCCAAGAAATGCATCTAAATTGAGGAAGATAGATAAAGGAGAAATAAGTAGTGCTGAAGCTGAAGATTTTGCAGAACACTTGAAGAACATCCATGAGGAGGTGAGGAAGCATATTACCAAGATGAATGCACAGTATAAGGCTAAGGTAGATGAGAAAAGGAGGTATAAGGAATTTCAGGTTGGTGATAAAGTCATGGTTCATTTGCGGAAGGAGCGGTTTCCAGTTGGTACATATAACAAGCTGAAAATGAAGAAGTTTGGACCATGTAGGATACTGAAGAAACATGATTCAGGAAATGCATATGAGGTAGAATTACCTACTGAGCTAAATATTTCGCCAGTATTTAACATTTTAGATCTGACAGAGTATCATGAAGGAGGTGTTGAAGATGAGATCACAGCAGCACAGTGGAGTATTCCAGCAACTAGTTTAGACACTAAGGAGATCAAGGATATACTAGACAGTCGTGTTGGCAGAAGCACAAGGAACAGGATGTATGAAGAATATCTAGTCAAGTGGAAAGGATGACCTGTTGAAGATTCATCATGGCTAACAAGGGTGGAGGTTAACCGTCTTGGTTTTCCTCTGCACACCTGAGTCGTGACAGGGTCACTTCTCAAATTACCCCGGGTGTCTGATGCAGGAGCATCCTGGGTGTAAAAGCAATCTTGCATCACCGAAAAATATTTTTGTTTTTATTTTCAATAAGGGCTATTTTGTGCAAAGCTACTATTTATGGAAAGTTACTATTTTTGGTAATTTTCGTATGTGCTCAGAATGATCTTATTTCTTTCTTGGAGGTTCATTTTGGTCATACAAGTCTGCCAGTAAAGTTTCATTGCCAGATCAAGTGTATATTGGAAGATATTGAAGATTTTCGGTATTGGCAGCAGGGTACAGAAACTTTGAACTCAGTTTTGAAGGCTTTAGAGGCCCCGGATGAGGTCAAAAATTTGGGTGATGGGTGCTTGCATGGGTTAAGCCTGTAGAGCGCTTCGTGGCATTTCCGAAATGGGGTTATAATAGCCGAGCGGGTCAACTGGTGATGACTTATGGTCTTCGGAAGTTGGGCCACCTGAAATGGCAGAAAATAATTTTCTTCAAAATTTTTGTTCGGGTTTCAAAGGTTATCTTCAGCCGACTATGATGTAATAAAATGTAAAATAAAATAATTCTAAGTTGGTCGGCCTTATTGGCTAAAATTCTGGAACCTTCCCAGGCGGTGGAAAATTGCCTATATTAGGAAGGCTATATTATTGTCTTAGGTGTGGAGAATAGTTCTGGGTAGTAGATCTGGGTAATAGTTCGAGGCTTTGTCCTACAGAATATTGTAAGGGAATGCGCATGTGGCTTTGCATATTGTAATTCTGAAAGTTTGTAATTCCACATTTGTGGAGATAATAAGAAGCCAATTTTCTGTTCTTGCATATTGTTGTTGTTTCTCTATATCTGTTATGTGTTTGTGGTATTAAGGGGATCACCCTTCATCAAATTGGCTCAGTAGAGGCTTGCTCTTCCGGTTGAGCTCTAGCAATTGTGACATCCTCATCATCTTTAATGTCATTAGGATCACCATTTGTGATGTCCTCAATGAGTACATCATATGAATCAGTAATGATTCCTTGTATTTCTACTTGATCCGGTGAATCCTATATTACACTTATTTCCTCAGTGGCATCAGTTATATCAGGTGCCTCAATATCTAATAACTCAATAGTTTTCTATGGTGCCAGATTTACATCATCAGAATGTATTCCTTTTCCTTTCCTCTTGATTCTCTTCTTGGGTCTAATGGCCAAAGCCAACTTTTCAGACTCATCTCAGGCTTGAAGTATGGAAGTTCATATTAACTAATTGTTCTCATCAATATTTGCCAGATTTTCATCAAGTATCTACAGTGCCCAACTCTTTACTAGAAACCTCTTTGAATATGTGTTCATCAATTCCTCAACTTTAGGAATTGTCAGTGTCGGCATTGCCAAAACTAGGGATTGTTCCCTCATTCTCTTCTCGGTGTTCAATGAATATGTCCATCTCTATGAAATTATGTCATATAGTGACTTAGGAACATACTTAGAGAATTCAATTGTTACCTTCCTAAATTTGATCATCATCTAAATTATAGCTTCTTCAATTTTATTCTGGTCTTCGGTTGACAAATGTTCAAACCGACCGATTTCAAGATCACTTAATTCTCCATTCTCTATTATGTCTTCAACTACTTCATCAATTGACCTATTTTTATTTCTAACTACCTTGAATTGATCATTATCATCTTCATCATCATATAAATCATATTTTCCTCTAATTAATTTCCTTCTTTTCTTAGGGGCCTCGGTAGTAATTTTTGTACCTCTCTTCTTGTAGGTTTTTTTTGGTGAAGCTGCAGTAAGCCTTGATATTTTTACAACTCCTTTCTTTAGTGGAGGTCAAGCTATAGTAGATGACCTTGTGTGTTCCCTTGTTTGCACTTCTGACTTCATCTTCTTTGGAGTGGGGGTAGGTGAAACTGGTGTAGAATCTGCATCTTTATCAAACTCAATTTCTTCACTATCATGTGGTTTTCCAAAAAGAAGTAATTGACCTTTAGTTGCTACCTCAACCGGTGTGCTCTCAGATGTTCTAGCATCATCACCAAATTGCTTAACCAAATTAGTCATCATTTTTCTAGATTTCTTAGTTATTTTACCGATGACTAGGCATGTTTTTATCCTTCTCTTGGCCTCTTCATAAGTACCAAACCTTTCAGCTTTAGGGTCCTTGGGCTTAGCCAATAAAGCTTTTATTGATTTAGAAGAAAAATCAATATCTAATTCATAACCCATAGGGGCTAGCCATTTTGTCCTTGGCTCTACAACCTTAATCAAAGTAAAATCAGTATCAACTAGAAAACAAATTTTTCATTTGTACTTTTCAAATAGTTACTTGGAATTATGCTCCTTGAATTCATTTTCTCCTTAAATTATTCAAAGTAATTTTCTACTAAACTGTTAAAGTTATCTCCTAAACTATTTATCAAATCTATAATCTGGAGTATAACTGGCTTTTCGGTTGACCAATCTATATTACCGACCAAAGGGAAAAAAATTTGCACATAAAAGAATATGCAAAGTAGTAGGGTTCCAAACTTATAGGTGTTGGACTTGGCCTACTGAATAGTCTTCATGTTTACTTCTACTTGCTTCAGTAGTAGCTCAGTGAGGTCCAACTGAAATCCCTTCTTAATGATCTTGTACGCAATGTCAACAGCTCCACACGGTACACTATTTGGTCTGCTAGACTGGAATATCTTGTAACCGATGACATACGCTCTGAATCTTGTCTCGGGATCTAGGGTTGTTTTTACTTTCATTTCTTGGTCATCCCATTCGGCTCTAGTGTTCTTTTCTATCTCAGCTCAGGGTGCATTCCTTATTGCCTTGACTTTGTTAGTGGAAGGGTATCTGATTACCACTTTTATGATGTTCCTTGTAATTTTTATGGGCTCATCCAACCACAATTTTCCATTGTGATACTGACTCAACATGATCCTTATCCAGTCATTCTTGAAGTTCTTCAAAACATTTAGGGTATTTACCAGACCTTTCACTTTTAGGTGCTCATGTTCGGGTTTCCATTTTCCATCTTCACCACACAACTTCTGATAAGTTGCAAACATATCAAAATATTTGATTTCCCCAATTTTGCAATGTATGAATGAACGGATGTCTTCCACCAGTAGAACCCTAGGTGGTATGCTTGAGAAAGCTCCCATTTTATCAGTTTGTGACGCCACTTTGGGATGAAGTTTGTATTTGGGCTCATTGCAAGTCATATAAATGATTAGATTAACTTCCTCATCCTCTACATACTTGAACTTGTTCACATTTGATGCAGATGCCATAGTTTTTCGATTAGGGTTTCAGTAAGTAGCAAATGAACAGCTCGACAATGATAGTACTTACTTAGAATGACAATGAGATCACTTGGAATACTTTGAATCTATTCTCAAATGCTTTGGAAAATCCTTTTCTCTAGTTCTCTCTAAAAACTCTTTGCTCTTCGTGATCGCTGTGGGAAAAATCAACTAAGTTCACCTCGTATTTATAGCTTTTTCAAATTCTCACTTAAACTTTTTTTCATAAATGATCAACCTAATCATAGCTCGATGACAACTATCAAACTTGATGTATACCACAAAATACCATAAGCTCGATTAACATGTAAATCTTACTTGGTTAATACTGGTACTTGGTTAACCTTGCATAATAATTAATGACTGACAGCTTCTCACTCGGTGTAACATATACCGACTGTAAACACTTTAAAGCTCAAAACTTGTAAAACCATAATGCATCTTAATTCATGCAGATTTGGTATGTGCATATCTAATATAAGGAAACGTATGATAGATATAACCAATTTTATTTGTCAGTTCCATACATACTTTTTCAGCTTAGGTGGAGGTGCTGATGTCACCCAATCCAATGGATGAGGTTTCACCAACTGCATTACTTGACTCAGCATTATCATTCAATGATTTTCTCCACATAGTGTTTCTTATCCTCATGATATCTTCAATTGTATTGCCATTTTCAAATATTTGTGTTTATGGTACTCGATCTCTATAATCTTTACTTAGTTGATCGACTTTGAGACAATGTAAGCATGTCATATCAGTGCTTCTCTAGCTACGTGATAGGGAGTGGGGATGAACCAATCACAGGTTCATGCCACTAGTCTTCCACAAGACCTAAGGTGTCTCACAAGATCACCACTTTGATCTATAGAATCCCTACTCTACTTGGAATTCCCCAATCCTAACCCCACTCTTCTATCTGGTGCAAAACTCCATACTTTCCACTTCTAGGTACTCTTCTTGGATGAGGAATACTCTAGGTTCCTTACCCTTCTCTAAGGTCTAATCTCTCATAACTCTCCTAGGTCCTTTTAGGGTTATGGAGTTGATAAAAAACCTTCCATTTCATTGTTTCCTATGCTTATAATGATCTCATGCAATGTTTCTCCTTACCGATTTCAAGGTTCTCTATCTAAATAGGGCTACAAGGAAAGTGCCCCTATTAGCCCTCATGCTCCGAGAAACAAGGGAATAACTCCATTTCTTGTCATTAACCCAACCAAACTCCCTTCAAAGACTCCTATTATTTCAACTAGGGATCAAGGATTTTTGGGTTTTTGGGTCTCCAAACGGTCGTACAGAGCCATAACACAAAATGAGGGTTTGTGAGGGTTTCTAGGCCTTGTTTTGGTTTGACTGTTCCTTAGCTTGATTAGGTGCCTTAATAGATTGGTGAGACCTCTTTCTTCACACCAAGGTATTCTCATTCAATCCTCTTCCCATTCCATACTTCCACTCTTCCACATCTACATAACCCTGCAAGTTAGAACCTCTGCAATCAGCACTCTTCCCTAACCGAGCTTGCTCTGGCTCACCTAGGGCAAGAGTTTAGAAATAGCTCTGGTGCTATTGTGGGCCCCTTCTCCTGCATGACATAATTTCATTATGTATACTCACTATCCCCAAAAGGACATGTTGTTTCTATGGTGGGATAGTGAGCTACATGCTATACAAAGCCAACTGCCTAGTTCAGGACAGTGAACGGGCAAAACAAAAATAATTACAACCTTGCAAATGAAAAATTATATACACCTAATCTAATGAATCCAAACTATTCTAAACAACACAAATTACAATGCAAAGATGTTACAGTAGTAAACTTAGCACACAAAAGCTTTCATTTCATTCACTATGATACTTTTCATATACAGATCAATCACAACAGTATCCTATCTGTACTCTAACACACACGTTCTGGCAATTTTAGGGTTTGTTTAGTTTAAATATGGTCTCTTAGGTATTTTCCCATCATGTCTAGGTTTTCTATCTTGGTAGAAGTTAAATCCACCATTATAGGATGAAATGGTCAAATGTTGTCAAGCAACATTTTCAAAGTTGCAAAGTTGCACTTTGCAACTTTTGCAACTTTTCAACTTTTTGCCAAAATGGCTAACTCTTAGCTTCCTAAGAATAGAGACCTATCCTAGGTGACTTCTATGAATATAAAACCTATTTTTACCTTACTAACATCTTGAAAAATCTCTAATTTAGCTCTTTTCCTTCCAGTAGGACTTCATGACAAGGAGTACCTTACTAACTTTAAGGTCTATCCTAGGACTCTTATGACTTCCTATCCCCTAACCAACATTTCCAAAGCACACAACTAGGTCATCAAACCTTTATTTCATTTACAAGGCTCTCTTAGAGCATAGCACAAAAAAATTTCTATTGGTGAGGGCCATGTTTCTCTAGGTGCCTTGCAACATACTCCCCACCAAAGAAGCTAAGTCCCCTCTGGAGACAAAAGGTGGAGATCTATGCCCTGAAGTTTGAACTAATTCTTAGGGATCCAAGTAACCTCTGAGTCTAGTTTTTCCTACCATTTGATAAGGTGTTCCTTATAGGTACCACGTCTGGTCTTTGTGTGAACCCGAGAGTCCAATATCTTCTCTTCTTGTAGCTTGGGTTTAGGAGGTAGGGTTGTTGTTTGAACCTCCTTCTTAGCTTCCTCCACATTCTAATCTACTTTAGTAAGAGGTCCTCTGTAATTAACCAAGTCCGCAACATTGAAGATGGGAGAGATAGCTAGATCATCTGGTAGACCAACTTTGTAAGCATTTTGTCCATACTTGGCTAGTATAGGACATGGACCAACTCTCCTCATCTGAAGCTTTGTGGGAACCCCTTGTGCCATTCTTTCTTTGTTTAAGTGGACCATGACTAAGTCCCCTACACCAAACTATACCTCTCTTCTCTTGAGATCAACTTTTTCCTTGATCTTCTTGGTGTTTTCAATGAGGGACTGTTTCACTTGATCATGCACTTCTTTCATAGATTGACTAAAATCTTCAGCATAGGCACTATTAGGGACTTGAATTTCCAAATTTCTTAGTTCACATACACCTCTAGGATGTATCCCATAGACAATCTCAAAGGGACTCTTGTCAGTAGTCCTATTAATGCTATCATTATAGGAAAACTCTTCTTGGTGAAGGACTAAGTCCCATGTCAAACCATATTCCTTGGTTAAGTATCTCAACAAATTTCCAAGTGTCCTATTGACCACCTCAATTTGACCATCAGTTTGAGGATGGTAAGCTGAACTAAATGCTAGATTGGTACCTAGTCTTTGCCATAAGGACCTCCAAAAGTATCCCATAAATTTTCTATCCTTGTCAAAAACAATACTACTTGGCAAGCCATGAATTCTTACAACTTCTTTGAAAAACAAATAAGCAATATGACTTGCATCATGAGTGACTTTACATGGGATAAAATGACTCATTTTATTGAATCTATCCACTACCACATAGATGCTATCAAAGCCACTCTTTGTCCTAGGCAAACCAACCAGAAAATCCATACTTACACATTCCCATGGTCTACTTGGTATTGGAAGAGGCTGATAAAGTCTTGCATTTGTAGAAGTGCCCTTGGATCTTTGACATATGATGCATTGCTCAACATAAGTTCTAACATCCCTTTGCATTTTAGGCCAATAGTAGTACCTTTGGACCAATTCCAAGGTCTTGTTGAGGCCAAAATGGCCACTCAAAGTCCCATTATGTTTTTCTTGAATGGGGTTCTCCCTCATGGATCCTCTTGGAACACACAATTGCCCTCCTTTGAAGAGGAGTCCATTCTGCAATGTATACTCTGCAAACTCAACATGAAAGTGATTCGAATGTTCTTGACACACCTTGTGTGTTGCTGCAAAATCTTCATCAGTTTGGTACAACTCCTTGAAGTTATCCAATCCTATGCTTTTCATTTGGACTTCTTGAACAGTGAGAAACCTTCTAATCAAGGAATCTTCTACTTTATTGAGCTTCCCTTTCTTGTGCTTTATGGTGAAGGTATAAGATTGCAAATACTCCACCCACTTGACATGTCTATGACTCAACTTGTCTTGGGAGTTGAGAAAGCTCAAAGCTTGATTATCAGTGAACACTACAAACTCTTTGGGTAAAAGATAATGCCTCCACTTTCTAAGGGATTGAACAAGTGCATAAAGTTATAGATCATAGGAAGAGTACTTTTATTTTGCTACATTTAGCTTCTCACTAAAGAAAGCCACTGGTCTATTGCTTTCAATCAAAACTCCTCCTACTGCTATGTTACTAGCATCACACTCTATAACAAAGGGTTCATCAAAAGTTGGTAACCTTAGAATAGGCTTAGTAGCTACATCTTTCTTTAATGCCTCAAATCCCTTATCTACTGTAGGTGTCCACACAAATTTAGTTTTCAATCCACCCTTGATGGTATCCATCATAGGAGCACATATCCCACTAAAGTTCCTGATGAACTTTCTATAGTACTGAGCTAGGCCATGGAAACTCCTCACTTCACTGGCATTCTTAGGAGTTAGCCAACTTAATATTGCTACAACTTTAGTTTCATCCATCTTTAGATCTCCTTGAGATAGAAAAAGCCTAAATAGACTAGTTCCTGCTTCATAAAGTCACACTTATCTAGATTTATGGTTAGGTTTTCCTCTTTCAATTTAGACAACACAATCTTGAGATGCTTCAAATGTTCCTCTTTACTCATGCTGAAAATTAATATGTCATCTAAATAGTGTGTGCTATAAATGTGTCACACTTCTATGGATCATTACATGCAAGGAAACTCAAGAATGAGCCCTCACAAATCGATCCATAGCTCCCTAGGCATGGAGTGCAAGGGTTTTAAGAATGCTCTCAGCTAGAGCTATTTAGCCTATAACCTTGCTAGTAAACCATGCAATGGGAGATTCAATGAAGACAAGGGCAAGAATGCCAATATCCTCAAGAATCAAGAATGAAATGCAATGCAAGCTAGATTAAGAATGGAAATGCAAGCTAAACTATGGAAATGAAAGATGCAAGTATTACAAAGCCTCCTAGTTAAACTAGATGAATTAATCTAAAGCATAAAGGAAATCTAAGCTAAGAATGCCATGAAAATGAAGCTACTATGCAAGAAATGAAATCTAACTATGAAGCAAGAAAGCCATGATGATGCAAGAATGAAGACAAGAAGATAGAGTGTTGATGAAGATCCAAGATGAATGCCAACAATGCTCCAAATCTTCAAACCCTAGATGCAAGAATGTCTCCAAAAGGTCCAAGATGACCTAGAAAACCTGCAGCATAATATTAGCATAAAAAGTTGGGGATCTAGAATGAAGAAGAGAGCTCTTCTTTTATAGGAAATGAGAAGGAATGGACCATAGAGATTAAGAGGCAAAAGATTTAATCAACGGTGGAGCTTAAAAGAGGAGCAATCCATGTGCACAAGTATCCTTCAATAGGAAAATAGGAGTTGACTTTTGTGTCCATATGAGACAAAAAGTGTTTTTTCCTTTTTTATAAAATAAGAATAATGCTTTATTTGTGCAACTTAGGATAAGAGGAAAAGTGGGGGCTTTTTATTTATTAAAAATGGGAGGAAATATTCCTTTTAAATAAATAAAAACTTAGGATAAAATGGTTAGCCCATAGAAAATAATCAAATAAATGATAGAACTAGGATTTGATCAAGAACAAGCAATTAGTGATTTAGCAAAAGGGGCTAATAGTCTAGATGACCATTTTTAGGTGTATACATTTGCCCCTCTTTGACTAATGTGTGATTGATTTGGGAACACATGTAGTCAAAGAATGAAGTTGAAATGTGAGATCGATTTGGGATCACAAAGCAACTCAGATCAGCTAAGAAAGCAAGAGATAGCCAAGAAGGCAAGCAAATAGCGATCTAACTCCAAAGAATGAAGCGCAGAGAGATAGCAAATCCTGCATGGTTAGCCTGGTAGTGATAGTACCGAACACTTAGGAAAGAGATAGCCAATAAGATATGATGTGTCTGCCCCCTCGGGATCGAAAGTGAAATCCAAGTAGAGGGAAAGTAGAAGCAAGAGCAACAAGATCAAATCACTAGAAATCATAATCGAAGAGAGAGAATAGAACAACCATCAAGCAGTGAAGAGATGCCCCACACATGGGACACGGGGCACGAACCTATCGGTCCCTCAACCCGTAAATGCCATAGAGGGGGGAATTGGAACTTGGGATTTGAATGAAAGACTAGAAGTTTGAAAGAGATGGGGATGAAGAGGTGAAGAATGCCCCAGCGAAGATCAAAGGATCAGGCCTCAAAAAGTTAACCAACTGCATGGAAGAAGGAGAAAGGCAACAAGAATAAACAAGGGGAACTCGGATTTCAGTTTCAATCCCGAAATGAAAGGAAAATGATGTGAGATGAAAGACAAGAAAGTGAAAGACATGATCGGGAAGAAGCGAAAGGTGAGCGCAGCTGATTAACAAGTCCATGAAAAATGAAAGGAGAGCTCTCTCCATATGCAAGATGCAAAACTAAACTAACATGAACCTAAGAAATGCAAGCTACATGAAAAGTGGTTTACTTGCAAGGTTACAAAGCCAATAGACATCTAATTATCATCATTGAGCGTTATTGGTAGTGTCGCAAGATCATACAATACACACTAGCATAACTATGTGAATATGAATATGATCTTTATCAGATAGGAATGTGGAAATCTCACCTAGGCATCAAAGACATGTAGGTCAAGATGAATAGCACAGTGAGATTACCTAAGTTTAATATAGCAAGATTATACTCGCATCGAGACACAAGGAAAGTCAAGATGGCTACAAGTATGCACTTGCACAAAAATAGTCAAGGATAATACCCTATCAATCCACAGTGTCAAGTAAGACCAGCATAAATGCTCATGACAATTAGGATCAACAAAATATACCCACAAGCAGAAAAAGCAATAAAACATGTTCTCATACCCTCAGTCTTCTAGCTATGCATCATCAAAAACTTCTCAGGGAGAGACCACTCAGCAAAGAAATCATCATAGACAGCATGCAAAGAAATAAAGTCAAACAAATCTTAGTGAGTCAAGTGTGTGTGTGTCGGTCATAGAGTCAAACGTTGAGTATTGCATCTGCAAATGAGAAATATCGCATCATACTAGACTGCAGGTAGGACATTTGATAAGTGTTGAGAAACACTCGACGCAAGGGTAGTGTTGAAAAACACAGTTGGGGTGGTGTTGAAAAACACCATTTGCGAGGTGCCTAAGAAACCTAGATGCACAAAGAGACCCAAGATAAGCTTAAAACAATGTATGCCCCCTAGACTAAGACAAGAATCAATTCCAGGCTAGGAGAGGCAAAGCGAGAAGTGGAGCGAAAGAGCGCCACGCAAGACTGATAGACATAGGTGCAGAGGGTCTCAAGTAGTGCCTGTTTCCAGGTTTTCACCACTTGATAGATTTTTTCAGGACTTTTTTATAATTTTTTTGTATTTTTGCTACCAAGGCGCCTATTTCCAGGTTTTCACCAAGGCACTTTTTCTCTTTTTTTTTGAATTTTTTGAATTTTTTGATTTTTTTGGTGAGACATCAAAGCGCCTATTGCTAGGTTTTCACTAGGATGCTCATTTTTTCAGTACTTTATATGCTTTTTAGGTTTTTTTCAGCATCATATATGATTTTTTTTGTAATTTTTTCAGGATCATAAAGTATATACAAGGAATGCCCCAGACAGGAATGGGCATTAAAGATCTGCTTCCTTTGATGTAGAGAACTGATAGTCCCCGGGCCCAAATGCTACAGCTGTGATGATAGGAGGTCTCAACCAGTTCGACCAATAATAACCAGCCCTAAGCAATGTCTGAGTTAGTGGAGGATCATTAGAATGTGATCCACATATGCCATCGTGGATTTCAGCTAGTACTTTTTCTGACTCCTCTATTTCTAGACACCTAAGGAGAGTTCCATCTAGACCCTTCCTATACAAGCCACCAGAGACAAAGGCAAAGTGTAAGGGATGGTGGAAAGAATGACGAGGAGGAGTATGAGGTGGAAGACGTGAAAAGATGGTAGGATTGGAAGATTTGTGAGCAGGATAGAGTAATTCATCCACCAGGAACTTGAAGCAAAATTTATGCTTTTTCATTTGTAAAAGGGATGTCAAAGTAACCAAGGCATTAGCAACTCTTTTCTCAGCTTTAGGAATGGGCTGAAGTATAACAGTTATGAGATCATGCTTGAAGTAATGCACCATTTGTTTGTAGAGAATCAGCTTCTCATCTTTTATTTTGGAGTCATTATTTTTGAGCAAATTTTTATCTTTACTTTTCTTAGGTTCGGATACTGCCACAATGTGGTTTTCACCATCCAACCATTGCTCTTTTCTTTTGACTTGATGACTGTGATGCTTGATTTCTGATTCAATCTTTTTTGTTGCTAGTTCGCTGGTGGAAGAAGTAACAGGTGTTGATGCGAGATGAAATGGAGTGACTGGTTCAATAGCATTTATGTGAGGGATGTCATCTCTGGTAACAAGAGAGGTTGAGCCTATAGGGTAGGCTCCAAAAGTAGCTAGATCTAGATTCGTCATAGGAGGACCAACGTAGTCCACTAAGGCAATACGGGGAACAAACTCATCAGACCCCACACAAGAACCATCAACCACGTCAGGATGGTTACTACAAGAATGAACCATATCAACATCCATATCATCAGTAGATATACATTTTTCTCCCCAAAGAAGTGAAGTAGAGGGAAGATCATCGCCCATGTGAGCCATAGTGTGTAGTGGTGACTCATCTGTATCTGTGTCTGAATTACTGAGCATGGGAGTATTTCTGGAATCTTCTATATAGATCCATTCTTGAATAGCTTGTTCTTCTCTTTCTACTTCTAAAGGAACGGATGAAGGAACAAAAGTATCAAAGATCACCATAGCAAAAGTGGAAGGCTGCATCTGATCAGAAGGTCTCCCATATGACCTAGGAGAAATAGGTATAGAAGCAAAAGAACCCAGTTTATATTCACCCATACCAAGGCTCATCATCTTAAGTGATTTCTTAGCAGCAGCTAGAGATGTACTAGGATCAACAAAAGGTTCATTATGAGGAACAAATTTTTCAGTAGCAGCAAGAGCATTGATAGCAATAGTATGGTCTCCAGGAATCACAACCTCAGTGCCATTGTATGGAAATTTGATGCACTGATGATAAGTGGAAGGAATAGCCTGCATGTCATGGATCCAAGGACGACCCAAAAGAATGTTATATGTAAGTGGGATGTCCAATACTTGGAAGCTAATATCTTTCGTGATAGGGCCCACTCGGACAGGTAGCGTGACAAGACCTTTGGAAGATCTTTCCACTTCATCATAAGCTTTTATAGTAATCTTCTTCTTGGAATCCACAGCCAATTCTGACAAACCCAATTGTTGTATGACATTGAAAGAAACAATATTTAACCCTGCACCATTGTCTATCAGGACTCGGCGGACTCGGGTATTGTAGACTAGAACTTCAATGTGTAAAGCTAGATTATGTGGGTGAGCAATAGATATGTCATCTTCTGCAGAAAAGGAGAGAGATAGCGGAGATGAAATGTGGTTGACCATAGCCTGAAATTGATCTGGATCAATGTCATTGGGAACACGTGTTGTACGTAGAGCCTCATCAAGAATTTCTCTATGCAAAGAGGATAACCGAAGCAACTCAAGGATAGATATCTGTGCTGGTGTCTTTTGCAAATGTTGGACAAGATCATAGCTAGGGGTGGCTGAAGGAGCCACTTGTTTGGAAGGCAAAGCTTGCTTGGGATCTTGTGCAGTTTTAAGGACAATCTTGGCTTGCCCCCTAGTAACAGCATTCAGTGTCTCACTTCGGGAAGATGAACTACCACGTGTTTGCAAGACTAACTTTGGCTTACCATGATTGGTGTTATTATCATCTTGAGATCTTACCACAAGAACACTCTCAATGGGCTCTACCATGTTGATCACAGGTGTATTAGAAGGATACGTGTAATTGATCTTAGCATCATGATTCTTCTTATGTGCTTGAGAGGTTTCCCCCTTATCATGCTTAGGTAGAGGATCTTTGAAAGCTGTGTGATCAGAATTTCTAGTTAAGCCATCAGTGGAGATTGTGCCATTCTCAATAAGATCCTGAATATCATCCTTAAGCCTAAAACAATTGTCTGTCGGATGTCCCTTGTTTCTGTGATAATGATAATAAGAATCCTCTCGCCACCAATCAGGCTTATCTAGTGGATCCCAGTTACCAGGTTTATCAAGAAGTGTAAGATATCCATTATCAACCAAAGTCTTAAGGATCACATCATAAGGTTCTGCCAATTTGGTATAGACTCGCTTTCGAAATGACTTCTTAGGCTTATTTGCATACTGAGGTTTAGGAGCACTACGAGTGTTGGTAGCTTCTTGTTGTTTTGCTGCATAGATAGCATTGGAGAGATTGAAAGCAGGCTCTTTAACTTTAGGAGCGTCAACAACCCCATCATTAACAACATACTTGTTCTTATTCCAAGGTTTGTTCTTGTCTTTGCCATTGCCTTTAACATCTTTATTAATAACAATATCCCCTTTTCTTATAGCTACATCCTCAATTCGATATGCACTTTCAACCATGTCATTGAAAGAAGGGAATAGTTGTTTCCTTAGATCATAATATAGCTCAGGCACCAGAGTGTTGACAAAAATGTCAATCTTTTCTCTCTTGGGTAGCTGACGAGGATATCGAGAATACAATGACCTCCAACGTTGTAAGTAAGTTGCAAATGGCTCACCTTGATGTTGTCTTAGATTACCGAGATCTATCATAGTGACAGGTTGTTGGATGTTGTAAGAGTACTGCTGGGTAAATCGCTGAGCTAACTCATCAAAAGTCTTAAGAGGTGGTGTCGATTTTGCAAACCATTCCAAAGCTTGGCCTCTTAAGCTTCGAGGGAATAAGCGTAGGAGATATGTGTCTTCATGAAGAAAGTCCATACTAAGAGCATAAAAATGACGCACATGGTCATGAGGGTCACCATTTCCATCATACTTGTCATATTTAGGAACCTCAATATCCTTAGGAAATGGGACCATGTATAGATCTTTATCAAAAGGAAGAGCACAAATTGATTCTACAAAAGAGACCTTTGGAGGCTCTCTTTCTAATGCCATTTGGGTAAGGCGTTGATTTGTCCGATGTAATTGTTCTTGAAGGACTTCCAATTCAGTTGGTACTCTTTGTTGGACAATTTGTCTGACATCATAGCCGGGAGGAAGCTTGTATCCTCTAGAAGTCATATATTGAAAATATTGATCGCCATTACTCTCTAAAAGCTTATGCATCATTCGTTGGAAATCCACATCTTGTTCACATCTCATAAGATCCTCACTAGAAATCTCATCATTAGCCTCTGCCTCATGTTGAGAGGGAGCAGGTCTAGGTGGTGAACAAGGCATAGCAAAAGTTGGCCTTGGAGGAGATCTTGGTGGCGTGTTGTTGTCATTGTTGCCATTGTTAAAAAGAGGTCTATGCTCATGATTACTAGTCTCAGGTTGCTCATGAAATGTCCCTCTATAAGCCATGCACCTAGCAGCATCCATCCTTTGTTGATTGTGTTCTCTTTCTAAGCGTGTTTGGTTATCCTTATGCTCAAAGTGTTCTTGCAAGAGTTGAAACTTTTCTTGTTCAGTCAAAGTGAGTGAGACACTGTCTGTGTTTTTGGGGGTCTTGAATGCGGAAAAGAGGAAACCTCCTTTATACCATGGTGTAGCCTTAGAATTCTCAGATTGGTCAGAACTAGAACTGTTGTTGCTAATGGGTGCTTTGGAACGTCTAGTTGGAGAAGGTAACTATGTATAATTGAATGGAGGATGACTCTCCTGCTCAAATTGAGACCGAGTTGTAACCGGCATGAAAAGAGATGTTGGTTGACTAATAGAATGAGACAAAGTTTCTCAGATTTGAGATAAGCAAGGCTAATAAAGATCACTTGTCAAAGTAGAACAATAGAGAGATGGCTCGTCAAAAGTGCTCAAGCACTTACAGCAATCAATTGACTAAAGCCGAGCAGCGAGCAAGAAGCTCAATAAGCAAGTAGCTAGAGAGGTAACCGTGATGCGACAAGTGATCAAGAGTAGCATTTGTTAAGCTCAAATCCAATAGTTTTAGCTCATTTGTTTCAGTCTAGAACAAATCTAAACATGTAAGTAACAAACCAGTTTCAGGTAAGAACAAAAAAAGACACTCTACAACAGGTTAAAGTGCAAGTTTAGCAACTCTAAATTGTAGCAATGACAGGACAGTAGAAATGACTCAAGATTCCTGGTTGAGGGTATGCAAGGATACTTCAATATCATATGACTCTTGACCAGTGAACGTGAAAAACTCAGTTTTGAAGCGCTTGGACCAAATTTGTAGTGCAATTTCTTAGTTTGACAAGTAGTAGCAGCAGATAAAAGATAGGTTCGCAAACAGTGTAGGATCAAACATGTCATAGAACACTTGAAACAAGGGCAAAAGCAACCTTGCCAAGACAAGCACTTGTGATATCAAAATAGAAAACCTTATGAATGCTACCGTTCGTTTGAATGTTAAGAACGTTTACACTGGCATAGCACAATCGAAGACAATTCAAGCAATTACTACCTAGAAGGACAAGGCTCATTACTTAGCAACGTGGCCCACAACTTGATGCTCCCTTGCCTCACACCAAGTGGTTGCCCACAAGAGATATTGGCATTGTCATGGAGGTGTCAAAAACACAACCAAAGGAGCACATATGGTGAGTATCTTGGGGTGATCCGGGTAAGTCCACTTGGATCAATCCTTGCACCAAGAAGCTAAGCGGCTAAAATAGGGTGGCCTCTATCTAATGGTTCATAGTAAGGGTTTCCGTTCATAGCACCCCTCTTGCTCCTCATAAAGGACTAGGACCTCGCGGCCTCAAGAGTACCTTAAGCATTCTTGCTTAATGCTTTCCTCATGGTCACAATCCCACAAGTTACTCACATCAAGCGAAGATAAGTACTATGTCTACCAAGGTTTTGTGTCCTCGATAGCCTTGAGATTATAGTGAGTTGGAATCACTCGCCACCAAGGAAAATGATGACAAGGTTGTCCCCACTTGGGTCGTTCCTCTTGATTGCTCAAGAGCAAGCCCGCTAAAGGATCCTAAGCTAAACAAAGAGTGGATTAATTCTTGAGGTTCAAGGTTTTTGATTCACCACAAGGGTGAAGAGCATACTCCCCTATCTCAAAAACTTCTCCCAAACACACCAAACAAGATTCAATTACCCCCTTGCTTTCAAAATCTCAAGATGGGTCAAGATTTCTGTTTCACCACAAGGGTGAAGAGCATACTCTCCTACCACCTCAAAATTTCTACAACAAGGTATTAAGTGCCTATGAAAGGAAACAACTAGTATATGCCGCACTTAATAAAGAAAGCAATTAAACAAGCACTTGATTTGGTTTTTATGCTTAGGGCAGCCCTGTAAAAACCATTAGTAGCCCTCTTTGACATGCGATTTTAGCAAATTTCAAGCAAGAAGCACCTACAACCACAACTTGTTAGACCAACAAGAGTTAAGAGAATCAAAATCCAAAATCTAACAATGATTAGTACATGAAAAAAAATTAGATAATGTGCAAAAATAACTGATCAAATGATAAAATCTGAAAATGAAACCATCATGGTTGGATTGGGCTTGGAAAGACCTTTCCAACGATATATCACACTTAAACTTTTGATACCATTTGCAAAATTTCAAAAAAAATGGGCACCCATTTTCCAGAGTGGCACGGATTTGAAAATGCTGGAAATTTCAAAAAATTTCAAAAAGATAGCTAAGAACCTAAAACTTGCAAGATAGATAAAATAGTCTAAAAATAGCTCACTGCCAGGTTCAGACACAGTATCACACGATACTTCACCCGACACCAGGCGATACTTTTAGTCTGCGCGATATTTCACCTTATACCAGGCGATACTTCGCCCGAGACCAGGCGATATACTCTACTATAGCCAGGCAATACTTCTGACAGGCAAAGTATCGCACGCACATACAGAGGTATATCGTGCGATACTTCTTATGACAGGCGAAGTATCGCGCGCACATACAGAGGTATATCGCGCGATACTTCTGGAAAGTATCGCGCGATAGTCTGAGACAAAAAACCAGAGACTAAAAATTAAGCTAAAAACTTGCCGAAAAATTGACGAAAATTGACAAAAATACAGAATTTAAAGGACAAAGCTAGTCTACTCTGCCCCACGGTGGGCACCAAAAATGTGTGCTATAAATGTGTCACACTTCTATGGATCATTACATGCAAGGAAACTCAAGAATGAGCCCTCACAAATCGATCCATAGCTCCCTAGGCATGGAGTGCAAGGGTTTTAAGAATGCTCTCAGCTAGAGCTATTTAGCCTATAACCTTGCTAGTAAACCATGCAATGGGAGATTCAATGAAGACAAGGGCAAGAATGCCAATATCCTCAAGAATCAAGAATGAAATGCAATGCAAGCTAGATTAAGAATGGAAATGCAAGCTAAACTATGGAAATGAAAGATGCAAGTATTACAAAGCCTCCTAGTTAAACTAGATGAATTAATCTAAAGCATAAAGGAAATCTAAGCTAAGAATGCCATGAAAATGAAGCTACTATGCAAGAAATGAAATCTAACTATGAAGCAAGAAAGCCATGATGATGCAAGAATGAAGACAAGAAGATAGAGTGTTGATGAAGATCCAAGATGAATGCCAACAATGCTCCAAATCTTCAAACCCTAGATGCAAGAATGTCTCCAAAAGGTCCAAGATGACCTAGAAAACCTGCAGCATAATATTAGCATAAAAAGTTGGGGATCTAGAATGAAGAAGAGAGCTCTTCTTTTATAGGAAATGAGAAGGAATGGACCATAGAGATTAAGAGGCAAAAGATTTAATCAACGGTGGAGCTTAAAAGAGGAGCAATCCATGTGCACAAGTATCCTTCAATAGGAAAATAGGAGTTGACTTTTGTGTCCATATGAGACAAAAAGTGTTTTTTCCTTTTTTATAAAATAAGAATAATGCTTTATTTGTGCAACTTAGGATAAGAGGAAAAGTGGGGGCTTTTTATTTATTAAAAATGGGAGGAAATATTCCTTTTAAATAAATAAAAACTTAGGATAAAATGGTTAGCCCATAGAAAATAATCAAATAAATGATAGAACTAGGATTTGATCAAGAACAAGCAATTAGTGATTTAGCAAAAGGGGCTAATAGTCTAGATGACCATTTTTAGGTGTATACAAATAGACTACCACAAACTTACCTGTGAAGTCTTTCAACACCTCATTCACGAGCCTCATGAATGTACTTGGAGCATTGGAGAGGCCAAATGGCATGACTAGCCATTCATAGAGTCCTTCAGTGGTTTTGAAAGTTGTTTTCCACTCATCTCCCTCTTTTATTCTTATTTGATGATAGCCACTTTTAAGGTCTATCTTTTTGTAATACCTAGCCCCTCCTAGGCAATCCATTAGATCTTCAATCCTAGGTATGGGAAACCTATACCAGATTGTAATCTTGTTAATGGATCTGGAGTCTGTACACAATCTCCATGTTCCTCCTTTCTTGGGTGCCAAAATAGTAGGAACATCACATTGGCTGATGCTCTTTCTTATTAGCCCTTGATCCATCAATTCTTGTACTTGCTTTGCAACTTCCCTATTCTGTTCAGGAGTTAGCTTGTAACGTGCCTTGTTTGGCAATGATGCCCCTGGAATCAAATCTATTTGATGGCTGATTGCTCTCTTGGGTGGCAAGGTGGAAGGTGCTCCATCTGAAATAATGCTCTTAAACTCCTTCAAAATCTATTGCACTTCATGAGGAATTTCCTCCTTCTTGATCTCTATGTTCTCCTTGGGTTTCACTACAATAGCATAACCCACTCCTTCTTTTTCAAGAGTTTTCATGAACTCTTTTCCCTTCAACATCAACACATTAGGTCCACTTCCTTGGCCATCTTGTTCAAGTAGTGACTAAATTTTGTAACTCACTCCATCCTTTATAAAGGTGTATGAGTTAAGCTCACCATTGTGTATGACCTTTCTATCAAACTACCATGGCCTACCTAGTAATAGGTGACAGGCATCCATTGGAAAAACATCACCTAAGAGCTTGTCTTTATACCCTCCTATGGTGAACTCAATCCATGCTTGTTCATTAACCAAGACATGTTGCCCTTTATTTAACCATGTAACCTTATAAGGAGTTCTATGAGGTATTTTGGGAATCTTGAGCTTGGTAATAGCCTCCTCTAAAATAATGTTATCAGTAGACCCTAAGTCTATGATAACTTTACAGACTTTTCCCATTATCTTACACCTTACCTTGAAGAGTGACCTCATTTGTTTGGGCTCCTCCTTGACTAGTTCCCTAATTAGGATCCTCTTTATCATCAAATTCTCACCACTCTTTGAATCTAATTGAATATCAAGAGACTTCACACTTGAAGTGTCTTCATGTACATATGTCACTTTCTTTCACCTTGTGAAGATTATCCATTTTCACGACACCTATAGGCAGGATGCCCCAATTGCTGATAGTGGTAACACTTCATAGTGGCAAAATAAGATGGTCCTCTTCCTCCTGGTGATCTACCTCTTCCTCCAAA
Organism: Chamaecyparis obtusa; assembly: GCA_027943335.1. Classification (NCBI taxonomy): domain Eukaryota; kingdom Viridiplantae; phylum Streptophyta; class Pinopsida; order Cupressales; family Cupressaceae; genus Chamaecyparis; species Chamaecyparis obtusa. The sequence continues at coordinate 785,488 of BSBK01004744.1, read as the reverse complement.
TCCTCTACCTCTACTTGAACCACCCCTTTGGCTGGTCTCTCCACTTTTTTCAACCAGCTTGGACTCACCTTGAGGTTTGCTATCATTACTTCTACCTCCATAGCTTCCCCTATGTCCTCTGCCATCTCTACCTCTTCCTCTATTCTTTGAGGTTTGGTCCTACTTCCTATTTCCTTTCTCTTCCACCTTTAAGGCAATTTGGTAGCATTGATGGAATTTTTTTGGAGTGACAAGACTCATGTCTTCTTGGATGGACCATTTAAGACCATTCAAGTATCTTTCCAACCTAATGCTTTCATCTTCCACCACCTTGGACCTTAGGAATAGTTTTTGAAATTCTTCAATGTAGGAGTGTACATCCATCTCCTTTTGTCTAAGATTATGCCTTCTCCTATGCAGTTATATCTCATAATCATAGGGGATATAAGCCTACCTGATTTTAGCCACCATTCATTTCCAAGTGACTATGGGGCTCTTCCCTTCCTTCTCTCTTTCTGTTTGGACAAATTTCCACCAGGTTAAGGTAGAGCCTCTTAACCTTGACTTGGCTACCTTGACCTTCTAAGCATCAGAGACACCATCACATTCAAAATGGTTCTCCATGCCTTCAATCCAATCCATGATAAGATCTGGATCCATCTTTCCACTAAACAAAGGAATACCTTCCAAAGATTTGCTATTGATTGCCTTTAATGCCTTCAAGAAAGGCTCCTCTAGTATAATAGGGTCTGGTGTTGGGGCTTCTTCCTCCAACTCAATATCCTTCTCTTTGGCTTCTTGCTCTTCCTTCTACACCATCTCGTCCTTGACTCTATCTGCCTTGTCTTGGACATCACCTAACAATCGTTCTAGTTGTGCTAGTCTTTCTCTCAACAACTTGTTGTCTTCCTCTTGCTCTTCAACCTTCTTGGCCAATTATACATTGGTCACCATCTTTCTTGATCCACTGGATTTAGTAGGTGAAATCATTCACCTTTCTCTTCAATTGCTTTTCCCACACCTTTATAAGGCTCTGATACCACTTGATAGGGAGTGGGGATGAACCAATCACAGGTTCACGCCACTAGTCTTCCATAAGACCTAAGGTGTCTCACAAGATCACCACTTGGATCTATAGAATCCCTACTCTACTTTGAATTCCCCAATCCTAACCCCACTCTTCTATCTGGTGCAAAACTCCATACTTTCCACTTCTAGGTACTCTTCTTGGATGAGGAATACTCTAGATTCCTTAGCCTTCTCTAAGGTCTAATCTCTCATAACTCTCCTAGGTCCTTGTAGGGTTATGGAGGTCATAAAAAACCTTCCATTTCACTGTTTCCAATGCTTATAATGATCTAATGCAATGTTTCTCCTTACCGATTTCAAGGTTCTCTATCTAAATAGGGCTACAAGGAAAGCACCCCTATTAGCTCTCTTGCTCCGAGAAACAAGGGAATAACTCCATTTCTTGTCATTAACCCCACAAAAATCCCTTTAGAGACTCCTATTATTTCAACTAGGGCTCAAGGATTTTTTGGGTTTTGGGTCTCCAAATGGCCATATAGAGCCCTAACACAAAATGAGGGTTTGTGAGGGTTTCTAGGCCTTGTTTTGGTTTGACTGTTCCTTAGCTTGATTAGGTGCATTCCTGGATTTGTGAGACCTCTTTCTTCACACCAAGGTATTCTCATTCAATCCTCTTCCCATTCCATACTTCCACTCTTCCACATCTGCATAACCCTGCAAGTTAGAACCTCTGCAATCATCACTCTTCCCTAACCGGGCTTGCTCTGGCTCACCTAGGTAAAGAGTTTAAAAATAGCTCTGGCACTATTGGGGCCCCCTTCTCCTACATGACATAAGTTTATTATGTATACTCACTATCCCCAAAAGGCCGTACTGTTTCTATGGTGGGATAGTGAGCTACATGCTATACAAAGCCAACTGCCTGGTTCAGGACAGTGAACAGGCAAAACAAAAATAATTACAACCTTGCAAATGAAAACTTATATACACCTAATCTAATGAATCCAAAATATTCTAAACAACACAAATTACAATGCCAAGATGTTACAGTAGTAAACTAGCACACAAAAGCTTTCATTTCATTCACTATGATACTTTTCATATACAGATCAGTCACAATAGTATCCTATCTGTACTCTAACACACACGTTCTAGAAATTTTAGGGTTTGTTTAGTTTAAATATGATCTCTTAGGTCTTTTCCCATCATGTCTAGGGTTTCTATCCTAGTAGAAGTGAAATCCACCATTATAGGATGAAATGGCCAAATGTTGTCGAGCAACATTTTCAAAGTTGCAAAGTTGCACTTTGCAACTTTTGCAACTTTTCAACTTTTTGCCAAAATGGCTAACTCTTAGCTTCCTAAGAATAGAGACCTATCCTAGGTGACTTTTAGGAATAGAAAACCTATTTTTCCCTTACTAACATCTTGAAAATTCTCTAATTTAGCTCCTGTCCTTCCAGTAGGACTTCATGACAAGGAGTACCTTACTAACTTTAAGGTCTATCCTAGGACTCTTATGACTTCCTATCCCCTAACCAACATTTCCAAAGCACACAACTAGGTCATCAAACCTTTATTTCATTTACAAGGCTCGCTTAGAGCATAGCACAACAAAATTTCTATTGGTGAGGGCCATGTTTCTCTAGGTGCCCTGCACCACTACGAGATCTACATGTCCATGTCTTCCTCATGCAATTAGTTGCAATGTGTCCATATCTTCCATATGTTGTACAGTTAACCCATGTGTTATAATCCCAAGTATAGGAATTACCTTGTCTTCTCGGTTGATAGGTCTTGTTCTATCTTTTTAGTGTCAAGACTTGCTTCATCTTTGTTTTGCATTCTTGTGAGGTGTGTCCATGCATGTTACAAGTTTGATAGTATTTCTCCATGTAGGGTTTGTTAGGAGTCCTATTCAACTTAGATCTACATTCATATGCTTAATGTCCATACTTGTTACAACTATAACAGTGACCATTAAACTTAGGAGTGGTTTTAGGTTTAGCTTGTGGTTTACTCCTGCAAACATTTGAAGTGTGGCCCGGTTTACCACAATGATAGCATGACAGTGTCTTGGGTCTTTGACTCTTTTAGTTATTTATCGCTCAGCTTGCTTAGATGATTCTTCTTGCTCAGTGTAGCCTAATCCAATAGTGCTTCCAAGTCCTCTTTGACTAATCAAAAAATGATCAATTTTCATGGAGCTATCTTCAGCCTTTTCCATCATCTCATTATGTTGTTGCTGCATTTTCACTTCATTTCTCAGTTTTTCATTTTCTTCCCCGAGTACCCCTATGTCTTCAAGTTTCCTTGACAACTCATTATTTACTCAATTGATATCCTAGCTTACAACAATCATCCTATTGGATATCTCAAAGTGATGCTCAGTAAGTCTCAGTATCTTAGATTCTTTCACTTGTAACTGTTCAGTCATTTGTCTTCTGTCTTCAACAACCCAATTTCTCTCTTGTTCATCTTGTGTTGCATTATTCATCACATCAATCATTCTTACCATTTGTGCTTCTTGACTGATCTACAGGGATTTCACTTGTTCAATCAAATAAAGATTTTTCTCAGATAAATTAGAAATTGCACTATCAGATATGTCATATATACTACTTGAACTGGATATGATATTCTCAAATAGATCGTCAATTTCTTCTTCATGATAATTAGTCTCACATTGCTGAATAGCCATGTCTTTTCTTTGAACCAACAAATTTTTTAACACATCCTTAACTAGCTTGTATTTCTCAATGAAGATCTACATCTGGATCTTTTGATTCTCAATGGTCTTGTCCAATTTGTATCTCTCCATCTCTCCATCTTTCCTCTTCAGTGGTTAAACTTTCAAATAAGAGATCTAGCTCTGATACCAATTGTTGGAATGGAAAGATAAGGGGCTGAGAGGGGAGGGGTGAATCAGCACCCTCAAAAACTTTTAACTGAATAGTCAATCTACAAATAATAGTAACTAACTAACTGAATCCATTGTATGCAACATTCATTCAAATCCCTTTGTAAGTGTAAAGTACATGAAATGAAACAATAGATCAATCATGAAATGTAACACATAACACCAATATTTTGGTTAGGCAGAAACCCTTGTTAGAAGGTAAAAACTGTAGTGGGGATGACACCCACAAATTCTTCACTATTGCAGATAATAAAGTTTTCCAGTTGAGGCTACAAGTTTTGATCACTTTTGGTGATCTTACCCTATTAGGAGTAATAATCAGATTGACTAGATCTATCATGTTAAAGGATTTAAACAACACTACTTGAGTGTGCACTCGGTTAAGAGGTTTACAAACAGACTGTTAAGTCTACTTTGTTAGGAGATTTTACAAACTCTGTTACAATGATTAGAGAATAACAAAAAGGTATCTGTAAATGATAACTATACTTTATTTGAATAAGATCTATGATATACTCAATTAATATCACCTTAATGTGTATTGTATAGTCCTTTGTTTTGCTTGGTAGCCTTGACTATTTCTAAATAAACTGAATTAAATCTTTGATCACTGCTCACTCATGCAAACCTTGTCTGAATTCTGATGTCTTGAAGGTGACCACAACTTCAAGATCTCCTTCCTTGTATATGTTTTATTCACTCTTATGTCTCCAAAATGACATCAATTAAAAATATATAATAAATTGCTATGATTGCCATGACCTAATTAGGTTTACAATATATTAGAAAACCTAAGATCTACGGTGTACAAAATTAACCTAGATATGACTATTACATAGGAATCATCATTACATTTAATGATTATATCTACAATAAATAATCCTCGATCTTGGTAAAATGTTTTATGAATCTGTGTAATCATTTGCATAGATAAATGTGCCATAACTAATTACTATGTTTTTTCTTGGATAACTCGATAAGCATAGCCAATTCTGATCGGTGAATACACTAGTGCTCAGTGTGTATGCTGCTCGGTTTTTACTGATACTTGGTGCTCAGTTTACTCTAATGCTCGATAAATATACTCTGGTACCCGGTTAAATTTGTTTCCTTTTAGCTCTCGATACTGCCTTGTGATTGTTCGGTGTGAAGGCTTGTTTGTTTAACCGACTAGCATATTATAGCTTTTTGTTCCTCCTTTTACCGAATGATCAGCTTAGATAACCGACTGATCCAATTTGATACTAGTGACAACATTTAATGCTCAAATAGAGATAACACTATTATGTGCACTTGCACATCTTCTTACTATCTCATGCAACCTCTTTTCCTCAAGCTTCTTCTCTGCCTCTTTCTAAATGTTAGATTCCAATTTGGAAGCATGATCTTTAAATCCATCAAGAAACACTTGGAGTTGTTCCACACTCAAAAAGGATGAATCAACATTGATTTCTAAAAAGCCTTCTTGCAATACCTTGATTGCATCCTCAACTAACTTCATGATCTGCATATGTGGTTTTATAAATTCCTTCCATGCAGAGTGGTGAAGTACGTCACAAAGATGTAATTTTTGTAGAGGGGTAAATTTTGAAAGATCCACTTGACCTTGTATCATCAACATCTATAAAATCGTATTTTTTACCATTAGTTCAAACTACATTTGTGAACTTAGGAGGTTTGGACATAATCTCTAGAGGGTCTAAAGGATTCACTAAACAAATCTCACTCTTTTCTTCTACTCCCTTGTTGGCTCTCTTCTCTTTATCCTTCTTGTCACCCATCTCCTTTTTCAAGATTAAAATCTTGATTTTTTAAAATTTAAAATTCACTTTTGAGGAACTTAGAGGCTATTTTTGGGCACAAAAGTGGTCATAGTTGTTGAAGTAGTTGAAGCTTGATGAAGTACTTCATGTGATCTCCAAGTAATTTATCAATGAGCCTCTTATATTAAAATTCACGACCTTAAGATGTTGGGTCTCCTGAATTAGAAAATGTGAAAATGTGTTGAACATGGAAAATAGTTGTAAGGGGAAGTCACATGTATTGGTGTACGTTTGGACACATCGTAAGTCCTCTTTGATTGGAGACAAGTTGGGCACCACTTTTTTGGGTGGTTTTAGCTTATGGTTTTGTAAACATTGGGATAATTTATGTTGGGTTTATGGAAAGGTGAGTACTGAGAGGGGAGGGGTGAATCATTACCCTTAAAAACTTTTTCAATTGAATCCTTGTAGATATGTAATTCATTAACCAACTGTAACCTTTGCATTCACCATACATTCAAAAATATAATTGTAATGTAAATGCATGTAATCTAATCAAATAGGCATACACAAAACTTCATACACATAACACATGTATTTTGGTATCGCAAAAACCCTTGTTAAAAGGTAAAAATCATGGTGGGGATGGAACCCACAAAGCTTCACTACTACAGTAAATAAAGTTGTTGGTTAAGGCTTACAAAGATTGATCATTTTTGGTGATCTTACCCTGTTAGGAGTAACAAAAAGATCAGCTAGATCTACCTAGTTAGAGGATTTTAGTAACACTCTTCAAGTGTGCACTCAATTAAGAGATTTTACATAAGGTTGTTAAGTCTACTATGTTAGGATATTTTAAGTCTACTACAATTTCTAGAGAGTAACAGTGAATGGTGATCTTTTTGAAAACAACGTACATTGCTGATATCAAATCCATTAAGTACAATAATGAAATCACCTTGTTGTGATGAATATATCATTTTGTACTTCTCAATAGCCTTTTAACTATTTTTGATAAACTAAATACTCTATCAAAATCCTTCCTGCATAACCGTGTCAGATCTTCATATGTCCCAATGGTGGCTACTTCATGTGTGATCCTTATCAAAATGACATCTTTACAATTCTTATAACAAAATGATTTGACCTAATTAGGGTTTTGACACTATCTTAGAAAACCTAAGATCAACAGTTCGAATGATTAACCTAAATCATCTTTACATAGGAATCATCAATCATTAAATGATTACATCCATTTTTAATTTTCACCTTGATTTTGGTAAACTATTTTCTGATCGGTGTAAACCATTTACCTTGTAGTTTGTGCCATGAAAAATTGTTGTCATTTCCCAGTTTACTCGGTGTATATTGCATTCATCACTTGGTATTTAACTGACATTCGGTACATATGAATGCTCGGTGACTACTGTGCTCAGTACTCAGTAATCATTTGGCTCGATATGAGTACTCGGTCAAGACTATAATCAGTTAGTATAGTATTTTTCCCTGTGTTCTATTCGGTGTCTATGCTCTGTGTGTTGACTAACTGGCCTATATTGTCTCCTTTACCGACTGCATGAATGATATTAATGACAACCCTTAATGCACTTAGGAGTAACAAATTTCATGTTTCATACTCTTGTATATTAGGTGATTGAGATGGAGGTTGTGTGTGAGAGTCTTATCGATGTTGAGTTTCTTTTGACTCTTTTTATGGTGATACTCCCATGAAATCTTTCTTGAAATTATATTATAATCATGTTGATGTTTAAATAACATATTAGGTGGCTTTTTTTTTCTCTTGAAAGGGTTTTTCCCATGTATATCACTATGTTGTAGTATGAATGGTATATAATTTTATTTTTATTTAGTTTTTGTAAATAAATATTTGAAAAGTTTTGCATAAACCCCCTCTCAATATTAGTGTAGGAATTTGTTTTGCTACCTTAGCTTCCTTGTAGAGAAGGGCTCTATAGCTCACTCATTGCACCCAAAAGGGTTTATTCATTAATAATTTCATCATGTTTATCCAAATTTAGCCATTAAGAACTAGATCTTTCTTGACATAAAAATATTCTAGTCAATTAACTATGAATGTTGTCTAAATTTATATGAAGTTAACATGCTCTGTAAGAATGTATTTTATCATATATCTATAAATAGATAATTATTTAGTACAATTTATACCCATTACAAGTCACTTTTTATAAAAAGATAACAATAAATAAGCCACACTAACAAAGTTGGAAAATATGGACATCAACATTAATACTGATTCTATTTAGTCGATAAAATATTAAATTTTCCATAATGAGGAGTATTGAAAAAATGACTAAAAAGAGAAAAAAAATATCAAGAATTAATTCTTTGTTCACGTGAACCTGTCCCTCATGAGTGTGAATGGTCCACTTACCATTCATTGGATAAACAATTGACTTTTTCTTGCTCATTTCATTCAACGAGTCTTGACCAACATGAATTGAGTGTAGTATATCCATATTTAACCATTAAGAACTAATTATTTTCTTGATGAATAATTCTTCTAAATAATTGAGCACAAATGTTGGCTATGTAATATTTTTTATGAATAAGCATTTTTAAACATTACTTTAGAAAAGAGATATTTTCCGTATTAACAAAAAGTTGGGTGGAATAGGATCACATCCCAAACTATTCATGTAAAGTGAAGCCTTGACCAACTTAAACTAAAAAGTACAAGTATGGTCAAATTGCTATATAATGAGAGTTATAGAACCAATGTGAGGATGTGGTAGTTGTGTTCAAAGGGTTCTCCCAACTATTTGAGAGGTTATGACATGCCATCAGGATTCAATTGTATATTTATTATTGATAAAGGAACATCTTGGGTTCCTAGCGATCTTACATAATCTTGGAGGAATTTCCTTGTGGTCTGATGAAGTTCCTTGTTTTGGGTCATTTTCAGAGATTCTGGGTGTAGACAATCTGTGGAGATCTTTGGCATGTGCGATGGAAAGGGTTTATTTCTTGCTATTCGTGGAGGCTATGTCCATGATCACACCTCTTTAGGTGGTGTGGATTATGAGATCTGGCATGTTCTTTGCCAATTGGTCATGTTCTTCATGTCACCGATTTAGTTATGTTCACCAATTGATTGTTGAGGATTGCGGTGGAGGTTTCCGATTGATGGAGCTGAATGGCATGGATATCAAGGTGGACCTATGTGTGGCCAACTTGGTGGTTGGATTTCACCTAGTGAATTAATTAAATATTATATAATTTATTTGGGATCTAGGTCGACTAGGTCTAATACATTTATCTTAGGATATTTAATATCTTGAATGTCAACCTATGGTGGCTAGTATGTATAAATTTAGGGCTTGCAATTGTAAGGGGGGTGTTGAATAGCAAAGAGAGCTAAGTGAGGATATTTATGAGGTTTGACAAATCAGAATTAGGATTTGAGATTGATTTCTTTGTATTGGGCCGCAACCAAGAAGGCCTTACAACCCAACATGTTTGAAGTCATTTGATGTAAATCTTGTTGATGATAATAAAAGTTATTATGCTTGATTTATATCTGTATGTTTCTTTGTTCTTTTCATTGTGTTGACTCTTGCTACAAGATTGGACATCTCCTTTGGAGACTTCTTGAGTATTGACTACATCAATTACTCAAATTCATTGACTCATATTTCATATCTAGTAGTTCACATGAGCCCATCTCTCATGAACATTAATGTTCATCTTCATAGTCATTTTATTAAGATTTTACTCTAGTTTGCTCATTGCATTTAGGAAGTATTAGGCATTAAGAAATGGTTGTAGCTCATTCAAATTTAGCCATCAAGAATTGATCCCTTTCTTGTCAGATAATTATTTTAATTAAACAATCATGAATGTTTGTTAGGTTCATCCAAAAAAAAAATTAAAATTTTTAGCTCCTTTGTTTATCTAAATTAATATTTATTTATTTAATTAACTTGGATATATTACTTTTGATACCTATTTATAACAATTAACCTAGATATTAGATGTAATATTCCCAACCTTACACTTATTTAAAGAAAATGAAAAAATAATAACTACATTTTAATTGATTAAGAGGTACATAACTATTTATTTTTTTGATGAATAAGTTTTTTTCTATTACTTTAGAAAATAAAGATTTTACACAACTTCACAAAAAAAGTGGGTGGAATGGGGCCACACCTCAAATAGTTCATGCAAGTTGAAGCCTTGAACACCTCAAAAATATATAATTATGATCAAATCATGTTCAGAAGAAAGAGCTATAGAACCAATAGGAGGCGATAGTGAGTTGTGACTAGAGTGTTTCCCCTAACTTCTCGAAGATTACAAGTTTCATTAAGACTCAACTATGTAGTTTTAAGTCATTCATTGACCCATATTTCATGAATAGTGATTCATAAGAACTTGTCTCTCATGAGCACGAATGATCCACTTGGAACTCATTGTATCAATGAAGAACTGGTTCTTATTAACATAAGCCCATCTCCCACAAGCATGAATAGTCCTTTTAGCATCAAGCAAGAATTGACTCTTGTTAACATGAGCCCATCTCTCATGAGCATGAATAGTCTTTTTAGCATTCATTCCATCACTCAAGAATCGACTCTTGTTCACATGAACCTATCCCTAATGAGCACAAAGGATCCACTTAGCAATCATTGCATCAATCAAGAATCGACTCTTGTTGACACAAGCTCATCTCATGAACATGAATGATCCTCTTAAACATTCACTATACCAATTAAGAATTGACTCTTGTTCACATGAACCCATCTCATATGTATGAATGATCTAATTAAAACGCTCACTAACCAATCAAGAATTGACTCATGGTGATATAAACCCATCTGTTATGAGCATACATTTCCTATTCAAAATTGACTCTACTCCTTCCCAATTTAGTTATCTGAATTAACTCTTTTCTTGACCCATAACACCTACAAATAAGTTCATCCAATGTTAACACAAAAATGGCTATAATTTTGAACAATCTACATGGTGTCATTGGAGGAATAGGACAACAATAAATATAGCCGCACAAGAGAAGTTGGAGAATGTGAACACCGACATCAATATCAAGTCTCTGTAATGCATAAAATACAAAATTTCCCTTTAATGAGGAGGAGCGTCGGAAAAAACTAATCGAAGGATGGACAAAAGTAATATTCATGAAATGTTAGGTGGTCATAAACATTGTAAACGTCGGTCTTAAAAGAGGCAAATGTGGGAAAATAAAAATAATATAGAGAAAAATACAAGAGTCCATGTGGATTGTCTTGAATGAAGTTGTTGGGGTCGTTAAATGTCTCAGCAAACCACCAAAATGTAAATGAGGAACTTCGCCAAACACATTGAAATCTCCATTAGGGAGGGGACGCTCACATCACCCAATTAACAAGCCAACAAACTTCCACCCACATTGCTTTTATCCTTCATAAAGTTCAATTCTTAATTCAAATATTCACTGACTTTAACCATTATGTAAATTAATTTCTGTTTTAAAAGGAAATCTACTTTTTTTTATAGAAACATGTCAATATATATAAATGTCGTTATATATATTTTGTCTTTATATAATAGATTACACTGATATAAGTAAGCATATATATAAACTACAAACCTCCTTTGACTAAACAATCACACACAGAAATCTGTCAAACTCATCCAAGAGTCAAACCTGGCCCAAACACGCCTTTGGCGACTTGAACCTTGGTAGATGGCTTTCAATATCTCATGCCATCATCCTCACCAATTGAGCTCAACCGATTGGATTACAACCTTTTTGACAAAATATCTAATTTTCTGAAAGACAAATAAATGAGTTTTAAATAAGTTTAGTGCAATAGATTTTTGAAAACTTTGTGATTTAATTAAGGAGATGATTATTCATACAATTTGATTAATTTACAAAATGCATGAAAATGATTTTGAAAAAGATTTGGTTAAAGGAGGTCAATTGTTTTTATAATTTCAAAAGTTTAACATGAAAATTACATTTTTAACTTCAAGGTAGTTTTTTAGAAAGAGGCTGATTATCTATTGGATTCAATAATTTTTTATGAAAGATTTGACACTTAAATCTTGTTAAATTAGTGAGAGGAGACTAATTATTGGTGCAACATAATAGATTTAATTGAAGCTCTAATATTTAAAACATCATAATTTAGATGAATGAAGTTGATTATTCACACAACTTGAAAAGTTTTCCTAGAGAACGATGTCTCAAAACCTAACAATTTCATTAAAGGAAGTATTGTCTATGGTAATTGAAATTAAGTGGTTTCCAACACTTCATTGTTAGCCAATACATGGTAAAACCTTAACATTTTAGCTATAGAAGATCAATTGTTTATGCTACTCAAAATTAGATGGTTAAAAGTTCTTTCATCACTTTTTTGGCCAAGACACCATGTTTTAACTTGTCTCAAACCTTAGTGGGTTAGTTGCGGAGACCAATCATTTATGGTATTTGAAATTAGGAGGTTAAAATATTCTCTCAACATTTGTTTTTGCTAATCAACAAGATTGTGATCAAGTGGCTAAACCTCTTAGTTCTCATATTGGAGATAGAGGATTCACTCTCCTTGAATGCATCATAGTTTCACACAACATACTAAGCATTAGTCTTGATATGATTACGTGTAATTTACAAATAAATAGTACTAGAGTATGCATCATTATATTATAGGTAGATAGTGTTGGAGGATGCAACGTGTAGTTTGTGGCACTAGTTGTCCCACTATATATGTTGGTGATATACAAATAAAATGTTCTTTGCAAGAAAAGTTTACTTCAAGATCGATCAAGTGACATTCATGTTAAAATAATGCATTCTTGATCACATAAATAATATAGTATGAAATGGGAATGGGCCTCGATTCAATGCACACATCTAATAAACTAAAAATAACTTACTTTTGCTAAGGCATTATCTTGTAATACATCTGATTGTAATCCCATGAAGGATATGCAAGTGCCTTTAATTCACCTAGAGGGAGCTTCCCTATTCAATTTTGAAAGTTAATTTTAAAGACACAAATGTTATTCTAAATTAAGAAGTTAAAATTTTCTTCAAATATCTAATTTTCATTAAAATAAATTATTTTTAATAATCTAGGAAACATATACAAATATGTTCTACTTTATTTCAAAAGTGGGAAGATTCTCTACATGATTTTGAACCTCAACTTCTCCTATAATACCATATATTATAGTATAATTTATACATTAAAATTTAGCCATGAATAAATAAGGAGGGTTAAAATTACATAAGCACTATTCTACTTAAGAAAAATGTGTAATATGAATATATATATATATATATATATATATATATATATATATATATATATATATATATATATATATATATATATATATATATATATATATATAGTTTTTTATATATATATTTTAAATTTATATAGTAAAATAATTATAAATCTCAATTGGCTAGGGTGTAGTCAAGTGGTTCCTCCACTTGGTTCACATTGGAGACTAAGATTCAACCCTCCCAAGGACATCTTATTGTTGAAAGACATGTAAAATGGACATCTTAGCACTTCATTATAGGTGGATTACGATTAGATAGTGTTGGATGATGTGACAAGAATGCAAAATTGAAAATTGAAAATGTAGCAAGAATACAAACACACATGTAGTTAAAGAGAAGTGTCAACTTTAAAACCTAAGAAACATGAAATAAAAATTGAGACTTGGACATGTTAAAAAAAATCTAAATCGGAAGGAGCAATTAATAGGAAAAGAGCACCTAAAGTTGCAAAATAAGACTTAACCCTCCCAAGGACATCTTATTGTTGAAAGACATGTAAAATCGACATCTTAGCACTTCATTTATAGGTAGATTACAATTAGATAGTGTTGGATGATGTGACAAGAATGCAAAATATAAAATTGAAAATGTAGCAAGAATACAAACACATATGTAGATAAAGAGAAGTGTCAACTTTAAATCTAAGAAATATGAAATGAAAATTGAAACTTAGATATGTAAAAAAAACACTAAACAAGAAGGAGCAATCAATGGAAAAAGAGATCTAGAGTTGCAAAATTATAAACTCATAATGCTAAAATAAGTAACTAACAAAGAAAGGCAAATAAACAAAGAAGGAAAGAATTCAAATAAATAAGAGGCAAAAATTACATTCAAAAGCATTGAGAATTTTCTCAACCTTTGATTTCTCGTCACAATTGTAGTTGTGGGTGTTTGAATGTAATTTTTGCCTCTTATTTAGCGTCTTTTCTTCTTTGTTCATTTGTTTCTTCTTTACTTGTTATTATTTATTTTGGCCTTGTGTGTATAATTTTGCTATTCCCATCACAATTGTTTCTTTTGAGCTTTTGAATATAATTTTTGCCTCTCATCTTACTTCTTTTGACTTCTTTCCTTCTTTCTTCATTTTAATAATGTTGCAACTTCAAGTGCTCTTGAGAATGTGTCTAATTTTTCAATTTTAATTTCATATTTTTGCATTTAAAGTTGACAATTCATCTTTTCACCCTTGTTGTTTCTTGGTCGTCATATCTCACTCACATAGTAATGTACTATTTATCATTTTATTTCTGATTTCTTATTCACTTCATCACAATAATATATCACCAAATATGATCCAAATTTTATATACAACCAAACACCTAATTTTTTCTTTAAAAGCACTAAAATCCTTTCCTAAAATAAAAATTTAAAAAGCATTATCAAATAATTTCGACATTTTCTTAAATGAAATATCGGAATTTACCGAGGCCAGACTATAAATTTGAATATCATGCTGTCGAGGTGGGTACCTACAACACATGTGATCATCCTTTACACAAACTGAATTTTTCATTGTTTTTTATAATTCATAGTTTGCAGAAGAGGCATGGTGTTTACGTGGGAGAAATCTCCCGTTTAAACATTTTGTCAAACAATTGGCGACACTCACGAGGTTTCTCTACTTGTTGGAATGCCTTCTAAATCCCTCCCGATCACACCACCTATGCACACATTTGCTCACAATCTCAAATCATAATTCCTCCATTTCTTCTGTGCAGAGATCTCCAAAACACCCACCATGTCATCCCTCAGCATTACTCCACTTTCTTTAGCTTCTGCAAACAAAGAGCTGCAAAATTCTACATTTACAAGAAAAGCCTGTTTTCCCCAATACAAAGGACTCAATAAAAAAAGCAATTCTACATGTACAATTTATAGAACTGGTATGCCACTCACACTCTGATGTGTTTATTTACGACTTTGAGATCTTGGTGTGTAAAGTCTTGGGTATATTAAGTTTTTGGAAGTATGATTTGTTGGTTTTTTTTTTGGCATGCAAAATTTTATTTGGGGAGTTTTTTTTTAATGTGTAAAATAGTTGGGTGGGTACGTTTTTGGTAGTATAAATTTTTGGGCTTTTTGCAGGTCGAAGGAATGGAAAGATCAGAGCAATGGCTGCCTCTGCTCCTCAGAGAGAAGTTGATCCAAAGAAGCGGGTCGTTATAACTGGAATGGGGCTTGTCTCTGTTTTTGGGAACGATGTTGATACTTTCTATGAAAAACTTTTGGAGGGACAGAGTGGCATTTCGCTTATAGATCGGTTTGACGCTTCTTCTTACAGTGTTAGGTTTGGAGGACAAATAAGGGATTTTTCTGCAAAGGGATACATTGATGGGAAGAATGACCGCAGGCTTGATGACTGCTGGAGATACTGTATAGTTAGCGGGAAAAAGGCGCTTGAAAGTGCCAATCTTGGCAAGGAAAATTTGGACAAGGTAAGGTATCTCTTGGACTTGTAAATGGAGTTTCATTATTGTCCTTTTTTAATTGAAGTGATCCCAGTTGCAGTAGTTGTTGTTGTTCTCGTTAGATCAAATTGGTATTGTAACTTTTTTTGTGGAGTGCCCTTCATGGTTCTTGTGCTCAAGTATTTTATTTTCTGTGAGTTGGTTCGCTGTTTGGCCTTGTCTTGAAGAAACTTTGAATTACAAAAGTAGATATTGCACGTTGTTTGGAGTCCATCCTGATTAGTTCACACTTTGAATTGATTTTGGTATTTGGCAGGGTTTGTAGGACATATAACTGTATTTTGCAATACAGTTTGTTTAGAACTAGCTCTTTGTTCACTTGAGAAGCCCATTTGGTGGGAAATAACATTGGTGTGAAATTGTTATTTGCCTTTTTAAGGAAATCTGGTTTGTTTGTACTATTCAGTTTTTACAACTCAATCCCTTGGTAGTGGGGTTTCTATTTATATTGCTTGGAGAGGACAGATACTACATTTCTACTAGTAGGATTTAGTATACGGTGCTTCGAGAGGGAAGATGTTCCAACCTAGTCCTCAGACTCAAAGCTCAATTGACCTGTTAATAAGAGCAAAATAAATCTATTTGAAAACAAATAACATCGTCAGGAGATGAATACATTAAAAAATCAAGTTGCAGTTTTCAATTCATTTCGCTTAAATCTAGCTGGTAATCTGCCAATTGAGAAGCTTGTTTGGTGACTAATATAATATTTTTCTTGAGTTTGTAGGAAATCTTGATGGATTTTACCAGTTTCTTAAGCTTAGTACCCCATTTAGATTTTTATTAATAAAAATATTATTGGGAAAACTCCCTTCTATAAATCTTGGAGAGGGAGTTGACAAGCTTATTGATGAGAATTATTATTTTTCTTGAGTTTTTAGGTAATCTAACTGCCTTTCACAGTTTGATTTTGTAGACCCGGCTTTATGCTTTTTAGAGGGTTTGCCTTCTATTTTGTTTGTTGAATTAGAATTTCACGGTTTGATTTTGCAGACCTGCCTTTATGCTTTTGAGAGGGTTTGCCTTCTATTTTGTTTCTTGAATTAGGAAAATACCCTATATTGTCTGGAGAGGGAGTGAACTGCAAAGTTCATTTAGTTCATTTTAAGATGGTGATTGTTAATATACTGATGATGGTTTGGGGCAAGTCCAGTAGATTTGAACCCAAGCTATCTTGGTGCTAAGTGTTCCAACTTGCTGCTAAATTGCAGCCCAAAAAGCAAGGTAGTAGAAATTAAGAGGCCAATCTGACTACAGATAACATCAGTAAGAGGAACAGGGCATGTGTTCTGCATGTTTTAGACAGACTATTCCTAGAGGGCAGAGTGTACCAATGCATACAATTTATGAGAAATAAAAAGACAATGAGATACTTGTGTGTTTTCTAGAAAATATAATGGCTTCAACAGGACAGCATAGTTACCAGAAATATTGTGTTTTTATGGCTTGCAATGGGTTTCTAACTTTCTTGTTGCAAATGGCCGTTCGTGCCCTTCTTTTACTGTTTTGTTTTAAATTTTTATATATTTATAAATATATACAACATTCAATATTAAATATTATCAATATAATATTATAATGTTATGACTTTTGTAATTATTATAATTTATGGTTATGATTTTTGTAATTATTATGGTATAAACTTGTATATATTTTAGAACATATATATTATATATCTTTTTCTTATTTGCAACCTTTTAACTCCTAGTTTCCATTGCATTGATGTTGTTGTCATGTTTCATGTCTCTCATTTCTGGTAACATAGCAGCACAGCAAGCATATGTGTATTTTGTGGCTAATCATCTCTTCTCTTTGTGGTGACGAAAGGCTGCATTTTGCCATTATTGTTATATAGTAGTTAGTATTTACCTTCAAATTAAATTATGGATATCCTGGTGTATAAACTCTATGAACTCAGAGGTTCTGAGGAGGATTTAGCATTCTGTCAAAGTGGAAAGGGATCAATAAACATTTTAGACAGCACCTTTGTCGTTTTGAAAAGTTGTTTGTGTGAATTTGCTTTTCCACTGTAGAATTTTGATTTCTTCTTTCAGAGGTTAAATTTCAGCCAATCCATTTAATTAACATTGCTGATATAAAGAATAGTTGGAAACTGTGTGCTGGAAGGCAACTGGCTAATAAAATCAAAAATCAAAAAATCAAAGCACCAAAATGTATTTAACAGGTGGGAAAATCATATCTGCAGTTTTATGAACTTTGAAATTGGAAGTCAACATGTCTTCTTTTATTTCTTAAAGACATGTCATTTACATGATTACTTGCAATTTGCTGCATGCAGATAGACAAAACCCGTGTTGGTGTGCTGGTAGGAACAGGGATGGGGGGCCTTTCAATATTCTCTGATGGAGTAGAGGCTCTTGTGCAGAAGGGATACAAACGAATCACACCCTTTTTCATCCCTTACTCTATTACAAACATGGGATCTGCATTATTGGCAATTGATACAGGATTAATGGGTCCAAACTACTCAATTTCAACAGCATGTGCAACAGCAAATTACTGTTTCTTTGCAGCCGCAAACCATATTCGCCGAGGTGAAGCAGACATTATGCTTGCAGGTGGTACAGAAGCTGCAATTGTTCCAGTAGGGGTGGGTGGGTTTATTGCTTGCAGGGCTCTTTCACATAGGAATGATGCCCCTCAGACAGCGTCAAGACCATGGGACAAAGAGCGTGATGGCTTTGTCATGGGTGAGGGTGCTGGTGTGCTGGTGAGCTTAAATATGGGACATGTTTACTTTTGAACAAAACTTAGAATATTCTGATTTTAGTGGAACTTAAGATTTTTAGGAAACTAGCAATTCTTTTTCATATCGAAAGAAGTTATCTGAACAATTGAACCTTTTAGAAAGGATTATCAGCAACATCTTCAAATTCAGGCACTGCATGTATTCATTGGTTACTTCAATCAATGAGTAAAGCATTAGAATGTTTTGCCTCATTTTGATTAGGGTTTGAATTAGAAAAAGAGCACTATTCTTCTGAATTTCCAAAGATTATTACAGATTGATACAGAAGATAGATGTATTGCTGAGCAAAGTTTGTCTAAACCAGGTTATGGAAAGTCTTGAGCATGCAATGAAGCGAGGAGCTCCAATTATAGCTGAATACCTGGGTGGAGGTGTCACTTGTGATGCACATCATATGACAGATCCCCGGTCTGATGGGCTTGGTGTCTCAACATGCATCACAAAAGCCTTGGAAGATTCAGGAGTTTCGCCTGAGGAGGTAAGCATCTTTGATGTCTCGGAGCAGGCATATCAGTGTATAGATTTACTCGCATTTTCTATTGATTCTTTGGAAGCACAATTCCTAAAGTTTTTACCTTAAAGGTTTGATAGTCAATTTTAACATTGTCATTATTACTCAGGTCAACTACATCAATTGTCATGCAACATCCACACTAGCAGGAGACCTGGCAGAAGTTAGTGCTATCAAGAAGGTCTTTAAGGATACTTCTGGCATAAAAATGAATGGAACAAAGGTGAAAAATCCATTCGTACTTCAATCCATGGATTGAAAAATGTGATAAATAGGAATAGTTAAATCTTAAAATGAAAATAAGTTGTCTACAATGGAAACTTGAAGACTAATTTGTATTGTTTTGATCCTACTAATATGATTTCCATGGAATGCATTGGACTTTTATCCTAGCATATAAAGCATCACGATAACCAATTTGCTGATCTCTAAATAAATGCCACACACTCATTTCCATCGCAAAAAACACATTTGTCTCTTACATTACATTGGCTTTACATTTGCAGTCAATGATTGGGCATTGCCTTGGTGCTGCTGGTGGACTGGAAGCAATAGCAACTATTAAGGCTATCACTACTGGGTGGCTTCACCCCACAATTAATCAGTTTGTAAGTGGCTTTGCCATGTGGCAAAATTTTAACTAATAACTTGATGGCAATGAGTTCTATTTTCTTGGTGCATCATGATCATTAGACTAAATTCGATCACCTTTTCTTTCTTTACCTTCAATTGGAGTATGAATTTTGGAATAATTCAATTTGTGTGCTAATACTTGTGGCAGAATCCAGAATCCGATGTTACAATTGATACTGTTCCAAATGTAAAGAAGCAGCATGAAGTCCATGTTGGTAAGGAGCTTGAATAACTTTGACTAGTGTATGTTTGTACGCACACACACACGTCTATAGAGAACTACTAACTGAACACACTGCTCTACTACGTTTGCATCTATAAGACTAGCATGATTTATCTATAGTTGTTGTACAATCTTCTGACTTGGTATTATTAATTATATGAAGGGAAGCATGGATGGTTTGTTTTTCTGTCAATCACGATTTGGCTGGTTATTTTGAAAATCCTTAAATTTTTGCTTATGACCTTTTGCATTTGGCTATTTATGAGGAGTCGGGTGCACATGCTTTTTTCTTTCGTTCTTTCCAAGCCTTTACTTTTTACTGTTATCATAAAATATTCATTCCACAGACATCTACACTAATTTGTAAAGAATACTCAATTTACTGATCTGGTATTGATTGTTTATTCTTTCTTGCAAAAGCTGAGAAAATGGCAGAAGGGTTTTAGACACTGTAACTGATTGTTAATACCATTTATGGCAGGTATCTCAAACTCATTTGGATTTGGTGGACACAACTCAGTAGTAGCTTTTGCTCCATTTAATCCCTGAAACTGTTTTCAAGTTCAAGATCTCGATTTACATACCTTTTCTGGCAGTTACATTCAATTGATTTGGGGCTGAAATTTTGGATATTCTAATTGTGATTCAGAGGGTCAGCCCTGTTTTAGGATGTTTTGGTTTCTCCCAGATGAATCAGTTGCAGAAGTCGTGGTTTGAATAAGTGAATAATTTTTTCTTTAGACAGGATTTTGCAGATTATTTATCCTGCACTCCATTTTTTAG
The DNA here is from genome assembly GCA_027943335.1 of Chamaecyparis obtusa. NCBI lineage: Eukaryota > Viridiplantae > Streptophyta > Pinopsida > Cupressales > Cupressaceae > Chamaecyparis > Chamaecyparis obtusa. The sequence goes on along the minus strand of BSBK01004744.1, from coordinate 765,061 downwards.
CAAATGTTGCAGAGGCATTTGAACTCCAAATTCAGCATTAGTGTAATAGATTAGCAGTAGGAATCAAGTCTTCTACATGTCCATTTATTTTTAAAGAGCTCAAAGAATTCATCCATGTACAATGCTATTTTATTGCTGCTTCACTCATGCAGAAAACTCTGCATGGACAACTACAAATTCAATCTTGGTTTTCTTATGACAGTGGTATTTTTGAAGCCAATAAAAATTGTATTGTTCCTTCAATGTGACATATTTGCAGAGTATAGTCCCAATTTTCAAATTGACTTTGCCAATATGTGGATGTCTGAATTTAGTATATCAAACACTTTTAAATACTTACATGTTTTCCAGATCTGTCTCTTACGGTTGTGAGGACAGAAATTTTGATTGACAACATCAAGCAGGATTCTTATTCCAAGTGCTACCAAAAAAGCAGGTTGCAGTACAAGCAAACACATATTAGTAAGTTGTTTCACTGGGACATGTAATCTTACAAATGCAGGTTCAGTTGGTCTATATATATGGTCATAACATAGACAATGCATTAACCACAACTTTCCACATCAAGTTTGAAATGTTTACTAGTATATGCCGAAAAACATAATTAATAAAAGCAAATCTGCTACAGCTTTCAAATCTTTTGTGAAGCTAGCAAAGATGCTTTGCAGTGACATAGTATGGTAACTCATTCTAAGATAAATGATTATCCATTGCAATGAAATATAGACAGCCAAAAGTTCATCAACATGAATTCACAATCTAACCTCAGATAGAGTTAATGGCCCATATCAGATTCCTGGCTGTGGCAATTTCTTTTGGCAACCATTCTCTTATAAATACTATTTTAAGTGGGTTCTAATCTCTCATGCAATAACATTTTTAAATCTCTCTTATTCTCCCCCTTAAACACTTTCTGTTTGTTAATACTAAAATTTAGTGTTGCCTCATTTTTTAAAGTGTATTGACATCGAAGTTGGATATTAATAAACAAAATTGAATGCTTCTAGTTGCTATTATGTTTAAAGACCAGTCACTCAGGTTCATTGATGTCCAGAATTCATTCGTTTTTTGGGGTAAGTGAGAATTGAATCTGTTAATTAAAATCATAAATGTACAAGGTGGTTGTAATGATGTAATTCAATATCATACCAGTAATGAAAAGCTATTTTGTGTGATATATCAAATCTCCATCCGTGCTTATTATGTTTGACGCTGATCATCTTTTTCTTTTCACACACAATTGCAGTAAAGCCATTAATAACACTTTAAGGGTATAGGCAAGTGTCTTAGACCTGCAAGCTAGACATCAATGATTGCCTAGGTAGTCCATAATGCAATGAAGCCTAGGGGAAAGGAACAAATAGCATGGATTGCATTATGAGAAATCTCCAAAGACCAACCTACGCTTGCTAAATGGGGAAGTTGACCATGTACAAGTTCCTCATATATTTAGACTGTGAAATGGATGGTACCACATTTTGATGAAGATGTTGAAAATGTCAGAAACTTCATGGTTGTTCGCATCAACTTCGAGTATTAACTGTCAAGGGTACGGTGATAAGTAAAAGATCCAGTTTGCTAAATTGAATGAGAAGCCACGTGTTGGAGAGAAGAAAAAGTGCTATTGGAATTCGTAGAAACAACAGCGAATCTCTCATAAAACCTGGATGAAGTGGGGTACTTCATTATTAAATGGCCGAAAACTGGGCATTCTATATGTTGCGTGGACACTGGGTAAAACTTGGTTGAAGTGAGGTACTTCATTAAAGCACGTTCGGCTCTCGTCAGTGCTCCCAAAGAGGAACAGATTGTCAGGTTGCAATGCCTTAAGGTGGCGATAAAGATTGAACTTCAAATGGGAATAAATCAAACACAACAAAAAGCCTCTTAAAAGGTAAGCAAGTGAAAAAAAAAGATTTAAGACCATAAAACTTGTGGTGATAATGGAGCACAGGCCTAAAGAAATTCGATTGTTCGAAAAGTTCGGTTGAAAAATTTAACAGGGCAATAGACCCCAATGCAGCTCCTCTAACAACGGATATATAAGCTTGCAATAGGGCGATACTATTTCACGTGATATTTGAAGAGATGATTGATAACCTATTTCTAATATTGTTAAAGAGATGACCCGTAACCCATTTCTATGGGGTTGTGTCATGCCATGTTCCAAAATGATGCATCCAATTGGGGATTGGATATAGTAATTTGGGTAATGTACACACACAACACAAACGTGTAACTTTTGGAGAAGTTGGTTCTTGTTTAAGCTAAAAATTATAGAGAGAATATATATGAGGCCAAGGGCCCAAAAACATAAAAATAAAAGGAAGTGATGTGTCAAACAATAAATGGAGGTTGTATTGCGCTTTGTTGTGGTTTGTTTCTTTTGCACATCTTGGTTTTCTTTATGTCACCTTGCACCCTTGGCCCAAGAAACTCCTCATTCTCTTGCATTTATTGTTGGCCTTTTTCAGTGTATCCTTTACATGGCCTCAAATGGCTTCAACCAAGGAATTCATGTTGGTGTTGATAGTTTGGTAGCTTTGTAAAGTTGCTTCTTTGAGAAAATGTCCTTGGAAATTCATCTCAAAGGAGTTTCATGATGCACACATTCCAAATCTTCAATATATGTGGATTTATTCCTTGTTGAATTTGATAGTGCTTGTGGATGGTTAGAGCATTTCTCTCTCACAAGATATTTTTGTGGGGAGATTTCCCCCTACAAATATGCTTTTGGAATGGGTCAACAAGCATTGGGCCTCATATAGGGTTTGACTTGATGTTATTTAGAACCTCACTAAGGGATCCTTTATTTTTCATTTGCAACTATGCTAAGGCTATCCTCAAGTATGGTCTCCAGTGTGTACACTCATCCTTGTTAGTTTTTCAACCCTAGATCGAATAATCAAATGAAAATGAAACAATGCTGGTTTGGTTTGAAATTTCAAGTTTACCCCTTCCAACTTGGAACTTTCTACATCTCATCACTTCGTTTTTGGGTAAGGTTATTTTGCATGCATCAGGAAGAAAGGAATTATTGCATGAGCATGTAAAGAAATCAAGTTTGATTGATAATGTAGTAAAGGTTATACATGAGGGCTTGCTAGAGGTAGATATTGTCTCATATTTAGCTCCATAATAGAAGCAAAGGTTATTTACGCATTCCTTTAAGGATCATTTAGCCCACGTGGAGAAGAAACTAGAGGAGGAAGCTCTGACGAGGATCAATGATAAGAGGATGGTCGAAGTCTTTGATCGATGCGTCTATGCACACATCACTCTACAAAAGAATTTGAAGAAGTTCAAGGATTGTATTGATGATGATGTTGTTGTGTTGTAACAATTTTGTTTAAGATTCCACAAAAAATATCAAATAACAAATTGAGTCAATTGAGTCACAAATCTTTCATTTAGCCATGCATATGATATTAGGAAATATAAGGATGACACCATCTAATCACAAATAGAAAAACTTCATGAATAACTATCCTTGTTGCAAGAGAAAAGAGATCAAAACAAGATTTTGTATGTTAAGAGGATACAAAGTTGGCTGCTAAGAAAATTGTGGATTGGAGGTTGGCTGCTAAGAAAACTGAGCAAAAAATTAAGGTTTTGGATAATATTAATACCATTGAGGACTTATATTTGCAGTTTAAATGTCAAAACTGGATTCTCACCTCAACAAAAGACCACTTGGGATGCAACTCTCATTGATCACAAGGTAAAATATAAAGGCATCCTATCTTCTAAGAGTGCAACTAAAGCATAGTTGAGATCATTTCTTTTCATTGAACAGTTTTATAGTACAATTCACTAACATTTTTAAGTTTATAGTTGTGTGTGTGTGTGAGAGAGAGAGAGAGAGAGAGAGAGAGAGAGAGAGAGAAATCTCCATCTAAGGGGGAAAACTTTTTAATAAATGCACATTGATAGGGGGAGTATATATAGATTTTTAGGATGATGTAGATATTACACCCTTTGTCCTTGATGTCAAAGAGGGAGAGATAATAGTAAAAAGAGGAATGTACAAATGTCATGTTTCAAACATATATTGTAGTGTTGCCATCAATGGAAAAGTGAGATATTGTTGGCATTGATGTCAACCTGGTGTTTGACAACATGTGTTGTCATTAAGTTAGATGAATGGAGTATGCGCTAGGATCATTGGTGATTTAGATGATGCATATTGGAAATTAGTTGTTTTAGTTCAGATGTTGTATATTGAAATATATTTGAGAGAAATTGTGTTAGATTGGCATAAAAAATAGAAGGCAGTCCAGAGGCTCATCAAATGATAGAATATTAGTTTAAAATTATGGTATGTATTGATACACTTGACTTTTACTTTGGTTACATTATGACATCACCTTGGTTGATGTCTACATGGTCTAAAAGTCATTTGGATGATGTTTGTGTTCATACTCATAATTGAATGATTGAAGAAATTATCTTTTGGTTTGGTTACATTATGCAGTCACCTTGGTTGATCTCTACATAGTTTGGAAGTCATTTGGATGATGTTTGTGTTCATACTCATAATTGCATGATCGAAGAAATTGTCTAAAGGTTGAAATAGTGCATTTCCTTATTACTCATTACATTACATCCTCTGGTTATGTGGTTTAGGATTTTGATTTTGTTAGGTGTTAGGTTCCTACTGTCAAGTTTTCAAGTCATAATATTTTATGTAGAAGAAGTAATAAGAGTTTAAAATCCTGATCACAGTATGACATCATAAGGTTTTCTAGTTGGTTCACTAGAACACTTCACTTTCCACTGTGGTGAATGATATTCTATACACTTTTGGGAAGTTTTGAGGATAGTATAGTGAACCAATGACATGAGTTTTAAGCTTACACATTATGTGTTTAATACCTTTTTGACAAGTCATGATGTTGAAATACCTTGCTATATCTAGTGTCCTTTTTGATAAAAACTATTAATACCGACGAATGCAATATAAGTATATTTTCATGAATAAAGTATGGTTGTTGTATTTTAAATATTAATAAATGTGTAAGGATCTATGTGGGCACTAACCATGTTGATGTAGCTATTAGAATAAGTCTTGATATGCTATGATAGATTAAATTCATCATCGATATACGACAGGTGCTTTGAAGAAGTCAAGAGACATAAAAGGAGGAAGGAGTCAACACGATTATGAGTAACAATTCATTTGTTGCATCCACAAAAGATTCCTTTGACTAGTTAGAACGATATTTATCTTCCTAATTACTCACCATGTCTGATAACAAAGCAAATTTAGGTGAAGATATAGTGTTGAATTATGTTGGAATAGAGTTCTACCCTATTCCACTTCTCTTGTTCTTAGTTTTAAATGTTTTCAATAAAATTCATCTTCATAGATACATGGAATTGAGGGGCCGAGGTAGTTAGAAGGTTGCAATATCCATTTTCTATAAATTCTCCCAACTTTCTTTAGAAATTGTTGGTCGAGTTAGTAATGTATTTTTCACTTACTGTATTTTATGAAAAAAAAGCAAGTTCAGTTATTCTATGTTATTAGCATGAGTGGATGAAGATATCTTAGATGTTTAAATTATGAAGTTATAGCTGATAATCAGAAAGACTCATCCAAGGTGCTACTTGGTGAGGATTCCTCCTATTTACTTTCAAAAGATTAGTTTAAGATACGTATTACTCTATTTCTGGTAAATTCGCAATTGACTATCTTTGCAGACACATAAATCCAATTATGTGACTGCTCTTGCAACCAAGACAAAAATAGAGCAGTTGCTCTAATTAGTTGAGAATTTACCATTTCAGCATAATTTTGAGTTGATTTCATTCATGGTAGATAGTGGTTAGGTCATGTATTGTATTTCCTTTATGATATTCCATACAATATTTCAATTGTTCGAATCTAGAATAGTATGGCTCTAGAAATCTCTTAGTGCACATACTATGTTGTCGCATTTCAAGTTAAATGTCATTGGGTTGACAAGTAAATGATTTTCAATCACGAACATTGAGAGCTACCAATAAAGACATGTATCCGAGTTGAATTTTTATGGCCAGCTATCTACCCATTGTTAGGAACCAACATTTTGGCGTCTTGTTGGGGATGGCATCAAACTAGGAGTTCTTTGGAGTTATAAGTTTTAGTATTCAATAGCATAAAGAATTTATGTTTTTAGAAAGCATTACTCTTAGTTATTTATGGACCACTATTATTTCACCAAATCTTGTGTAGATCTACTGGGATTGAGCTAAAGTCGTACACATAGAGCCACGAGAAGAGATGTTTATGGGAGATTCCCTCCCAATGACCATGACCCTAAAATCATCTAGTTAAACCACAAAATTGACTAGAACAAGAAGAGATAAATTATTGTTCTCATGCATTTGCCCATGTGAGTAGCTGTCTAAAGATCCTCTTGCTCAACCATATACTAAGAATCCTTTTGCCCTCATAGTTTACCAAGCAATAATGGCTAGCCAAAATCCACCTAATCATATGACATTTCCAGTTCCTATCACCAACCAAAATAGAGTTGACAATCTTAAGAATATTCTTGCTTTGGTCCTTCCCAAATTCCATGGGTTAGTGAAAGGAGAACTAGACACCTTTTTTTGAGTTTGATATCCTATGTAGGAGTTATGACTATACCACGAATGCTCATAGACTCAATCTGTTCCCTACCACATTGAAAGAGTTTTCTTTGAGATGGTTTATGAGCCTAGGTAAGAATACGATTGACAGTTAGGATGAGATGAAGGATGAGTTCCTTGAAAAATACAAGGCCTATTGTAGAGGCAGTGACATGCGTGGAGATGACATTTTTAGAATCACACAAAAAGAGGATGAGAGCTTAGAAGATTATGTAGAAATATCCTTGTTTAGCTTTAGAAAGTCTAAGTATAATGCACTAGTGAAGAGTCTCAAAATTTGATATTCCTCAAAGTAATTAATGAAAAATGCATGGAAGCCTTAGACCTCATGGGAGGAGATATTACTCAAGCTACCTGGCAAGACATAGTCAAAATTATACTAGAGATACTATGAAAAAAGGCAGAGGCTACCAACTTGGCACAAGCAAGTCAACTAATGGAGTTTCAAGAGTGGAGATCACAAATTTGCTGGATGATTTTAAGTAAGAAATCATTAATAACATGGATACCTAGCTAGATACACTTCAAGATAAGAAGAAGTATGATGAGGTAGAGGCCATGTTGGCAGAGTTTTGTCCTCATTGTTGGTAGAAGAAAAGAGACTGCATGTGCAAAGCAGTAGCCAGTATTGATAGTAAATAAGTGCCACCAGAGTTTAGACGAATTGAAGATGATGAAGGCCAAATCTTTTACATTGTGCAAAGGTTTTCATGGCCTCCAAGACAAGGTATGTCTCCAAATCCATTGTCTCTTCCTAGTCCTTGTGCAAATTATTGTGTGCCTAATAGTTAGTGGCAAGCTTCATAACCACCAAATTTTGGTAATTATTCACAACCTTGGAACAATTCACAAAATATTTGGCCAAGTTAGAAAAATTATAATCCTCCACCTCAATGGCAACCACATCAAGGGAATTGGTAACAATCAACTCAATGGAGAGGAAGTCAACAATGGCCAAATCAGCCAACTAGATATTTGCAGCCTCCAACTCAACTGACTTAGCCATCCATTGTGCCTCATGCAAATCCAAATGCTAATGTACCTAGGCCTACTTAGTTACTAGCTCAACCTACACCTAATCCAAATAATAAACCACAACAACAAAAAAATTATTCCAGTGATCCTACTCAATACCCTGCATATGTTGTTGGAATAAGTGGCATACACTTGCATTCACAAACAACCTTACATGTACCTACTTCCCCTGTTATCAATGAAGTTTCTATGGAAGAAGGAGAAAATATACTTGTGAATGACCCCCATGTGCAACCTAGTCACTCGAAGCAACCTGAACCTATTTCAAGTACTGATCCAGTACCACCCTTTCCTCAAAGGTTGGAAACCATAAAATCTAGAATAGATGTTTTTCATTTTATGGATCAAATTAAGCATGTGTGTGCCATGATATCCTTATTCAAAGAAATCAAGGATGTACCTATTTACAGTAAAGCAATAAGGGATGCTTTTTTGAAAAAGCCAAAGAGAAAGAAGAAAGATTCACAAACAATCCATGTAATTGGTAAACTAGAAAATATAATGTTAGGAAAATTTGTTGTACCCAAGTGATGCAGGGGCATTCTTGGGTCCTCGGTAAATTTGCATGGTGGTGTGTTACTTGGTCGGTGTTACTCAGTTGCAGCCTTAACCGATGGTCTCAGTTATTGAAGGAAGCTCAGTCGCTGAAGGAACTCGGTGAGACTTCTGTTGCTCGGTGGAATTGGTGCTCAGTAATGCCTGTGTTTATCGGTGTTTCTTGGCTTGGTTGTTTGTTTCACTGGTGCTCAGTTGTTTCTTTGGTGCTCGGTAGTTATGGTTTACCGACTAGAGTTCTTGAAGATTTTCTTGGCCAACTTGGTGCATTTAATGTTGGTATCTTTTGTTGGATTCTCCTATGTGGATCTGAAGGCCGCCATGTTGAATTTATTAATTGTAAGGCTATTGGAGAGCCGACTTGTATTGCATTTAATATTTGTTAGGAGTTAATGGTTTCATCCAGTCAACTTGTGGTTGATGATTAGTATTTAAGGGGTGTGGGGTAGTTGTTTAGGATGACTTGGAGAGATCATGAAAGTAGATCTAGGGGTAGCAGATAAGTGAAGTTGTGGAAAAAATCTTACGAGATCTTGCAGATTAGATTATTATCTGATAGTTTGTAATAACAGCTAGTGGTTTGCATACTTGGATACAAGGAGATTGCTTGGAGGCTTGCGAGCTCAAGTTTAGATCTGCCTTAGGGTTTCCATCAGTTGCTGATAGTTTTCAGAACGAAACTAGTTGGAGTTGTCTTGGATCTTGTTGATCTTGCAGAATTACTTCTTGATTGTAATTGGCCCTAACTTGGAAGGCCTTACAGTTGGGCATGTTAATAAAAATATGTTTTGAAACATATCTCTATATCATCTTAAAATGGAAGCACTTCCATGATAAGAGCATTTAGCCCTTCGAGTAAGTGGTTTGGGGTCATGTTAAGCGCCTTGATTGGGTCTTTGCATGTATTTGGCTTTTCTCCCTGCTTTTCACTTCTTTTCTACTTCATTCTAGGTGAAATTAGGGTTAGGATCTTAAGGATTCTCCTGAGTTTCCCTCTTTCATAGCTCTATTTTCTAGGTAGGATTTAGAAATGGATCCTCCTAGCCTTCATCACAATAATCATAGGATTTTATGTCTATTACTGACATTCTATCCTATTTTGGCATCAATTCTAGGTTTTTGGGCATCCCTGGGACCTCCTGACTTGGTTCTGAGTCAGCCTGGGACCAGGGTCAGGATCGAGTTAGAACCTGACTAGGTTAGGGTCGAGGTCGACCCTGACTAGGTCAAGGTCAATCTCAACTTTGACCCCTTCTTTCAAAATTCCAAATTCCAAAATCTTCAGGCTTCGAGCTTTCGGGAGATTTATTTTCCCGCTTTCGGGTCGGCCATTTCGGGTTTCGGGATGGTAAATCCTTTAATTGCATTTAATCTAGGTATATTTTCTAAAGGTGAGGACCTAATTGGGATTTAATTCTCCAAGGTGGCCCATCTAAAGGAGTGTGCCCTAGATCACTATAAAAGGAAGTCTTCCTCTCTCATTTTCACATCCATTATCCATCCACACTCAAGCAATTTTCATGTGCAAGATCTCAAGGTGATCAAGCAAGCATCCATTCAAGCATTCAAGTCTTTTTCTCCATCCAAGTTCTCCATTGAAGATCAAGGATTCAAGCATTCAAGCCATTGAAGGGATTTGGTTCAAGTATTCAAGATTCATCATTCAAACCCTAGATCTAGCCATCATGATGGTATGATCTTCCTTCAAGATCCTTTGTTCATCTTCAATTTCATTCTCTTACCAAGGTGGATTCCAAGCATACAACCATGGAGGTTTGATTTACATTTATTGTTGTGTTCAAGCTTTCATATCAATATACTTGTTTACATTTCAAATACAATTGCATATCTATTGAATTGCATAGCTTCATTGTTAGATCCTTTTCTACTACTTGCTAGCATTCTCCATTTCAATTTCAATATTAAGGTTGATTCCAAACCGGGGTTTGACCAAGGCAAACCCCCCATACAACAAAAACCCCCCATTTTCTTGCAGGTACAGGTGTGGAATTTTGGATTTGAGAGCGAATTTGGATACCCTTTTCAAAAAACTTATGAGATCTTCGAACATAATTCGAATCAGACTTCAAATAAAGAATGTGGTATTTGACCTTTTATGAGGGTCAAACCCGAGCTGAGCCATCTTGAGGAAAGATTTATGGGTTTTCTCTGTCTCGGCATTTCCAGTCCAGGATAGGTTTTAGATTTTCCCGAAAGTGTACACAAACATCAGAATTCAACATTTTCTAGATCTGCCCTAATTTGAGGTTAGTACTTGTATTTTAATATTCTAAACATAATATCCTCCTCCACAAGGGAAATATTGGATTTACTTTCTCTCTTCCATATTCATCCACAAATTGGTTCGATTGTGTATTAACCTCTAGGTTGATCAAATCAGATCTCTTCCTTGGGGAATTTGGTTTTTGAGAATAGATCTCATATTTCCCCCTCTACATCTGAATAGTGGTGAATCCATTTTACCTCTATTCAATCTTGTTGTGCTATTCCGTTGTGTTGTTCTGAAGCTACAAGGTTTGGACTGTCCTTAATTGGATCCACCATCCCTTGACTAGCGTCAGGTGGTATCAGATTTGAGTTGATCTTATGGAGCGAAGGTTGACCTAGCAAGGCTAATATTGTGAAGTTGATCTTGTGGGTGAAGAGATCATATGATCTGGGTTACAGATCTGGAGCACTGAACTTGTGGAATCTTGCCCTAATTGTTTGTGTGAGGTGGCAAACTGATCTGACTTGCATACAACTTGGATATTGTCACAAGGTGGTCTATGTAGGGTTTGTTGCAGATGGTTTCTCTTATCTTTAAGGATGCCTTTGAGAAGATTGGACCCTAGAGTGATTGTGGATCTCTGTGATACTGTGGAATCTAGGATTACAGAGAAGGTGAAATCTGATTTCAGATCAGAGATGGAGTTGATGAAGAATGACATGGTCGCTGAGATCATGAGAGCCATGGCTGGTGTACCTCAAAATGTTGGTACTGAAGATGGTTATGAGGAAGATATTGAAGACTTTAAAGTTGCTATATCTAGTGGTGATGGCCGGAGGGATAGATCTGGTGAAGATAGAACTGCTCGGTTACATAGATCTGGAGCTTGGTTAAGTAATAGTTACCAAATGGAAGTTTATACTTTCTCTAGTACTTTGAAACCTGAGAATTTGATTGATTCGATTAGTGAGCTTGAAGATTTCTTTGAGTTGGAAGAAATTGAAGATCCTCTTCGGGTGAGGTTGGCACAAACAAATTTCAAAGGACAAGCTACTCTTTGGTGGAAAGAATTACAAAGAGATAGAGAAGATGAAGGTGAAATGAAGATCAATCGGTGGAGGTTGATGGTGACTAAGTTGAAAGCTAAGTTCATACCTACTAACTATGAGCTTGACTTGTTTAAGAAGTTGCAGAATCTAAAATAGAAGGATTTGTCTGTTGAAGATTATACCGAGGAGTTCTACAAGCTTACTATTCAGTTTGGACATAGAGAACTTGGTAAGGAAAGGGTAGCTCGGTATGTGAATGGTTTGAGATTAAATATTCAAGATGAGCTTGGTATGCTGAAGATTGATTCTGTTGAAGATGCTTATCACTATGCTCTGAAGGCAGAAGATAAGTTGAAGAGGAAACAACATAGTAATCCCCAAGGGAAGGAAAATATTGATCACTCGGTGAAGGATAAACCGATGACTGTAGAAGATGAACATAAACTTGTAGAACTGAAGAAGAAGACAGGTAGAGTTATCTTTAAGGGAACTTGCTATAACTGTGGTGAAGGACACCATTCTTTTGAGTGTACACAAAAGAAGCTTGGTGATCGACGAACTGCTGTGGTGAATGAAAATGTTGAGAATGAACCTTGAATATGAGAACTTTCTGTTTCGGTGAACATTTCTTGGTACAAAGGAGGAACCTTGTCAGAGGAGTAACTGGTTCAAGACTCGGTGCAAGTCTAGAGGTAAACTTTGTGATGTTATTGTTGACAGTGGTAGTATTGATAACCTGTTGCTGAGGACATGGTTCATAAACTTGGTTTGAGTAGAATGAGACATCCACATCCTTATATGATTGGTTGGTTGCAAGATGATCATGCTTTAGAAGTAAGAGAATAATGCTTTATTAATGTTCAGATTGGCCAGTATAAGGATCTTGTGTTATGTGATATTGTGGAGATGAATAGTTGTCATATATTGCTTCGTAAACCTTGGCAATATGATTGTAGAGCTATGTATGATTGTGTGAAGAATGTGTTTACTGTTGAGAAGGATGACAAGAAGTTTTCCCTGATGCCTTTGTTGGATACAACACTTGGTAGGAGTCTGAGTATTGGTAGCCGAGTTGAGTTGGTAGATCCTGAGAGAATGAATGATCAGTTTGGAGAACAGACCTGTGTGTTATCAAGGAAAGACTTGAAGAGACAGAGGAAGCTGAAGTGGAAGAGTATGCAAAGTGAAAAGATGGAGGACTTGTATGTGAAGAACCAGTTCGGGGTTTATGTGATGAATCCCAGAAGATGTTCTTCTCACATATGAACATCTTTTCAAAGCTAGGGTGTCTAATGCAGGGGCATTCTTGGGTCCTTGGTCAATCTACATGGTGGTGTGTTACTTGGATGGTGTTACTCGGTTGCAACCTTAATTGATGGTCTCAGTTATTGAAGGAAGCTCGGTCCCTGAAGGAACTTGGTGTGACTTCTATTGTTCGGTGGAACTGGTGCTCGGTAATGCATGTGTTGCTTGGTGTTGCTTGGCTTGGTTGATTGTTTCACTGGTGCTCAATTTTTTCTCTAGCGCTCAGTAGTTCTGGTTTACCAACTAGATTTCTTGAAGATTTGCTTGGCTGACTTGGGGAATTTAATGTTGGTATCTTTTGTTGGATTCTCCTATGTGGATCTAGAGGCTGACATGTTGAATTTATTAATTGTAAGGCTATTGGAGAGCCAACTTGTGTTGCATTTAATATTTTTTAGGAGTTAATGGTTTCATCTAGCCAACTTGTGGCTAATGATTAGTATTTAAGGGGTGTGTGGGGTAGTTGTTTAGGATGACTTGGAGAGATCATGAAAGAAGATATGGGGGTAGCAGATAAGTGAAGTTGTGGAAAAGATCCTACGAGATCTTGCAGATCAGATTATTATTTGATAGTTTGTAATAACAGAGCTAGTGGTTTGCATACTTGGAGACAAGGAGATTGCTTGGAGGCTTGCGAGCTCAAGTTTAGATTTGCCTTTGGGTTTCCATCAGTTGCTGATAGTTTTCAGAATTGAACTAGATGGAGTTGTCTTGGATCTTGTTGATCTTGCAAAATTACTTCTTAATTGTAATTGGCCCTAACCTGGAAGGCCTTACAGTCGGGCATGTTAATGAAAATATGTTTTGAAACATATCTTGTTGTGTTATTCTGCTGTGTTGTTTTGAAGCTGCAAGGTTTGAACTATCCTTAATTGGATCCACCATCCCTTGACCTGCATCACCAAGTATGCTAATCTTGGTAGCCTGATAGTAGGATTAATTGTTAGCTATTTTTTCCACCATTAGCCCATCATAGATAACCAATCTGAGACACTTTCATTATGGGTTGACCTCTATCATACATGGGAAACACATCATGTTTTCTAGCATATGTTTCTAACCTGTTGTGTATTTTTAAGTTTTGTTTCCAACATGTCATGTTATTTTTAAGGCTTGAACCCCTAAACCTATCATCTTTCATGCCTTATTTTTTCACCCATGTTATCTTTTTTTTTTATCGAATGCCCCCATTGGAAAACTTTAGGTTATTGGTTAGAGTCCCCTTGCATCATCATTTTATCGACACCATCTTCCAAGTCACCTGCTATTTCAGCACCCATCTAAGTATTGAATGCATATCTTCCAATCATCTCCAGTTAGATAAACAACTTAAGATTGTGTGCACTTGCACAATTATTTCAACATGCTCACCAGAGCTAAGCGTACAACTGTGTGGTCAAAGGTTAATCATAAATTTTTATTTGTCCATGATTTTGGGCAAGGTTTATTCCCCACACACTCGAGGATATTTTCTTTGTGATATGGGAAGTAATGAGTTGGGAATCCTTATGTTGAGTTGGTTCAAAAAGTTGCATGAGATCAAAAGACAACAAGGATTTGATATGCAGCTAGAGGATCTGGTTTGCTAGGTCTTTTGACTATGTATGTTTGTAGGTTATTGGAAACTAAAGAAAGAGTACGTAGGGAAGATGGATGTAAAAGAATAACAAGTGAGGCCAACAAGAAAAAAATATGAAGAAATCCTTGTGAATGAGCTAGCTTCTCAAGCTAATATCCATGCACAAGAGATGTTGATTTTTAAGACCAAGGGTAGAAAATGGAGGAACAAATGAAATAATTTAAGGAGATTACAGGGTGAACCCACAATAGTGGGCTACACTTTTTTGCTTGAACGGACACTGAACTCTACATTTTGAAAAAATATTTTAGATTCAGATGCATATTGTCGTTAAACCATTTGAAATCGGAAGATGAAGTAAATTAGAGTCTTTTAGGATTCTCTGTCTAGATTTTAAATATATTTTTTATTTTTATTTTTGAATTGATTTGATTGGTTTTTTCTTTCTCCCACAAAAACTGGTATGTTGCTGAAAATGTCATTTTCAAAGAGTTACATTGTTTACATAGAGCATAACTTTTTTTCTAAAATAGATATTGATGGGGAGGCTAGGATAGACTAGCTCAGTCTATGCCCCTGATCCTCTCTAGGATCCAAGTGTTCTTCTAACACCTTTGATGGTCTATTGGATTCCTTATTCCTCCAAGGATCCCCTAACCTGACCTAACCTACCCACCAAGTTGAACTATTCCATCCTCCAACATTCAAGCTTTACTATCTAGCTACTAACCCTTACCTAGGCTTAATAAGGGTCTTTTGGCTTCCAATTCTATTCCACACTCCAATAGTGAGTTTCATAGGTTCCAAGGGTGTTTTCAAGGAATTAGACACCTGTTCATGACATTGGCTTGGTTGGGTCTTTATCCGATTTAGGACTTGCTTTGTATTTTAGGGCTACAAGGAAGAGGCCTAATTAGCCCTCCTTCCGGTTTCTTAGGAATTTTGAGGCCTTTCCTTCAAAGAACCACCACTCCTGGCCTGAAGGACTTTGGATCATAGTGACCTAAGCTCAATGATTTTTGGGGTCTCACGTGGTCAACTGACCGTACAGTGTCTTTTCCATTTTTTAGGGTTTCAAGTGTTATGGAACTCTTCTCTGCTCCTAACTTCACCAATGCCTTTCTAGGACTTTTCAAACCTTCTCCTTCACAAGGCTAAGCCTTCAAACACCATTCTTGACTCCCTCCAAAGGGAAAGCCATGAAACTCCTCCCACTGTCTACTGGAGCTCTCTAACTGCTAACCGCTCCTAACCGGGCTAAGCCTTAGCTCGCCTAGGGAAAGGTCAAATAATTGTCTGCACTGACATTCAAGGGCCCTGCATATGTGTACAAATAATATAGGCTCTGTACTCTCAAAATTCCAAATTCCATGGTATGGCCACGGTGGATTCTAGACTTACAGCCCTAAACATCCATGACTCTCCAAAACTGGCAGAGTGCTAACAGTTGCAAAGAAAGAACAATACACACACTAAAAACTTGTAAGAACTATTCTAAACACACATAAATGGAAGAAAAATCACTATTAACAATAATTAATTCAAATAATCACTCAAAACTTCATGTATATTCACAAGATAATAGCCTATGACAGTGACTGTTTCTCTGCAGCAACGTTCAGTCAGGTTTCCCGTACTGTCACCATACAAATGAGATCTTCCAATGCTTGATTTAGGGTTCCAAAAGTCTTAAATAATCTCCTCCTTGGTAAGTGAGTGGTGTTAGGGCTAATTAGCCACTTAGCTAAGTTAGGCTATTACAAGGAACAAGTTTCTTAGCAACTTTTGAAAAGTTGCTGACAACTTTTTGTTGCTCAATCACCTTGTGCTCTCCTACTCTAATGATCACTATGAAGCCCTTCAGAACACATGCAAGTGCTCAAACATCCTTAAAACACAAACCTAAGACTTCAAACCTCATGGTTAAGCACTGATCTCAGGATGACAACATCCCCTGAATCATTGTGCCATTCACATAGGAGAACCAATTGAACTTCTAGGACTAGGACAAAGCCTAGGCACACACCAAAAATGAGCTTCCAGATCTTATTCTAATTACAACTTCATCACTGAAGATGAACACACCAAAAATGGATGGTGAGGGCCCTCATAGGGGTGCTCCTGCACCAGATATCAATGTGCTTATTTTGAATTTAGTTTTGTAACATCCATATGGAGGGCATGCAATTGGTTTGATGATATTATCATGATTATTGCATATTTTATTAACATTTGAAGTTGACTAAACTGTAATTTTGACATACCTTGACTACATAGCTTATAACTTGTTGTGTATTTGTCTAATTTCATTTTTATTTTTATTTATAGAAAGATAACTTCAATACCTAGGGCATAGATATTTTATAAAAAAAAATTTCTCTCATTTACTATTTTTCCATAAGCGTCAAACATAGAGGTAGACATACAGTGAAATATCTATGTTTAGTAAAACTAAAAATACAAAGTCATAATAAACTTAATATATATTAACATTATAATCATTGGAAAGATTTTTCTCAGTAGTACCTTACTACATAGATAGATTTATCAAATGGATTCATTTGATCTACCAAAAGATAAAGTCAAAGTGATTTTTTGTCAGCATTTTAATACATGTGAAGGAGACTCCATTGTAGTAATGAATGATGAGTATAGATGTTATATCAATTTTATTTTTTTTTATCTAAGAGGCTTTGAGCTAACCATTTATAATTAATTACTTCAAATGGAACCTCTCAAGGCTTAAATCATCATATTTTACTAAAAATGTGTCATTTCAACAAAAATCAGCATGTCTAAAAAAATGTAACCCACTATTGTGGGGTCACCCTACAAGGCAATTGGAGGACCAAAAAAGACATCATAAAGACAATATTGAAAAAGAGTTAGTTGCACAAAAGGAGAAATATGAGGGAGAGCTAATGAAGTAGGTGCATGCAAAGGTGGAGTTGATGCAAATTTTTCTTGCCACAATAAAGAAGTTGGAAGAAGTAAAACTAGCTCTTTCTTCCACATTACAAGAGCCTTCACGTGCTATAGGGGAAGAATCAGACTTTCTATAAGAATAGGAAAATTAAAACCATCAATTGCAAAATGAAGACAAGAAATTAAAAAAGGATAAAAATCAAGAAGATGAAAGGTATAAGATGGCAAATGATTTCATCAACATCATAATGGATTTTTTCTCAATCATTGACACCATACCAGTACTTCTCAAGGAGGTGGCTCATGAGAAACATGAGGAAAATGTGGAAAGAATCTTTTCACAAGAGACATTTGGGGAGCCACACATTACCAAGGTTGTAGAACACGATAGTAAGGTCAAGGATAATTGGCTAGACCCAACACCATCATGAGGATCCCTCATACAACATCTCACTCTGCAAAAAATCTACAAGTTTCTCTTAGTCATGTTTATTTCTAAGCATGAGGGTGAACATCAAAATGAGGAGCAAGTTTTTCTTTCTCAAAATGAAATGACCAAGTATGGGAGAGATTATTAGCTCTTGACAGTTGGAGTGCATTCCATTAGTATGAAAAGTGCTTGTCATACTTGCTGCCTTGGTTGGTTTCCCATGTGCATGAAAGGAACTGAAAGTTGGTTATAAAGGGCATATACTTCAACAAGCCATAAAATGGATTTTTTTACCTTGATTTCCATGTAATTATTTGTACATAGTAGGTTATATTTTTCCTCTTTCCAAGAAGTCCACGAGTACATGTTGTTTCCCCCTTAGAGATGGTATATTTTTGTTTTTTTGTTCAAGCTACAGAAGTTTCATATTTCATGTTTTTGTAGGTGGCTAACACACTCTATTTTTAGCACTAGTGACCCTATGTGCAATGGATTTCTTAAGACTACTAATCTTATGTTTAGTAATCAAAAATCCCCTTCGGCTTGCCAAAAGTGTTCACTTATTTTTCCACCATTAACCCATCATAGATAACCGATTTGAGACACTTCCATTATGTGTTGAACTCTATCATACATGGGAAAACACATTGTTTTTTTAGCATTTGTTTCTAATGTGTCATTTTATCCAAAAAAAAATTTCTAACATGTTTTTTTATCCTCCCTAAGGCTTGAACTCTTAAACTTGTCATCTTTCATGCCTTAGGTTTTTATCAATGTTATCATTTTGTTAACTAAAAGGCCCTATCATTTCACTTAAGGTTACCAATGGGAGTCCCCTTGCATCATCAGCTTACTAGCCCCATATTTTAGGCCACCTTCTATTTTGGTACCCATCTAGGATTTCAATGCTTATCCTCTGATCATCTTCGATCAAATCAATGACTCAACACCATGCACACTTGAACAATTATTTCAACTTGCACACCAAAGCTTAGCACACAACTGTGCAGTCAACCAATAAAATGTGACTCCACCATGGTTTCCACTTCATGCACACATACCAACTATATTTTTCCATGTAGATCTAGTATGCTTAACTGTTAGATGACATGAGGCCACTGGGTCCCATTCTCTCCAATAATAAGGCTCAAGTATCTTTGCGATGATCAATGGCTCAACTTTGCTTGCAATTGTGTGATTATTTTAAACATGCTCACCCAACCAAGTATGCAAGGATGTGGTCAAAGGTCAATAGTTAAATGAATCATAATCTACCATGTTCTTGTACTCACAACCAAGTTTTTTTCCTCACACCCCCGCGGGGAATTTCTTTGTGATCCATTTGGTGGTGCGGGGATGCAGGGTAATGATAATCTGTCAAGTTTTCCACACCAATATTTTCTTTTGATAATAACCCAATTTGACTATTAACTATTGTGACATGGTTGTAGGGGATGAACTCATTTCCCAACTACCATCCACCTACTCTTCATGCTTATTTAACATTTGTAAGTATCATTCTCCTATAGTAGGGACCCAAATCATGCCATATCTTGTGCAATGTTGTCTGTAGGGGATGTGTTCTTCTTCTTAAATACTAGAATACATTCATTTGGCCCGTTTCTATTATTTCATGAATCAAGTTGCAAATAGAGATCATATTTTGATCTAATATTTATTTCTTTATGTCTTCTATAACCAAACTCCAATTAGCTTAGGTTTTGAACTCAAATGACAAATCTGAGTTATTCCTGATCTACAAAGGCATTTTTTTGTACATAATTTATGGGTTCTCTTTTGGTTCTCTTGCAGTAGCTTATGCTTTGTAACTATAATTTTCCTCAACTTTGCATGAATGAAAATCTCAATTTTCACCTTCTCTCACATTAGCTATCTTATGCATATTTTGCCTTGCATTGAATGCTTCTTTTCTATCTTTTTAGTTTATACATTGTGTCTAACATGTTCATGCATGTTGTATTGGCAATGCAACTTTCCTTATAGAATCTCATTGGTTTTGACCTATGTAGGAGTCCTTGGAGGATAGATTAGAGTTGATATTTGTGTAGTTCTGGGTGCTTTGTTGATTTTATGTGCATCCATAGGCAAGGAGAAACCAAGTTTCAATCATGTGCATAACCCCCTTTAATTTTTTGCAATTCTTCTCCCTTTTCCCTCAAAGTTGTTAGTTTAGGTAGCATTGGTGCACCTTGATTGGAAGGAAGAATACCTTCTTTGGAGATTCAACCTTACATGTGAAAGGTCCCACACTTGGAGGTTATTTCCATGTTTCAAAAGGTTTCTTGGGGGTCATACCCCAAGCATGGATACACACTTTTGTGGTAGCAATAACCATTAATGGAACCTTAGTTAAAAATGCCCTAATTGATCTATGAGCTGCTATCAATGTTATGGTTGAAGATATAATGCAAAAGCTTAACCTTACCTACTTAAGACATAGTCCCACTATCCTATAGTTAGATGATAGTTCTACTATAAAACTAGATGGAATTATTTAGGATCTTGTTGTCACTTTGGAATCATTAGAGTACCCTATTGATTTAATGATTCTATCTCCTAAAGATACTTTGGAAGGATATCATATCATCCTAGGAAGACCATGGTTAGCTACAATAGATTCCCATATAGGATGTAGATCAAGAGATATGACCATCTCTCATTGAGATGGCACTAAAAGGATAGCTTTATACCCTCTATCTCAACCACATGGGGAGCTTGATTAGCCTACTTGGCAAGACTTAGGAGGAGAATAAGAAGATGAAGTCAATTCTTTGGAAACCCTCATGATGATTAATAGAAGCCTTTTCATGCAAAGCCAAGGTGATGATCATGTTTTGTCCCAAATTATGCAAAGTGACTATGAAATATAAGAATTGGCAAACACTTATTTGGCTTGTTCATCATGTCCACTGCATAAATTACTGCCAAAGTCTTCTCTGTCAACCTATCCTACAACCTCTCATTTTTTGCACACATTATTACCACATGAAATTAAAATGTCAAGTATTAATGAGGCATCTATGGTTGAAATTACCAAGAAAATAGAAATATTAGTATGAAGGAACTTGAACATTAGTAATAATATCACCTTGGATCAACAGCAGTCCCTAGTTAGTCTCTTGTAGTCATATAAGGATTCTTTTTCTTTGGATTATACACATATGAAGGGGTTGTATCCAAAAATATGCACAAATAGGATAGTAGACCCATCAAACAACCCTAGAGGAGAGTTAATCCAACACTAAGAGAAATAGTAAAAGAAGAATTGTAAAAGTTGTTGGATGCAGGTTTCATTTATCCAATATCTGAGAGTGAATGGGTATACCCCTTAGTCATTGTTCCTAAGAAAGGAGGAAAGCTAAGAGTTTGTATGGATTATAAAGAGATGGACTCAACAACCAAGAAAGATCACTTTATACTATGCTTCATAGATCAAGTCTTGGATTCTCTAGAAGGGAAGAAGTATTTCTTGTTTCATGATGGTTTTAGTGGATATAATCAGATTAAAACTGCACCAGAGGATTAGGAGAAGTCTAGTTTCACATGTCCATGGGGAACCTATACATGCTCTATTCTAGAATTTGGATTGTGCAATTCACCAACAAATTTTCAAATAGTATTGATCAAAATTTTCTCAAATATATTTCACAATTGCAAGGAAATATACATGGATGAATTTACCACTTATGTGGAGTCCTTCCAAGAAGCATTGAATAATCTAAGAATAGTTTTATAAAGATGCAAAGATCACTATGTCTCATTGAATAGTGAAAAATGCTTCCTCATGATGCAAGGGGTGGTCCTAGGATTTTTTTTAGAAGGTATTCAAGTGGTATGAGATCCATGTAAATGAAAATTTTTTTCTATTAGCAAGTTCTCTTTAAGTGAAAAATATGGAGGAACTTTGCCTACTACCAAGTAGTTGAAAATGTTTGCATAACAAGGTGTTTTAATGTTGATTGTAAACAAGTGTTCATATAGAAATGACTCATCAATTTAATGTTCTTCTACATTGTTTGTCAAATTTGAAAAAAAAAATTCACAACATTTTCTTTGCCTAGCTTGTCTATGATGGTGATGCAAAAAATTTGCATCAAAAGTAACCACCTAGAAAGCCTACCAGGAACAATAGGTTTATTCATCAAGTATTTAATTGTAGCATGGTCATTATGAACAAACACCTAATATCCTAGGATATAGTATCTAAATTTGTTAAATTCATAAATGACAGCTAGCATTTCCTTTTCTATGATAGTGTGATTCAATTCTGCTCCTTGAAGATTTTTGTTGATATAGTTGACAACATTTTTAATAGATCATTTTTGTCTTAGGACTTCTCCTACTACATGATTTAAAGAATCTATCTAAATGTGGACCGATAGATTCTATTGAGGTCCCTTAAGGATAGGATCTTGAGTTAACATATTTTTAAGGTTCTAAAATGCTTGCTCACAAGCTAGGGTTCATTGCAAACCTACATCTTTTTTCAATAGGGCATACGTTGGTCCATCAATTTGACTAGAATTATTGATGAACCTTATATAATAACCAAATTGTTCTAGAAAAATTTTGACATCTTTCTTCTTAGAAGCTGTTGGAAGAGATTTGATTACTTCAATTTTAGTAGGCGTCGTAGGGAAAATCTGCAAGTCTCAAATAAGAGGGTTAGTAGCACCAATTAAATCAATTGACTAAACTAAAAAACCTATTTAATCATACAAACAATAGAAATGAATACATTACTAATCAGAAACAATCAAATGAGTATTAAAATAGTAATATCTAAATGCAAGAAAACCAATTGATTCCTCAAGCCTATGTTGCTTCTCTTTGTTTGGTATGAAGTGTGCACTCAATTGTGAATATGGAAACACTTAGACTCCGAGCTCAAAAAAAAATGATAATTATGATTTGCTAAAGACTTGATTGATAAACTGACAGAGGCTTGATGCATAAATCGTGATCCAAATGTGAAGACTGAAGGTTGATTATATAGAAAATTGGGTTAAAATCAACGATCGAGATTAATCAAAGAAAATCACGATCGATGAACGAGAAGAGATGAGATTGTAGAAAGAATTAGTAAGTTTCTATTTCAAACTAGAAAAATACAAGATAATATCTGAAGATATTTTCAATTTTTTGAGACATAAAATTTCCAAAAAAATTGAAAATATGAAAAATAGAAACTCTAAATTACTTTCTGATTTTGGATATTCAAAAGAAAAAAATGATTTTTGAGATTGTGAGGATTTTTAATTTTTAAATTTGATAATTCCTCATAAATTTGTTTTTTTCTGATTTTTGAAGATTTAATTGAGTTAAAAATTAAATTAAATTAAATTATAAAGATGGAATTAGTTGACATTAAATAAAATTAAATAGAACTAATAGGAAATTGAAATAGAGGGAAATTGAGATGAAAATTAAATTAATTTAATTCAAAGGAATTAAATTAGCTAATTTAAATAATTAATGATAATTATTTAAATTATGGGACTTTAGAAATATAATTTAATTAACTAGTGAAAACTAATTAATTAAATAAACTTAATTATTTAATTAATTTAGGGGGAAGGATTAAATGATCAAAAGATTCAAACCTTAGAGGAAATGAGATAATTAATTAAATGATTAAAGAACCATTAATCAATAGCAGAATAATTAGTGTATTAAAGGTGAATTTGCAAGTCTGTCCATTTTTGGGTGTCTACATTTGCCCCTCTTTGATACAATGTGATTATGAGCGTTGTGTCAAAGAATTTTAGATTAGGTCCTGCCCCAGCTTGCCCTGACGACAATAGGTGGTTTTATGCCCCCTCAACAAATTAATCAAAAAGAAGCATCCAACAAGCATTAATTTGTTGACAGTGTTGTATTTCTATATAATGATCGATGATGTATGCACTGAAGATATGATTCCTATATGAATGCCTTTCTTTGTTTTTTTGTATTTTCCATGCAAATTTATGAATGTAAGATGAAATGATGTATCTGAGTATTGTTAAAAGTGACCAAGTTAATTAGAAGAATAGTTAGTTAGAAGAAAAGTCAAGAAAAAATTAGTTTGAAAAAAAATTATAGACTTATGTTACCATGAATATGTACTGAGTCACTGCCAGAAATATTTTGCTATTTTTCATCATTGTTCTTTATTGAAAATAAAGAGATACAAGTACATCCAGATGTTGACCATCTGATACCACTACTATCTTTATTGAAGCAAGTAGAAAACAAATAGGAAATCTTTGATATCATTCTAAGGTTTTCTCAAACCATGGGTGTGTGTGGTTTCTAGATGCGTGACAATACTTATCACATTCACCCTACATCATCCATACCCCATAATTTTATCAAAACACTCCACAAACAACAAACAAAGAAAATTGAATTATGAACCATCATAGCCACTCTCACCACTCAGTGGTATCCTTGAGGAGCATAGGAACACAATCACAAAAGATAAATTGATAATGGACTGACTTGATTGAATTTGTCAAAAACCTTACTGATCATTGATTGGTTTTATTTTGATGTTTGATTAGATGTGGATGTGTCTAGTTTTAGAAATTGATGTAGGAGCATCCTGGGTGTAAGAGCAATCTTGCATCACCCAAAAATATTTCTGTTTTATATTCAATAAGGGCTATTTTAGTGCAGAGTTGCTATTTATGGAAAGTTACTATTTTTGTTAATTTTTTCATGTGCTCAGAATGATCTGATTTCTTTCTTGGAGGTTCATTTTGGTCATATAAGTCTGCCAGTAAAGTTTCATTGCCAGATCAAGTGTCTATTGGAAGATATTGAAGATTTTCGGTATTGGCAGCAGGGTACAGAAACTTTGAACTCAGTTTTGAAGGCTTTAGAGGCCCCGGATGAGGTCAAAAATTTGGGTGACAAGTGCTTGCGCCAGTCAAGCCTGTAGAGCGCTTCGTGGCATTTTCGAAATGGGGTTATAATAGCCGATCGGGTCAACTGGTGATGACTTATGGTCTTTGGAAGTTGGGCCACCTAAAATGGTGAAAAATAATTTTCTTCAAAATTTATGTTCGGGTTTCAAAGGTTATCTTGAGCCGACTATGATGTAATAAAATGTCAAATAAAATAATTCTAAGTTTGGTCGGCCTTATTGGCTAAAATTCTGGAACCTTCCCAGGCGGTGGATAATTGCCTATATAAGGAAGGTTGTATTATTATCTTAGGCAGTTCAGAATAGTTCTGGGTAATAGTTCGAGGCTTTGTCCTACAGAATATTGTAAGGGAATGCCCATGTGGCTTTGCATATTGTAATTCTAAAATTTTGTAATTCCACATTTGTGGAGATAATAAGAAGCCAATTTTTTTGTTCTTGCATATTATTGTTGTTGTTTCTCTTTTTCTGTTATGTGTTTGTGGTATTAAGGGGAGCACCCTTCATCAAGTGGTATCAGAGCAGGAGTTCTTGAGTGTGTAAACAGATCACCGACCGTGAGGCAGTTTGCACCAGGACCGTGGCTAGGGTTTCAGCACGCATCGCGAAAATGCCTCCACGAAGGGAACGTGGCGGAAGAGCTGGTGTTGTAACACCTGAGGTTAGAGAGCTGCAGAGACAAGTGCAAGCATTGCAAGAAGAGATTCACAGAGGAATGAATCTTAATGTCAGAGATGAAAGCGAGGATGAAGCCGAAGAAGAATATCAAGAAGGAGAAGTCAAAATTGTGAACCAGGAGGAAGAAAGACTTTTTCGGGCCATTTCCAAGATTGGGAAAAGACCTAAGATTGAGGTTCCCACATTTTCTGGAAATCTTAACCCAGAGGAATTGATCGACTGGATCAATGAATGTGAGGAATATTTTGAGTATGAAGATGTTGAGGATCCTGATAGGGTCAAATTTGCGAAGGCCAGACTGAAAGGTCATGCGAAGATATGGTGGCAAGAGATTCAGTTGGAGCGAAATAGAAGGGGAAAGGAGAAAATCATGAGATGGGATCGGATGGTGGATAAATTGAAGTGACAGTTCATTCCTGTTGATTATGAGCTTGACCTACTAAAGAAAATGCAGAGTTTGAAGCAAGCAGGAAGATCTGTTCAGGAGTATACAGAGGAGTTCTATCGACTTCTCATCAGAACAGGCCATGCAGAAGCTGATAAGGAGAAAGTTGCTCGATACCTTAATGGGTTAAGGCCAAGCATTCAGGAGGAGTTGAATCTGGTTCGAATGAACAGTATTGAAGAGGCATACCAGTTTGCCCTAAAAGTAGAGGAAAAGTTGAACAAGAAGTTTGAGAGCAGACAAAATGGAAGAGGTCGCGGTGGACGATCTGGTGGATGGTCATATGGTGGCCGAAATGAGGATCCGAAAAAGAAGGATGAGGCTAGTAGTAGTCAGAATCAGTGAGGAAATAATTCCAATCGCTTCCAGGATCAGAATAATAGAGATCAGAGAGGAAGAGGAAGAGGACAAGGATCTGGAAGAGGTGGCTTCCGTGGAACATGTTTTCACTGTGGAGAAGAAGGTCATAGGGCATTTGAATGTCCTCAGCGCCAAGGCAGAATAGACAGGAGAAATGAAGGCCAGGCCAGAGTTGCACATGTAGATGAAGATGCTAGATCATCAAATTCTAAAGATGCTGAAAGAGGAGAAACGTTGATTAACAGAAGAGTCCTGTTGAGTGGTGAAAATGAACCTGAGCAAAGGAGGAGCCTGTTTCACACCAGGTGCAAGTGTGAAGGTAAATGTTGTGATGTGATTATTGATAGTGGAAGCACTGACAATTTGGTGTCAGAAGAGATGGTGACAAAGTTGAAGCTCAAGAGACAGAAACACCCACATCCATATCGGATTGCCTGGGTACAGGATGACCACAAGGTCATGGTCAATGAACAATGCCTGGTGTAGTTCAAGATTGGCAGATACCAAGATGAGGTATTGTGTGATATCATATCTATGGATGCATGTCATATGTTGTTGGGTAGACCATGGCAGTTTGACAGATGTGCTGTACATGATGGTCGTGCGAATACCTATTCCCTGACAAAGGATGGAGTGCGACATAAGCTAAAACCATTGAAGGAGACTGAAGAAAAGGTATGTGGTAATGCAAGGATAACTTTTGTTGATGGAAAAAATTTCCTAGATGGTATGAGGCATGAGCATGTATGTTTTGCTTTAATTCCAAAAGTTGGTAAAGAGGAAGTAGAAGATGTTCCTGTAGAAGTTGCAGATTTGTTGAATGAGTTTCAGGATATTGTATCCGATAATGTGCCTGATGGATTACCACCAGTCAGGAAGATCAGTCATCAAATGGACTTGATCCCAGGAGTGAGTTTGTCGAATAAGGCAGCACACAGAATGACACCTGCAGAAAGTGAGGAGTTGAACAGACAAGTACATGAACTGTTACAGAAAGGATTGATACGTGAGAGTCTGAGTCCCTATGCTGTACCAGCAGTATTAGCACCAAAGAAGAATGGAGAATGGAGGATGTGTATAGATTCTAGGGAAATAAACAAGATCACAATCAAGTACAGGTTTCCATTGCCACGAATGGATGATATTATGGACTGTTTGAGTGGAGCTGTGTATTTCTCAAAGATAGATCTGAAAAGTGGATATCATCAGATTCGGATCAGAGAAGGAGATGAATGGAAGACTGCCTTCAAGACAAAGGAAGGACTGTATGAGTGGTTAGTCATGCCTTTTGGGCTAACCAATGCACCGAGCACTTTCATGCGGCTCATGAATGAGGTTCTAAAAAAATTTCTGGTTTTAGGAGAAGGTCTAAAAATGGACCCAGAGAAGGTACAGGCTATCCTTGAATGGCCTACTCCAAAGAGTGCTACTGAGGTAAGATCTTGTCATGGTCTAGCTAGCTTTTACAGAAAGTTTATCAAAAATTTTAGTAGTATTTGTGGACCCTTGACTGAAACAATGAGAGGGGATAGAAAAGAGTTTAAGTGGACTAATGGGGCAGAAAAGAGTTTTCAATTGTTGAAACAAAAAGTTACAGAAGAACTTGTTTTAGCACTTCCAGATTTTAATAAGGTGTTTCAAGTAGATTGTGATGCTAGTGGTACTGCAATAGGAGCTGTTATGAGCCAAGAAGGTAAACCTGTTGCTTATTTCAGTGAGAAGTTAAATGATGCCAAGAGGAAATATTCTATTTATGATCAAGAATTTTATGCTATAGTTCAGGCATTAAAGAAGTGGAGACATTATCTGCTTCCTAAGGAGTTTATTTTGTATACTGATCATCAAGCTTTGCAATAGTTGAATAGTCAAGGAAAGTTGAATCAGAGGCATTTGAAATGGGTTGAGTTTTTGCAGAGTTATACATTTGTTTTGAAACACAGGAGTGGAAAGTCTAATAGGGTTGCAGATGCTCTTAGCAGAAGACAACTATTGCTGACAAAAATGCAGATTGAAGTGGTTGGGTTCAAGGAACTCAAGAATTTGTATCCAGAAGATCCTGATTTTGGTGAAGCTTGGAAAGCTTGTACAGAACCTGTTACTCTAGAAAGGACGAAATGGTTGGATTTCATCATCCAGGATGATATGCTATTCAGAGGGAGTCAGTTGTGCATTCCACGAAGTTCTATGAGGGAGAATCTCATCAAGGAGAAGCATAGCGGAGGATTGGCTGGACATTTTGGTCATGATAAAACCTTGGTTTGGTTAGTGAGAATTATTATTGGCCACAGTTGCAGCAAGATGTGAAGAAGTTTGTACAGAGTTGCAGAGTATGTCAAATGGCGAAAGGAGTGAAGCAGAATACAGGGTTGTACCAGCCATTGCCTATACCAGAGAAGCCTTGGGAGGATATCAGTATGGACTTTGTTCTTGGTTTACCGAGGACACAGCGGGGACATGATTCAATTTTTGTAGTAGTTGACAGATTTTCAAAGATGGCACATTTCATTCCCTACAAGAAGACTAATGATGTTGTTCATGTAGCAGAATTGTTTTTCAGAGAAGTAGTGAGACTTCATGGTTTGCCAAAGACCATAGTTTCAGATCGGGACACTAAGTTTGTTGGATATTTCTGGCGAACATTGTGGAAGAAGCTGAAGACAGATTTGAAGTTTAGTTCATCACATCACCCACAGACTGATGGACAGACAGAGGTGGTGAATAGGAGTTTGGGAAATCTGCTGAGATGTTTGGTTGGGGATAAGCCAACAGGATGGGATTTGATTTTACCACAGGCAAAATTTGCATACAATAATTTTGTCAACAGAAGCACTGGTAAATCACCATTCCAGATTATATATGGAAGTAGTCCAAGAAATGCATCTGAGTTGAGAAAGATAGATAAAGGAGAAATAAGTAGTGCTGAGGCTGAGGATTTTGCAAAACATTTGAAGAACATCCATGGGGAGGTGAGAAATCATATTACCAAGATGAACGCACAGTATAAGGCTAAGGCAGATGAGAAAAGGAGGTATAAGGAATTTCAGATTGGTGATGAAGTCATGGTTCATTTGCGGAAGGAGCGGTTCCCAGTTGGTACATATAACAAGTTGAAAATGAAGAAGTTTGGACCATGTAAGATATTGAAGAAGCATGATTCAGGAAATGCATATGAGGTAGAATTGCCTAGTGAGCTGAATATTTCACCAGTGTTTAACATTTTAGATCTGACAGAGTATCATGAAGGAGGTGTTGAAGATGAGATCACAACAGCACAGTGGAGTATTCCAGCAACTAGTTCAGACACTAAGGAGATCGAAGACATACTGGATAGTCATGTTGGTAGAAGCACAAGGAATAGGACATATGAAGAGTATTTGGTCAAATGGAAAGGACGACCTGTAGAAGATTCATCATGGCTAACAAAGGAGGAGGTTAACCATCTTGGTTTTCCTCTACACACCTGAGTCGTGACAGGGTCACTTCTCAAATTACCCTGGGTGTCTGATGCAGGAGCATCCTGGGTGTAAGAGCAATCTTGCATCACCCAAAAATATTTCTATTTTATATTCAATAAGGGCTATTTTAGTGCAGAGCTGCTATTTATGGAAAGTTACTATTTTTGGTAATTTTTGCATGTGCTCAGAATGATCTGATTTCTTTCTTGGAGGTTCATTTTGGTCATATAAGTCTGCCAGTAAAGTTTCATTGCCAGATCAAGTGTATATTGGAAGATATTGAAGATTTTCGGTATTGTCAGCAGGGTACAGAAACTTTGAACTCAGTTTTGAAGGCTTTAGAGGCCCCGGATGAGGTCAAAAATTTGGGTGACAGGTGCTTGCGCCAATCAAGCCTGTAGAGCGCTTCGTGGCATTTCCGAAATGGGGTTATAATAGCTGATCGGGTCAACTGGTGATGACTTATGGTCTTCGGAAGTTGGGCCACCTAAAATGGCGAAAAATAATTTTCTTCAAAATTTTTGTTCGGGTTTCAAAGGTTATCTTGAGCCGACTATGATGTAATAAAATGTCAAATAAAATAATTCTAAGTTTGGTCGGCCTTATTGGCTAAAATTCTGGAACCTTCCCAGGCGGTGGATAATTGCCTATATAAGGAAGGTTGTATTATTGTCTTAGGCAGTTCAGAATAGTTCTGGGTAATAGTTCGAGGCTTTGTCCTACAGAATATTGTAAGGGAATGCCCATGTGGCTTTGCATATTGTAATTCTGAAAGTTTGTAATTCCACATTTGTGGAGATAATAAGAAGCCAATTTTTCTGTTCTTGCATATTATTGTTGTTGTTTCTCTTTTTCTATTATGTGTTTGTGGTATTAAGGGGAGCACCCTTCATCAGAAATGGACTACCCATATAAGACCGATCTATTTGGTTTTGAGTGCATCCTCTATTGCATAAGACCATCGACTGGTTGATTGATTGACTAATTGATAGATGATAGTTTCAATTGTTGATAAAGATAGGTCTCATGAGTTCATTTCTGATTTATGAAGCTCATTATTTTGATTGAGATTTGATGTTTGATCGTCACATTTCTACTTATTGTCACAGAGATTTTATTGCAAGATTTTCACATGTTTCAACTTTTTTGTGTGATTGATTTCTTCATGACCTTTTTTGATGTTTTTGGTCCATTTTATGATTCATATGTTTGGAGTCGAGGTATGTGGGGCCTATCTCCTAGGCGAAGGCTCTTATCATAGACACCCCTATCATAGATTCCTTAGATGACTGATTTTTAAATTTTTATTTTTTAGGATTATTTCAGGATCTTTTATGATGTTTTTTTATCATTTTTCAGGACTTGAATTTTTTTAGGGATTTTCTCAAGACTTTGAATTTATTCATGGATTTCATATGGAGCTGTCAAGTTAATTAGCATAGATGGTGTCAAAATCAAGTTGTTGGTCAATGAACCCTATTTGTGCCTTTATCATAAGCTATCTAGCAAAGAAGAATATATGAAGTAGTTTGCAGAGTCCAACAATGAAACTCTTTTTGAAGTCAATCAAGATGATCCTTCAAGATCACCATGTGATTGATTAGTGTGCAAAATATTCTATCATAAAGTTTTCATGCTAACATGGAAATATCCTTTCTATTTTCATTCCATGTCACTACCATCCCATTCTATTTTCCTGTCTGTCACATCCACTCTACCATCATTTTCTAAGCACTTAATTTTCAAAACCATTAGTTTGTATGTTCAAATTAATTCATCACAACACACCACCTTGGTTAGAATTGTAAGTTCTGGATATATGCCTCATTGATATTTAAATTGAAACTTGAATCATATTTATGATTATATATTTATATTGCATTTATTCTCCCTATCCAATATTCACATATGTGGATACTTGTGATAATTTAAGTTGGGGGGGGGGGGGGGGAATTTGTTACATTTTTTATTTCATGGTTCTTTTTTTCAAAATTTGCATACATGACTATAGTCTATTTCACCAAAAAAAATTATGTCAAGCCATTTTATTGTGCTTTTTATTTTTTGTACTTCACTTCAATTATACACCTGCAATCGTAACCAAACCTTTTTGTTGAAACCTTTTGAAGTGAAACCATATTTTATTTCATGAGAATTTGTGAGGTTTATGATTGTATGAGAAGGGTTTGGGTTGCAAAGTAAGTGGTCATAGAATAACTTATAATTTTCTGAAGAAAAGGGGTCTGAAGTATAGAGAGAAGGGTTTTTCAAGAAAGAGTGTCAGCTTGAATTCATGGAGAATCTTGTACAAAAAGAAAGGTGTTGCAGAGTAAAATTGGGGGGAATGGGAGGCCCTCCAATTTTACATGAACCAATGGGATGTGAGATTATTTTGCAAGATCAGGACTATGGATCTATACATAGAAGAGGTGAGTGGCTTGATTATTTTCTAAAGACGCATGATTTCAATGACCAAGTGGCTTTAGAGTTTGTAAGAACCTTGGAAAATGATCAAGCTCTAGCCAAGGGATTGAAAATTATAGTCATAGAGAAAATAAGTGCAGAGATAACATGACTACCAATGATAGGGAGACATTTCTAGATGACATGGATGCAATATCAGCTAGGGATAAATTCACACAACTGGACAACCCTTTATTGGATGTTAGTAATCTAGGTACATGAAGACTATATTTTCTACCAGAATAGGCCTATATGTTAAATTTTATTTTAATGTAATTAACATGTGAGGGATGACAATATTAACTTCATAGTATTCATTTCAAACTTTTGAGCCACCTTAGGTATGACTGGTTAATGAATGTGACCAATTTCCTTTGCACAATGCTCAAGAAAATGGTGGAAAAAGTACATAAAGGTAGTGTATAATTTGTCTCTCATCACTATTTGATTCAATTTTTAGTTGAAAAAACCTTAGAAGAAACCCAACAAGGCATGATTTGGAATGATTTCTTGAAAGTTAAAAGGGTTGGATTAGTATATGTAATACCTATTAGGCAACCTTCAACCCACAAGATCACAAGGGTTGAGGGTACAATTAATCTAATAGAGGGGGATTCATCTTCGAAGCCATTCCACACACAATCTTCCAGTGAGAATACTACTAAAAGGGAAACCCATTTAACTAGGTATAATAAAGAAACTAGTTAATATCCTAGCTCTACCCTAGAAGAGACCCTTCTATAAAAACAATATACTATATCTAGAAGTGCATCAAAAAGGAAATCAAGTGAAAAAGAAATGGAGATTACAAATAAGACAAGAAAAACTAAAATTCCCATGTCAACAAGCCCTGGAACACCAAAAAGGAAAGCTACAGAGATATAGATGTTACAAGTAGTGGTTGTCGTTGCACCAAAAGATCGACTTGTTAATGCCTGATACAACCACTAGACTTATAGAAGACATAGGAGGTAGTTAAGCCATGTCATGAATCCCAAGGGGAGCACTGACCATTATGCCAACAATCTTCCCCCTAGCATTACCCGATGGGATTCAAACCTGTGACCAAGCTTTGATACCACTTGTTACAAGTAGTGGTTGTCGTTCCACCAAAATATTGACATGTTAATGCCTAATACAACCACTAGAATTATAGAAGACACAAGAGGTAGTTAAGCCATGTCATGAATCCCAAGGGGAGCGCTAACCATTATGCCAACAATAGAAACCTATAGCCTCTAAAAATTCTAAATCCATTGCACAATTAGAAATAAAGGTTCAAAAAATAGTCAAGAAGGCCCCTGTAAAAAATATTAGGAGAATTCATAGTCTCAGAGAAAAGCCTAGGAAATCCATGGAGAGAAAAAGAAACTAAATCAACTTGTATTCCAATTTCAACTAAAATAGAAAATGCCTTGTCTAATAAATTAGATTAATAGATACATGAACAAATGACTAGAAGATCTTCTCTAGTGATACAAACTCTTTCAACATCAAAGAATGTAATAGGAAGTGATCAAACTAGGGGAACTATTTAACTAGAAGACAACGAGGAAGTATTAGTTCATTCTGGTAATATAAAAAATGACCCAAATTTGGAAATTGATGTTGGATATAAGGAACATGAATAACATAATAAGGAACAATCTATGAATAAAGGAAAACTTTCCACTAGATTAGCAAACCTTGCAGCAGAAATAGAGAAAGTAGCAGGCACTAAAGAAGTAATAGGGAACCAACAATAGAAAACCAATTTGGTTAAACTAAGTGTATTTATACCATCATCACCCTCACGGTCTTTTGGTGTAGTATAACTATGGAAACTTATGGAGGAGAGAGAGAGGGGGGGGGGCAACAAGAGAAGTTATAAGAAGAGTTATGAGAAAAAGATGAAGTAATTACAAATTTGAAGCAGAGGATGGAACTATATGTGCCCAAGTACCCCAGATTGTAGAATGCAAACCACCACCTAGGGTATATGCCTTAAATTTAAAGGAATTATATATTTCTTATAATTTATCTATAGATATTTTAGTACTTCCCTCATCTCTTATGACCCTTGCAGACTATGTTTTCCTATCAAACAGAAACCCCTCAACATAAGAACTTACTTTGCAAATTTTATATGTGCAACTATGTTGTACCATTTGATTCAAGATGAAATCCATTACTATTCATTGGAGATATTTATTGGATAGCTTTCATGTCTTATGTTCAAAATGAGAATAATAGAGGTGAACAATGTAAGGAATATGAACAAATGGAACAGATTGTTACCTTACCTCTATGAGCTGATGTGGATGATCTTGATAGGATCTTTTATGAATAGAACAAATTAATATACAATCTTGATCAAATGGTCAACTTTATGTCCTTAAGGGAGGAATTTCATAAAGTGGGTGAGGAGATGGATAATTAAATTAAAATAGTTTTTGGGCACTTAGCTCAGATGTATAACTAGTTGCCAGACAAATTAAAGAAGGTTGAGCCTCACTCTTTGCAAAAATACCATACAAGAGCTCAATGGGTAACAAAAAAAATGAAATTGGACATGAGATAGTAGGAGAAATGGATTCCATTAATCTTCCAACAACCTTTTTTATGTTTTCTTATTCCACATTGGCTAGGAAATAGTTTTTATGATGTCAACAAGGAGAATCCTCGATGAGTAACATGGACTAAGAACCATAATCCTCCCAGGAACTTAATTTGAAAGGAATGATGGGTCTCATTTATGTCCTTATATTATATACATTTATGTTGTCCTAGACTCTATTTTACTATTTTAAGCTTACAAACTTTGTGTTTAATGCATTTTTGACAAGTCGTGATTTTGAACTACCTTTCTATATCTAGTGTCCTTTTTGACAAAAACTATGAATATCAATGAATGCAATATAAGTATATTTTCATGAATAAATTATAGTTAGTGTTGTATTTTAAATATTTATGAATGTGTAAGGATCTATGTGGGTACTAACCTTGTTGATGCAACTATTTGAACAAGTCTTGGGATGTTGTGATGGGGTAAATACATCATTGAGATATGGTAGGTTTTTTGAAGAATTCAAGAGACATCAAACGAGGAAGGAGTCAACATGATTATGAGTTGAAGTCCAATTGTTGCATCCAAAAAATATTTATTTGATTAGTTAGAATGATATATCTTCCTAATTAATCACCATGTTTGATAACAGAGAAAATTTAGGGAAAGATATAGTGCAAGGTTATGTTGGAACAGAGTCCTACCTACCTTCTTCCACTTATTTTTTACCTAGTTGTATGTTTTCAATAAAATCCATCTTCCTAGATATAAGGATTTGAGGGGTTGAGGTAGTTAGAAGGTTGCAATCTATGTTTTTTTATAAATTCACCCAACTTTATTTAGAAACTAATGTTTTAGTTTGTAATGTACTTTGTATTTATTGTATTTTCAAAATAAAAAGTGAGTTTTGTTATTCTATGTTATTAGCATGAGTGGATGAAGATATCTTGGATGTTTAATTTTTGAAGTTATATTTGATAATTAGGAAGACTCGTCTAAGGGGGACAACTTGGTAAGGATTCCTCATACTTGATTTCTATACATTAGTTTTAGATGTTTATTACTCTATTTTTGGTAAATTGGTAATTGATTGTCCCCGTAGTCACAGAAACACAATTCTATTATTGTTCCTGTAACCAAGACAAAAATAGAGCATTTATGTTAATTATTTAAGAAGTTACCATTTCAACATAAGTTTGAGTTGATTTCATTCATGTTAGATATTGGTTATGTCATGTACAGTATTTACTTTACATGATATTTCATTCTTTCACAATCTTGCTGCTAAACTTGTTAGGAATAAATCAACAAGAAATTTGACCTGTGGATGCTTTCTCGAAAAGCTTGTCAGATCTCATTTCTCTCTTCTTCTTCTCTGATATTTCTGATCTCTGTTGATAACACAACTCTTCACTTCTATTTACTTCCTTTGATCTGTATCTATATATATCTATCTGCATCTATATTTATCTGTCAGTATATATGACCTTTGTCTTGGATCTCCTCTTATAGCTGCTTGTCCTAATTAGGGTTTCTCAATCTTCCATAAACTATTTTTCTAATTTGATGATCTCCTCATTCGTAATATTTTATTTCTTTCCACTACTAACACTATTTGATAACCTTTTCCGACAACCCTTCCTTTATGCTAATAACACTTCCCGATAGTGTCTATGTCGATATGTCTTTCTTTTCTTCATCTCTCTACTTAATGTTATTTTCCAACAATGAAAATCTTATAAAAATCTTCATCTCTCTATAGAGGATTTTTTCAAGTAACAATCTCCCCCTTTGGCATTGATGCAAAAACCTTTCTTCTTATTGGCAAAACCTTTCTTCTTTCTGCATCCATCTTTAGCTCTCTTTCTTACATATTTATTAATGTACTTCTCTCAATCTCCCTTTGACTGTATCTATCATTTTTAGTACTTATCTCACCCATACTTATCTCTTCTCCTTTACAGTACTTCTCCCCCTTTGACAATAATGCCAAAGGAGAAAACAAAATTGTGTCCTTTGGGTGTCAACTGGTTTGTGCCTCTGCTTGAATAGGTCGATTCTTGTTCTTGATATCCATCAACATTGTGTTCCATTGCTTCTTTAGATTATCAATAGAACTGATGTCTATTGAATCTTATTATTTTGTCAATAATGTCTTCATTATCATTCTTTCCTGGTGTATCCAGTAGATCAATTACAACTTGTATGTGTCTCTGCATTAAATCCACATGTATAGCTATTAAGCATGATTCCTTAATTACTATATTTCCTTTCTCAAATAGTTTCTTTAAAATTTATGTTGCTTCAGTCAATGATTCCTTTAAATTTTCAAGTTTCTCTGATAGTATCCTTTTTATTTCTGCTAGCTTATCTTCTCTTATGTTAGTCTGTGAATTTTGTTGTACCTTTTCTTGTAGTTCTACATTTACTTTATGATCATTTTGTATTATATCTACATATGCTTCAACTATTTCATACTTGATTCTTCTTCATCTACTATAATCTTCGATAGTAAGTTTGAAAAATTATGAACTCTCTTCTTCATAATCTTTTTCCTTTGTTTTTCCTTCAGCTATCTTTTAGTTGTTGTTCTCTCTTTAAGTTTTTCCGTATATTAAATGTTTCTCATAATGCATCTTCGTAGGATTTTTCTTCAAAATTTCAAATTCAGATCTTTCATCAAGGTCTTCTTCTTCTTTAGATTCTGAATCTCTTTTCCTCTTTTTTGTTACTATACCTGATTGTGATGATGATGAAGACTGACCAAGATCAGAGGTATACAAGATTGTAGAAGGATTAGATCAATTATGCTTTTTTCATTGATGTCAAGAAATTTATTTCTGGTTTATATTAAGTTTCCATATCATTTAGAATATGATATAAGTTGAGCGAGTTAAGGAAAAAGAAGAAGTGGAAAGTTGTGAAGTTGAAGAACTTAATTGGATAGCTAATACAAATTAGACAAGTGAGAAAGGAGTAAAGTCAAATCAGTAAACAAAACATTGTTGGATTACTAAGAGGGGGGTGAATCAGTAATAAGTGATTCTTTAAACCTTAAAACTTTATTTGATTCAACTCATTTAGACAAACTTCAATATTAACTGATAAAAAAAATTAACTTTATTAATCAGAAATAATATTCACAATAAACATTCAACGCAGATAACACCAATATTTAACATGGAAACCCAATTTGGAAAAAACCACTGTGGTAATTGTCACCCACTAAAGAAATAATCTTATGAAGTATGCTCGGCTAAAAGCCAATAAAAGTTCAAGTTTTGAGGTGATGATAAAATGTTTTACCGAGTTCCAAATTCATTGAATCAGTTTATGAGGATAATATGACGATTGAGAATAATCAGAGGAAAACATAATAAAGGAAATTAAGAGGTAAAATAGAGTCTATATAAAGGATGAAATTATATGTAAAGCGAGCTGGAAAAGTTGAAAGGTGGATGTGTAACTGAGTGATGCAATGAAGAAGAAAAAGGTTGAAATCTAAGTTTACAAGAAGAGTTTGATGAAGTGTTGATGCCAGTGGAAAGTGAAGGAAAGAAGTGAAGACAAAGAGTGCATAAGGGATCTTCCTAAGCAAGAGGTAGTTGTAGATTTACATATCAATTTTTATACTGTTTCTTATTAACATTTGTAGCAGAAAAATCTCTTAACTTAGTGGACTTAATAGTCTTATTGTAAAACCTTTACCAATGTGACATTCTAGAATAGTATTTCAAGACCTTTAACCAGACCACTCCTAATAGGGTGAAGATCCAAACAAATCTAAGGAAAATCCCCTAACAGGGTCACATTTAACAAATTGCATTGTA
The DNA here is from genome assembly GCA_027943335.1 of Chamaecyparis obtusa. Taxonomy (NCBI): domain Eukaryota; kingdom Viridiplantae; phylum Streptophyta; class Pinopsida; order Cupressales; family Cupressaceae; genus Chamaecyparis; species Chamaecyparis obtusa. Next base: position 726,610 of record BSBK01004744.1, on the reverse strand, counting down.
ATATTTAACAAGATTGGCTTTTAACCAAGCATACTTCAGAAGAGTATTTCTTTAGTGGGTGAAAATTCCCACAATGGTTTGTCCCAAATTAGGTTTCCACATTAAATATTGGTGTTATATGTGTTGAATGTTTATTGTGAATGTTATTTTTTATTGATAAAGTTAATTTTATATTATTTGTTAATATTGAAGTTTGTCTGACCAAGTTGTTACCAAGTTGAATCAGAGAAAGTTTTAAGGTTTAAAGAATCACTTATTATTGATTCACCCCCTTTCAATAATCTAACAATTGGTATCAAAGCTAAGTACTCTAAAGGGATAAGTTTGAAAGACTTGAGTAAAATATCCGAAGATGTATAAGAGGGAGGCACCAAAGTTGAATAAGGACAACTTCTCTAAATGGAAAAGTAGGATAAGGTTAAACATATCTGGAATCAGAGAGTATGTACTATACTATCTTGACAATGAGTATTCACCACCACCATTTGGGCCTATGGCAGTTGAACAAGTAAGAGAAAGACAAGATCACACACAAGTTATGATTGAGATATCTTCTACTCTCACCAACCTACAATTCAATGATCTAAAAGGATGTGATATGGTAAAACAAATGTGGGATAAGCTTGCATTAGTATATGGTGGAGATATACATGTTCGAAAGGAAAAAGCTAAAAGTTTGAAAGACAAATTTGATTCTATGAGAATGAAAGAAGGTGAATATGTTACACAATATAGTACAAGATTGAAGGAGGTTGTGAGTGTTATCTGAGGTGTTGGAGGACATATAGAAGAAGAAGATGTAACAAGAAAACTGTTCAGGAAATTTTTGCCTATCTATGTCATCCGAGTGTCTGGAATACAAGAACTGAGATCCATTCCTTAGATGCTTGTTTCACTAGATGCTACAATCGGTAAGTTGATTGCTTTTGAGCTGAATGATTTTGAAAATAGTTTACTTGCCACTTCTAAGATTGAGTCTGCATTCAAGTCATCTTTGAATATTGGAAATTCTAGAGAGTATAGATCTAGTGATGGTTATGCTAGCAATGCAAGTGAAATATTTTAGAGTTGTAAGAGTGATCTATAAAATATGTATGAAGAGGAAACACAACAAGAAGGGTTTGAAGCTCTACTAGCTAGGAGGCTATCAAGAGGAAAAGGAAAATATTGAGGTAAATTACCCTTGAAATGTTTAAATTGTAATAAGATTGGCCACATTGCATCTAGATGTCCTGAAAACAATAGTGATGAGAAGAGAGATGATTGAGATAACAAAAAAAGAGAAAATAGATTCAGGAGATACTAAGATTTCAGGAACAAAGGTAAGAAGTCATGTAACATTGTTGAAGAAGGAATAACCAATGATGATACTGATGATGATGAACGTATAGAGGTTGTGTATGTTTCTATCAAGGATGGTTCTGATGAAGAAAGGTATGGAGAAGAAAAACCCTAATCTCTCATGTTAGTAAGAATGATACATGGATAATTGATAGTGGATGTTCACATCATATGACTGGTGACACACATAAGTTCATTACTATGGAAGATCATGATGGAGGTTATGTTAGATTCTGTAATGATGCTCCATATCCCATGAGAGCTAAAGGTTCTATAATTTTAATGGATAATACACAATGTGATTATGTCTATTAGGTTGAAGGACTAAAGTAAAATTTATTGAGTGTGACACAATAGTATAACACGGGTCACCAATTAGAATTTTAGAATAGAAAGGTAAAAGTATTTGATCAAAATAGAGGTTTGATTGCCACAAGTGAATAATCAAAAGGTAACTTATTCTACCTTGATACTACTACAAAGAGTTGCTTATTTGCTAAAGCTGAGGATGTATGTTTATGGCACAAGAGATTTTGTCATGTGGAATTTGAAAACTTAATTAAGGTGAGGAAAAATAATAGAGTAATAGGTCTACCGAGATTGGATAAACCTAAAAATGTCATGTGCAAAGGATGTCAAGTTGGTAAGATGATGAAGTCAAGTTTTACAAGCAAATATTACACTACACAAGGTATTTTGGAGTTAGTGCACACTGACCTATGTGGACCTATCAGAACACAAAGCTACTATGGTGATAGATATTTCATTTTATTTGTTGATGATTATTCAAAAATGATGTATATCATGTTTTTGAAGAAAAATCTGATACTTTTCAAATGTTTAAGTGGTATAAGGAAAGAGTTGAAAAGGAGACTGGAAAATAATTAAAGTTTCTGAGATCTGATAGAGGAGGTGAGTTTACATCCGATGAGATTACACTTTTCTACAATGAACATGGAATAAAGAGATAAATATCTACACCAAGAACACCACAACAAAATGGTATAGTAGAGAGAAGAAACAGATCCATTATTGATTTTGCAAGAACACTGATGATTGAGAAGGAGTGTGTCAAACATTTTGGAGAGAAGCAGTCAATATTGCATCTTATACACTGAATCCAATACAACTAAAGAAAGGTACACACAAGACTCCATATGAGATATGGTATGGTTACAAACTAAATGTAAATTATTTCAAAGTATTTAGAAGTAGGTGTTACATTCTAAATGATGCTAGAAATGGAAAGTTTGATAATAAAGGTGATGAAGGAATATTCTTAGGATATTCTACAAAAGAGAAAGGATTACAAGTCCTTAAACAAGTCTACTAAAAAAATTGTGGAAAGTGCAAGCATAAGGGTTGATGAATTTATAGAGAAAAATGATGAAGAAAGTAAAAAGGAACTTGAGGACTATTAAATATTTGTATATGTTCAACTTGATGTTCCTAACACCCTACCGATAGTCCAAACTGAGGAGGAAGTTGAATAGATAGAGTGACCACCGAATGCTGAAAATGAAGAATTGCCACAGTCCACCGAGCCTATTTTAGCAAAGTATGTGAGAAGACACCACTCACCAACAAAAATTATTGGAGACAAGAATGATAGAGTTATGAAAACAAGTTAAGAGATAACACATGTTTGATTTTTGAATTTGAGCCAAGAAAAGTAAATGATGCATTGGATAATGAAGATTGGGTTAAAGCTATGAAAGAAGAGATAGATCAAATTTTAAAGAACAACACATGGACTTTGGTACCAAGACCTAAAGATAAAAATGTTATGGGTACTAAGTGGATTGTTAGAAAAAAACTGAATGAACATGAAAATGTAATTAGAAACTGTATCATCTTAAAATGGAAGCACTTCCATGATAAGAGCATTTAGCCCTTTGAGTAAGTGGTCTGGGGTCATGTTAAGCACCTTGATTGGGTCTTTGCATGGATCTGGCTATTTCCCCCCTATTCTACTTCTCTCTCCCTGTTTCCAACCTCATTTCTGGCAACTTTCTCTGAGAATCTTAGGATCTTGACTTTCTAGGTCAAAGACAACCTGATGGGTCAAGGATGACCTAGTCCCTGACCTAGGTCAATGATGACCTCATCCCTGACCTAGGGTAGAGACTACCTCATCCCTGACCCTAGGTCTTTTCAAATTCTGAAAGTTTCAGGATGTCGGGTTTCGCAAAACTTTATTTTCCCGCTTTTGGGTCAGCTGTTTCTTGTTTTAGAATGGTAAACTCTTAAATTGCATTTAATCTAGGTCCATTTCTAAGGGTTAAGGTTAATTGGGATTTAATTCTCCAATGTTGGTCTTCTCTAAGAGTTTGTGCCCTAGATCACTATAAAAGGAAGCCTTCCTCTCTCATTTTCTCCATCAAGTTTTTGTGAGGACATCCACAATCAAGCAATCTCATCTCATAATCTCTCAAGCTCTCAAGTGAAATAAAGTAAGAAAGAAGGAGAAGGAAAGAAAGCAAGCATTCATTCATCTTCAAGCATTCAATCATTCAAACATTTATCAAGGAGATCCATTGTTAGTTATTGAAGGATTCAATCTCTTTGGAGCCCCCTTGAAGATTTCTCCATCCACATTCATCCAAGCCTCTTTCTATGAAAAGATACATTCAAGATTGGTGTTGAAGATCTAATGCCATTTATTTGAGACATCCTACATATTTGTACATTCATTTGGAGCATCCCTACTTGTGGATTCAAGGATTCAAATCCTCCATAAGGACTTCAACATAAGCAAGGTGACTAGTTCCATTTACTTTGTTTATACATATTACAATTTCAATTCAATTTCAAGGTTAATTCCTAAATTGGGGTTTGACCAAGGCAAACCCCCCATCCAAACAACAAAAATCATTTTTATTGTAGGTACAGGTACAAGACAACAAATTGAAGTGCAGATCTGGATACCTTTTTCAGTGAACTTTCGAGATTCACGAACAAAATTTCTATTGGAGACAATCTTCAGTGAGGGGTAGGATCCTGCCCTAGAGTAAGACCTTTCCTCGCTATCTGGGTCAAGGATGACCTGCTTCTAGAAAGACAAAAATTTTATGGGTTCTCTCTATCTTGGCATTTCCAGTTCGGAGTGGATTGCATAATTTCCCAAAATTGTGCACAGACATTAGAAATCAACATTTTCCAGATTCACCCTATTTTGAGGTTAGTATTTTCCTTCTATTAATTTAAGATTTCAAGTACATACTTTCTATAGTAGATTATAGGATTTCCTCCTTTCTTCATGTTCTCCATTGTTTGATTCAATTGTGCATTGATCACTTCTTTGTGATTAATCCATTTGGATATCTCCTTTTGGGAATTTAGATTAAGGATAGATCCTCTATTCTCCCATTGCATATCATATTATCTTATCTACCACTATTCAACCCCATACACACATAATTAACCCCCTCATAATGGTGGATCCATTCCACCTTTATTCAAAAATAAAGAAAAATTGGTTTGCAAGGCATATGCACATGAAGAAGGTCTTGATTATGGTGAGACTTTTGCACTTGTTGCTAGATTAGAAGGATTTAGGATTCTACTAGCATATGCAGCTTATAAGGGATTTAAAGTTTATCAAATGGATGTTGAGTTTTCATTTCTCAATGGTATTCTTGAAGAAGAAGTTTATGTTGAACACCCTCAAGGATTTGTTGAGAATAAGAACAAGGATATGGTATGCAAACTTCAAAAGGCACTATATGGTTTGAAAAAAGCACCCTGAGCATGGTATGAAAGGTTACATTCATATTTGATCAAGAGTGGATTTCAAAGGACAAGAGACAATAATAATTTGTATTTGAAATGAGACAATAATAATTAGATTTTGATTGTTGAAATATTTGTTGATGACATTATTTTTGGAGGAAATAACACATTATGTAAATCTTTTGCTGAGGAGATGAGAAAGGAATTTGAGATGTCCATGGTAGGAGAGATAAAATTATTTATTGGACTTTAGATTCAATAAGTTAGAGATGGGATCTACATCACATAGTCAAAATACATTAATGAGATCTTAAAGACATTTGGTATGGAAGATTCAAAACTAGTTGGAAAATTGATGGCTACTAGTTGCAAATTGTCAAAGGAATATGAGACAAAAGAAGTGAATGAAACACTTTACCAATCCATGCTTGGTAAGTTACAGTATGTTGTACATACCAGACCTGATATTTCTCATGCTTTAGCTATTGCTTCAATATTTTCTAATGATCCAAAGGAAACACACATGTCTGCAATCAAAAGAATATTTAGATATCTGAAATGGACTAAAGATTTTGATCTACTATATAAGAAAGGATGAGATTTTGATTTGAAGGTTTACACTGATGTTGATAGGATAGAAATATTGATGATAGGAAAAGTACAAGTGGAGGAGATTTATTTTTGGGAGAAATATTAGTGACATGGTTGAGTAAGAAACTGAGTTGTATATCACAATCTACTACCAAGGTAGAGTATGTAGTAGCAACTATAAATTGTGCAATATTGTATGGATCAAACGGCTACTTGAAGGTATGCAAGAGGAGATTACCAATCCAATGACTATTTAATGTGATAATACAAGTGCTATCAACATATCAAAGAATCTGGTAATGCATTTCAAGACAAAGCACATTTCTATCAAATACCATTACTTGATAGAACAAGATCAAGACAAGCATGTGATATTGGAGTATTTGAATTCAAAGGAGAATATATTAGATATTCACCAAGACACTACCAAAGGATGCTTTTGAGTATCTCAGAGGTAAATTAGGGGTTCTTCCCCTATCCAATATTTACTAAGACAAGATGCATGTTGCATCAATTGAAGGATTCATTAGAATATCTATTTTGTGAGTTGATGCTAGTGTTCACTCTTTAGGTGATGCCTGAAGTTGTGAAAAATATTTATGTATGCAATGGGATATCAGTACATGCTAGGTATGATCCACTGCCTGAACAAATTTTTAGGATTATGTGTCTTTTTCATTGTTGTCAAAGAGGAAGAATAAGCAACTGACTACAGAGGGAGAATATGCTATTGATGACTATAGAGATAAAGTGAGAATAAGAAAAGAAGGAGAAGATGAATAATTGAATCAAAAACAAAGAAAGAAGATAATGTTTAGAGGCAGAAAAGAATAAAACACAGTAACTGAGAAGACTTAAAATCAAAGAGCTATAATTTCCAAGTGTTGCCATCATCATTTGACAGCGAGTGTTTCCATCAATGCTAAAGAGGGAGATTGTTATTATAACTAATGGTGATGATGATGAAGACCGACCAAGATCAGAGGTATACATGATTATAGAAGGATTAGATCAGTTATGATTTTTTCATTGATGTCAAGAAATTTATTTCTAGTTTATATTGAGTTTCCATATCATTTGGAATATGATATAAGTTGAGTGAGTTAAGAAAAAAGAAGTGAAAAGTTGTGAAGTTGAAGAACTTAATTGGGTAGCTAATACAGATCGAACAATGATGAGGTGATTTAGTTGTTTTCTACTCTATATTTGATTGTATCAAGTCGGTAAAAGAAGATTATCAAGTTGGTAAAAAAATAATTTTCTTTTCAAGTAGGAAGAGTTATTCGGTAAAGTAAAAGAAAGTCAAGACATTGAGTACACAAAGTTAGTTACCGAGAAAAGAAAACATCATTTTGGTTGAAGGGAATTAAGTCAGCCAATGAGAAAGTAACATAAATTAAATACAAGGATCATAATAACATTTATTGATGAGCCACAATGATCTGGAAGATTCTAAGGATGAGAAGGAGTTAGTTAAAGAGATCTACGATCAGGATAATTCAAGGTGATGATCTACGGTAAGATCTAATTCTGAGATTTTGAATCTCTTTTCCTCTTTTGTTGTGTTGTAGTTATCATTTTCATATTTTGTAGTATTCTTGCAACTTGTTCTTCCTCAAATTATGTGATTTGTTCCTTGTCATTTTCCAAATTTATTAGTTGTTTCTCAATTATTTCTTCTTCTAGTATCTCACTGATAGTAGGTGTCATATTGTTGTCATGTGTTACCTATTATGTTCTAGTATTTGCAACTACAACTTCTTGTGTGTGTAATTCCTCAAATTGTTCCTCTTCCTCATTACTCATGTCAGCATAAAATTCATCTTATATTTCTATAGGTTGACTCGATTTCCTCCATCAAACCTTATCGGGATGTATTTTCTTGTCAAATATATATCCTCTTCTTGTTCATGCATTTTATTGATTTTTTATGCTTTCTCTTCTAGCATTTCTTCTTTAAAGATTGTTTTCCACATTTTCAATCCTTCTTCTTCTACTTCTTCCTGTAATCCTTCCAATATTCTAGCTATTATTTTCCTTTTAGAAAATCTATTTTCATTTTTCTTCATTGATTGATCAATTTCTTCAACATTTTCTTCTGGCTTTGTAAGTATCAGGATTCTTTTTCTGCTTTGTCTCTCTTGTTCGGCAACTTCATCCCATCGTGTGTTGATTTTTTCAAATAGTTCCTTAGGAATAATCGATCTTAATTCACTCAAAAATCTTATGTATTTATGAAAGTGAAACACTATAACATCTTCTACAATTTTCTTATCTTCTTCCGACCATTTTTGTATTTGATTTCATGTATCTTACTGATAGTTCCATAATTTCTTATTCCATTTTCTATATCCATAACTGTTCTTGAAATTCTTACTTTTGATGGTTCTATCTTGGGTTTAAGTTCATTTTTATTCCTTCTTGTCCTTGTGCTTCCTTTTACTGTTGATTGATTTCTTCTATTTCTCCTTGGTATAGTTTTTACTTTTCTGGATCTTGTTCTCTTTGCCAGTGGTAGCTCTTCTTTAGCTTCTTTTTTGGTAGCTTGTCTCATTTTACCTAACTTGTTCTTGATCTTGGCATATTTTTTTGGTACTATGTTTGGTTTTTGTCTTCTCATTGTACTATTGCTTTATTCCTTTGATTTCTTCTCATCTCATGTTATCGAATTGTATACTTCTTCATAGGTTCCAAACTGATTACATTCCATGTCCTTAGGTTGACTCAACAGTTGCTCAATACTTGTTATAAGTTTATTCTCTTTTGTTTCATATCCAAATGGTTGTAACCAAGATATCCATGGCTCGACTTCTTTGATTATACATGAATGTGTGCTAACTAGAAAAAATATGTCTTTCTTGTAATTTTCAATGATATGAGGTGGTATCTAATATATGTCATACATTGTTCCTTGAAATTCTTTGAAATAACTCCACATTATTGTATTGTAATTACTTCTCAATTGTTCAATGTACTTATTAATATGATGTATAACTAGTTCACTCAATATCCAATTTGCTTTATCGATGCCTGGAAAATAATTTTGTATATAGAAAAATATACGTACTAGTAGTGCTCCAAACTTTAATCCTCATTTCTTGATTTTTCATAAATTTACCATTAGTTTATTCTGCATCATTTCTAGTAAATCATATATATTACCTTCAGTAGCAATCTCATATGCAACTTGTCGTGCTCCTCCTGATATATTGTCTAATTGATTTTCTTGATAGATATTGTAGCCAATAATCATTGATGCAAATCTCATTTCCTTATCCAAATTGTTTCTCACAACAAAAGTTTTCTGATCTTGCTTGTACCTGACCAAACCTTCAATTTGTCTCTTAGGATCTAACTCTTTTATACATTTTCTCCCATTAGTTGATAATCATGTGACTGTACTGATAATTTCCTTTGTGATTTTGATTCATCTTTCTCCTTCCAGCCATATGTAGTCTCCATGTATTCGACTCAATACACACTTGATCCACTCAGCTTTAAAATTCTTTGGCATGTGCATGATGTGTATTCATCCTTTTGTTTCTAGGTGCCCATACTCATCATTCAAAATTCCTTCCTCTCTGTATAGTTCCTGGTAGGTTGTCTTTATATCTTCATCACCAATTTCAATTTGTTTGTACTGAATAAATGATCTTACATCTTATGTCAACATGGCTTTGCATGGTATTCAGGATAATGCTCCAATTCCGCTCGCATTTATGATTTTCAAAGTACTTAACTGATATTTTGGTTCATCTTCTTTTGATCTATTAACTAACACCATTCTCTTTATCATTGTGATTTTACTATATTCCTTCGCATATCCAATATTTTGAGTGTCTAGGATTTGTAGTTCAATCAATCTGTCTGAATGTTTTCTATAAAATGAATTAGCATAATACACAACAATATTTTCTTAGGCTTTGATCTTCGTAGTGAATTTTTAGAATGTAACTATTTCATGATAAGTGTCATTATATATAATGACAAGGTGTCTAACTGCTATTGTACTAAAACATTTATTGTAGGTCGACATTAGCTTTTATATCGATAGTGATCTTAGTTCATCGATAATAATCTCATACTTAATACCTTTTCATCATCTTTTCTATCATTGGATCTATTTTATGCTCTTGAATATTTCAGCTCAGAATTTGATTTAAGGGACTTCTTAAATATTTAAATAAAATTATATGTCCCTAATCATTTACTTACTTTCTTATTTGGTAGATGAATTCCCTATGTCATCTGACACAAGGTCTTCCATTGATGTTGCACCATCTTCTTTCTTTCTCTAGATCTTCTTCATTTCCCCTCTGACTTGATCTTTATTTATGATTATTTCTCCTTTAGTGTCATTGGTGGTGGTGTATCGATATCTATAGTAGTAGGCAACATGACCAAACTTTGAGCAAATATAACATTGCAGTGCAAATGGTCTCCATGCTTTAGTTCTTGCTTCATCACTTTCTTTTTTGCATTCTAATGCTAGATGTCCAAGTTTTCCATAGTTAAAACATGTAACATAATTGTTTGTTTCTCTTCTCCAATAATAAATTGATTTCCTTGTTTTCCATATCTTAGTTAGACATTCTTCATCTTTGTGTCCATAGTGATTACATTTGTAGCAATATCCATAGAAGTTTTTCTCAAATGTTCTATTAATAGTTTCAAATCTACACTCAATAAATTTATGACCAAACTTGTTGCAATTATAGTAGTAACCATTAAAGAATGTTCTTTTAGGAATGCTCACGTGTTTTCTTCTACATATATTTGTAGTATGACCATATTTTCCATAATTATATCAAGCAGGCTTGTAGGGTTTCTTACCTTGTGTATCATTGCATTCTTCAGAGGTTTGTTGTCTAGATTTTGATGATTCTTTGATCTCCATTATGTTGTTACCAATATACCCCAGTCTAGTAGTGTCACCTAGTTTCTTTGATTTTCAAGCATTCATTAGTTTTCTGCATTGTTTGTTCGAACTTTGTGAGTATATAATTGACTTCTTTTTCAACTTTCAAATTATTTTTCAGATCTTCATTTTCTTGCTTCATCTTCTGATTCTCTTCTTTTAGTTATTGAATCCTATCACTTATACATTTTATCATGTCATTTCTTGCTTGGACTTCTTCTATTTGTACTTGTAGGAGTATGTCTTTGTCTCTGATTATTTCTTCAACATTTCTCTTCTCGGTTTCAATAGTTTCTTTTGCACTTCGACAGTCCTCATTCTTTCCAATACTTTTGTCATTCTCAAAGCTTGAATTTCATGTTCTTTTTTCATTTGACCAATTTCTTCAAGTAATTCATTATTCCTTTTTAATAGGTCTTGTATAGCTGCATCAGCTTGCTTAGAATTGATATTGTCTTTGGATAGTTTGTCAAGGTCATCAAGGCTCATTCGTAGTCTTTCTGTCATCTCCTTTATTTTTGCAAATGATGTCTTTATCTTACTCTTCAGATCATATATCTATTCATTAGAATCCTCTTGGGCTTCCTCTGAATCTCTCTGATACATGTAACTTCCCATCATTCTAGATCTACTCTCAAGATGTTAAACTTTCCTCTAGAGAACCAAGAGCTTTGATACCAATTTTTGGAAAGTTCTAGGTAGGGTACTAAGATAGGCGAGTGAATTAGTATCATAGATATTTCACACTTATTCAACTTTCTAAACATAAATCGATAGCCAATAAATTACTTATACCAATAACTATTTTGTCTTTTATGTTGGATTGTGGAGAGGGGGGTGAATTAGTAATCCCTGAATCCAAATACCTATACACTTTTCTCTAATTAACTCGGTAGTAGCTCGGTAAAACAAACTTCATTATTTACCGACAATTGTAAATAAACTATAACAATCAATAAATCATTCACACAAATCATCCATCACATGTAACACTAGTATTTAATGTGGAAACCCAGCTTTGAGAAAAACCGCCATGGGACTTATCACCCACTAAGAAAATACTATTCTAAAGTATGCCTGGTTAAGAGCCAATCTGGTTAAAGATTACAATGCACACAGCTAGGTGTGACCTGATTAAGGTATTTACCTTAGATCTATTAAGATATTCACCCTGTTAGGATTGGCCTTGTTAGAGGGCTTCAAACACTCTTTAGAATGTTATCTTTTTCAAGGATTTTACAATAAGACTATTAAGTCCACTTTGTGAAGAGATTTCTCTGTTACAAATGTTAGTAAGTAACAATAAATAAATTGACCTATAAATTTCCAAATATCTTTTCTCAATTAGATCCTTTATGTTCTCTTCACTCTTCACTTCAATTCTTCATTATCCTCTAGCTTCAACACTTCATCAGGTCCTTCTTTTCCACTTGGAATCTCTATGTGCCTTCTTCACTGTATCAGTCGGTGACCCTTCAACTATTCAATTTTCCAGCCATTTGTTCATACAAATCCATACTTTATGTAGACATTTTTTTCCTCTTAATCTCCTCTATTATGTTTTCCTTTGATCAATCTTAACCATCCATTTCATTATGCCTTGAATCTGGATCTTGGTAACACGTTTTCTTTTCACCTAGGAACTTTAACTTTTCTTGAAACTTGTTCCATATTTTTTTGTCATTTAGATCTTTCCATAGATATTCACGTTGAATTTTCCTATTTTTAGATCTCTTGTAACTAACTCTCCTTGTCATCATGTTCATCCAACTCATCATAGCTAATCATTAAATGTCGATTCAATACTTATTTAATATTTTTTCCTCATTCGGTGTGCATTTATATTTCGGTTAACTTCACTCAGTGCCTAAACCTTTCTTTGTTGTTTGGTTCCTTTTCCTTTACTAAGTTACTTCCTTTTACCTTTACCTTTACCGAGTGACATATCCGGCTCAGTAGCCAAAACAACTTAACTTACCAACTTGACAAATCTTCATCACCATGCTTTACCAACTTAACATAATCATATGTTAGGTAGAAAAAAATTATATCAACATAATCTAATCATTGCCCAATCTGTATCAGTTTCCCATTTAAGTTCTTCAACTTCACAACATCTCATTTCTTCTTCTTCTTAACTCATTAAACTTATATCATTACCAAATGATATGGAAACATAATATAAACCAAAAATCAATTGCTTGACATCAATGACAAGACAACAACTGATCTAACCTTTCTACTATCATGTATTCCTCTTATCTTGGTTAGTCTTCATCATCATCACCATCAGATAATCAATCTTCAACATTACTATTAGGTACAGTAACATTTTACTAATAGCTATTGTGATGTTTAACTGATAACTGATTACATGCAAATTAAAAATACAACACATAAACATACAAACACTTAACACAATATTTTGATATCGTAGAAAACCCTTGGTCAAAAGGAAAAAATACGGTGGGGATGATACCCACAACTCATCACTATAGTAATAAGGTTCCCAATTAGGAGCTTACATAAGTGTCATCTTTTGAATGACTTCACCCTATTAGGAATGTCTAATACCATGTTAGGAGTATTGAAATTTTTGGTAAAGACTACTATGTTAAGAAATTTTATCCCACTTATACAGTGTTCACCCTATTAAAGGATTTACAATAAGTTCCTAAATAGAACTTCTAAGTCCATTTAGAGACTACCCGGTTAAGAGATTTCACAATCTTGCTACTAAACTTGTTAGGAATAAATCAACAAGAAATTTGACTTGTAGATGCTTTCTCCAAAAGCTTTCAAGATCATGTTTTTCCCTTCTTCTCTTATCTGCTTTCTCATCTATGTCGATAACACATCTCTTCACTTCTATTCACTTCCTCTGATTTGTATCTTTGTATATCTGTTTGCATTCATATTCATCCACCAATATAGTTGACCTTTGTCTTAGATCTCCTCTTATAGTTGGTTGCCCTAATTAGGGTTTCTTGATCTTCCATAAACTATTTTTCTAATTTGATGTTGTCCTCATTCGTAACCTTTTCTTTCTTTCCACCGCTAGCTCTTTTTGATAAGCCTTCCTTTATGTCGATAACACTTTTCATTTCCAATAACACTTCCCGATAGCATCTATGTCAATATGTCTTTCCCTTCTTCATCTCTATACTTAATGTTATTTGCCAGCAATGACAATCTTATCAAAATCATCATTGATTGTTTATTAATTGTCTATCAAGGATTTTGTCAAGTAACAAGTAGATGTGGATGAGGTTGTAATGCCCCACCAGGGAACCTAAAAGAAGTTAACCTAAAATATGTTACTAATTTTACAAAATAATTTTCTTTCCTTAAAATTTTACAAACAATAATGAATAACAAAGTGGAAGCAATAACACAAAGTCAGTACATACTCATTTACACAACTCATTTACAAATTAAAAATCTCAAGGGTTCCATGATATAGAATTAGCGAAACTAAGTACAATAATTACTATCCATAAAGAATAATAAATACATCATCTCATAAATAAATACACACATACAATTGATACCATAAGGTATACATGATAACCAACATCTATTGCACAAGTCACAGGGTATGTAATTATAATCCAAGTAGAAGGTATATATACAATAAAAGTAGAATAAAAGTATGGGTGAGGCACACTTATCTTATTAATATATTTTAAACCCCAATTAATGTTTGATATTATCATTTTATTAAGTTACTTACAATAAGTGATTTTGGCATGGCCACTTTTGGGCCCTGACACTTATTGTAAGCCTCCCCCATCTATACACCTAGATAACCAACCCTAAGCTTATAAAATCAAGTAACAAAATAGTGATCATGAATTTCCAGTTCCATGCAAACATAAGGAACGTACTCTGGTTCTCAAAACCATGATATCACAAAAGCACTCGCAAGGTGACTTCAAAACACGAGCTTAAGACAATAAGGTTAGGTAAAGGAATTTGAACCAATACATCACATAGAACAAAAATAGACACGTAAGTATCAATAGAAAAATATCCCAAAGCCTCTGGTACCATATTCCTAAAATCCAAGGTAGATTTCTCAATTACCACTATAAGCAAGACATGAAATTCAGTTGCAAACAAGTCATCTCATAAGTCTAAATTATTCAAATCAACTTCTAGGTCTAATTTGACTATAGTTGTATAGTCTCAATTTTCATTATTATACAAGTAAAATATTTACAATGAGAAAACTACAATTATCATAATATCCTAATTTAAAATTACTAATTTTCTTAACTATTAATTAATAAATGCATTAATTAATAATTAACCTTATCCCTAAATATCAATTAATAGTATAACATATTAATTAATATTAAAACCAATTTTTTAAACAAAAATCAAATATTGAATAATTTAATAATAAAATAAAATTTAATTTAATTAAAAACATACTTAAAATATTATATAGATATATAACTATATATTATTATTATATATTAATATATTTAAAACCAAAAGAATTCAAAAGTTTCATAGGGTAAAACATGGGTCCCACCCCCTGGTTGCCACCACTGTAGATCTCTATAGTTTTGTTGACCATTAGTGTTTCACACTTAGTCATATATCTAGGCAATGATGGTCGGTCATCACTGCAATTGAGTCATTTTGTAAAGGCTGAGTTTTGTATTGTATATTTACCGAGTAGTAGTACTGTCGAGTAAAGTCATGGTCACTATGTTTGTAATATGCCAAGAGTATAGTTATTGTCGAGTTACATATATCAATGATTATCGAGTGACAAAGAAAGATGCCGAGTATAGTTAATGCTGAGTGCCAGGAATAACTTTTGCTGAGTTAGCCAGAATTGACATACAAGTTTGGAATGGCACAATGATCGAGGTAAACCATTTTTGGTGATAATAATGTTTTGTATTTTGTCTATTGAGGTAATTACGGAGGTAATTACACATCCATATTATTATCATTGATCCCTATGTAAAACCTAGAGCCAATCAAAAAATTGTATAGTTTAGGTGGCAATAGAAATAAATCTGAATCGTAGATCTTGAAGCGGTAAAACATTTTTGTTGTTATATAAGGGCAAGATCTAGATCAGAGAATAGTGTGTGTGAATCTGAGAGATAAGATTGAATTAGTATGAGAAGATGATTAGAGAAGTATATTCAGAATAGCAAAGTATTCAGACAGAGTTCAGTGATCGAGCTAAGCAGTGAAAGGACATAATTAAGAAAGATCAAATAGAAGAGATCAAAATATAAAGTAAAGAGGAGATCTGTAATCTACATACTAGTGCAAACTGAAAGATCAGGTACTAAGACATTTTGACTAGTGTATCAAGGTAAATCTCTTAATCGAGTAGTCTTAGCAGACTTTTTGTAAATCTCTTTACCGAGTGCTTACTTTATTGTAAGTTTATAAATCCTTTAACAAGGTAGACTATACAAGTCTTTTAGCTTTTGACCGAGCAGACCTTTCACAGGGTAGATCATGATTTGATCACATTTTGTAAGCCTTAACAGGCAAAACTTATTACTGCAGTAGTGAAGATTTGTGGGTGTCATCCCCACCCCAGTTTTACCTTTCAAGGGTTTTTGGGTTACCAAAATTATGGTGTTATGAGTGATTTCATATATGCTGCTTTATATGTTTTTTTACTTACAATGATCAAGTTTTGTTTTATCATGCATAAGGTTTTATCAGCTCAAAAAGAAAAAGTAGGTAATATCTGATTCACCCCCCCCCCTCTCAGTATTACTTTCCCACTTATATTTCCAACAATTGGTATCAGAGCAGCAAGGTTTCTCCTAAGGAAGTCTAACCACTTGAGGAAAAAGATCTTAAAATGGAAGCTTATAAACTAGGGAAGATCATAGAGAATCAAAAGATTAAAGTACAATTGGCATTATAGCAACTCGAAGTAGCCAGTGGAGAATTGAAGAAATCCTTGAGCAAAAGAAGAGAGATTGCAATTCAACAAAATGAGCCACAATACAAGGAGGAAGATATCTCTGGACTATTTGACAATGGTAACTCTGTTGAGAGTGATAAAGCTATAAAAGAACTACTGGAGAAAAATACCATACTGAATGATGACATCAGAACTCTAAGGAGAGAACAAGAAATTCAATCTGTCAGACTTCGTGAATTAGTGGAACAGAAAAAGAAAGTTGAAGATGATAAGACAATGGCTAAGGAAGACAAAAGACAAATTGCAATCAGGCTAGATGAAAGAACAAGTGACATGCAAAGGTTGACTACTAATAATCAACTAGACATGGTAAATCAGTTACTGATGGTTAATCAGGAATTGGGTAGGAAAGATATGGAAATCAATCAATTAAGGTCTAAAAATGATCAGTTGAAACATGATTTGAGAACTAAAAAAGAGATCAATGAAATGATGAATAAACCCAATGAAGCTGCAAAATATTTTGAAGAGCTGTTAAGATCACCTAGAAGATCCGTTGATAGATCTGGACTTGGACTAAATGAACATTCATCTACTAAAGAAGGAGAATCATCAATGAATGGAGAACAAAAGATTGCTAAACCAAAGAACACCAAGCCCACTTGTCATCACTGTAGAAAGCTAGGACATCCAACCAACATATGCAGAATAAAATAGGGTAAGTCTGATTCTAAACCTAAGTTTAATGGACATTGTTTTAACTACAAAAAGCATGGACATCAAGCACATGAATGTAGATCTAAGGCTAGCAATTCATCCACCTCACCTAAGTTTCAAGGAAGTTGTTTCAATTGTCAAAAATATGGCCACAAAGCATTTGAATGTAGATCTAGACCAAGGTGGTCATCAAATGAGCAAACAAAGCTAGTCACAAAGCACAACTATTACAATTGGGATTACAACACTTGGTATAATTGCCATTATTGTGGTAAGTATGGAAACATTGGAGATAATTGCATGAAGACTCACTTTAGAGGCAAATCTAAAAGCTAGATGAATGGAAGCATGGTTTGTTACAAGTGTAACAAGGTTGGTCACTTAAAGAAAGATTTTAGATCACCTATGCCGAGCAATGATGATAATCAAAATAAAGGGATCCATGAGAAACTGAAGAGTCAGATGGAAAAGACATGGAGGAAGAAAGAAGAAGAAAAATCAAGCGAAGCTAGCACATCTACGATCACCCAATCCAATGGATTAGGTGATCACACTTCTTCTAATTAAGCTTGAAAGGTATGTTCAGAACTGAGTCTTGCAAAGCCTTATCTTTTATCAGTTCCTAACATAGAAATGAGAAAAAGTCCACATTAGCATAGATAAAGATGCATTAGGACATATGTGAGCAAAATAGAAAATTTCATTTTTTATGCCGAGCATCAGTGTCAATGACCGAGTTATCAATGTATGTCAAGCACCTACTATGGCCGAAATGCTATGTACACTGAGTTCTATCACAACGGTTATATCAACCGAGCTCGTGAGTTTGTCGAGACAGTTGTAATTTACCTAAATCTATATGGAGCATTTATGAGGCCCTAATCCTATTTTTTTAGATTCTATAAAGTGGAAAGTTGCCGTTAATTTCATTTCACCAGGCTATTCAAGATTTCAAAGAGTGACTTAGAGTTTGTGCAACTAGATTAAGCAAAGCGATTCTGAATTTTTCAGCCTGTCATCGGCAAAATTCATCTATAGGGTTATTAACAAAAAGGTACTTTATCGAGCAAAATATTTTCTTTTCAAAAATTATAGTTTAAAATGGCATCATCTTCATCCGCACCAGTCAAGAAACAAGGGATGGAAGTTTTCAATGTGCAACTTGTAAGGAACGAAGTTTGCAAACCGAGGGTATTCAAGGCAATATCTGAAAGTGTTGTCAAAGGAGATTTGAATGGAGCCCTATCTTCTATTCTGGAGAATGTGTTACTAATGAACGACGTTAGGTCTTGCTATATGTGTAAAATTGGAGAAATTGGTGATTATGAGATCAGGGAAGCATATGACAAATTATGTGTCAACAGAGTGCTAAAGCTGGAACATAAGGTTGTTGTCAATCAAGGGTTAGTGCATGCCCTAAATTTCCCATAAAATTTCAAAGTGGAATGGATAAAGATTGTTTTGGGTCGAGTACACGACATGTAGTTATGGTTGGAAGATGAACCAGTGAAGATCACAAAGGAAATGATACACAAAGTCACTAGGTACCCTACAATTGACGGAAAGAGAATGATGAAATGCACAGGAAAAGAGGATATTCAAGCAAACACCCAGGCAGTTTGGAAAAAATGCGGAATGACAATTTCCACCATCACTGATCTAAAAATTGACTTCATTGTTAGAGTCATCTCGCACAAGTTTTATCAATCCAATCGGTTGGATAGTGTCCCCTGTATGGCAATGGACCAGGCATGGAAGATAATTAAGAAAGGGCACACATATGACCTTGCCGAGCTCCAGCTAACTCAACTTGCTGAGAACTTGAACTCCATCCAGACGGTGAAGAACTCTATGTGTAAGTTTAGTTCCCTACTGATCTGTATATTCTTTTATGTCAAGAAGTGTTTTCCTACACATGGTGATGTAACATGGGATAAGAAGAAGCCCATCACTGTTCAAATAAATGATTTTATAAACCAGATTGGTGATGATTTTGAAGGGATAATGGATAATTATTTCATTGAGTTTAAGAAGAAGATGAGAAATAGGACTAGAGTCCATGTGTCTTTGATTGAGAAATACAATAAAGATATATGTTTTCTGGTAGACACAAACTTTACTTATCCATAGGCAGTCCTACCTAGGGTTTCATGGTTAATGCCATTACCCTATGAACTCAACATAGATGAAGCTACTGTTGCAATCACAATCCTCTTAGCTGAGGAAATTGATACTAAGGCACCTTACTTTGGCACATTTGAAGAAGCCAAATCCAAAATCTCTTTGGGATTATTGGCTGCCACCACTGAGAGGAAAAGAAAGAAGATAGTGAAAAATATGGAAGAGTATGTTAAAGAATCTGAGAAGGATGCACCACTAGAGTTGACCCAAGGATTGGGAGAAGATGAAAAGAGTGCAACTAGTGGTAGTGAGAAAGAAGAAGAAGAAGAGAAGAAACTAGTAATTGCCGAGTCCCCACCAAAGAGAAGAGTGTTGAAATGTAAAGTGTCAGAGACACCATCACTAAGGCCTCAGACTAGAAGAACTACTACTGACACTCCTAAGATGCCTCCTACATCTGCAAAGTGAAAAGCCACCCAACCCAAGGCAGTTCCGACTAAGATTGTGAAGAAGCCAAGAAGGAAACTTGTTCTAACACAAGATGATGAAGAAACTAAAAGTGATGAAGCAATTAAGGGGAAGGCTACACAATAAGGTACACATCAACTCACTATTGATGAATTATGCCTTAAGATTACTAGCACAGCTGTAGTAGATGAGGTAAAAAGATTAAAGTTTGGAAAAATGAGCATTGGAGATAAAGAGAAAGTTGAGGATGCTATTCTTGAAATGCTATGCATTTTCAAGATGCTGCCCATTGAAATTGAAAATAGCATTCCAAAGGAATTATGCAACAGGGTCGCACAGAAATGGGAGTATGCTCTGCAAATAGAGAAATAAATAAGGGAGAGTACATTAGCACAAGTTGAATCCACTCTCACCCTGGCTAACATCAAAAAGACAATTGAGAAATACAGAGGCAAGTTTGATCCTAAACTTAGAGCCTATCTTATTCTTCAACACAAGGTTGAAGATGTTGTACAAGAAAATTTAAAAATTTGGAAGGTATTGTATGCATTGTTAACCACCCAGGATGAAGAAAAGGATGAAGAAAAGGTTGAAGGAAAGAATGAAGGGAAAGATGCTACCACTTCAATAGTTGTTGAACTTGCCACCAAACAAAATAAAATATAGACTGATACTCCTAAGGAAGTGAAATCACATGATACTTTTGAGGTTCACATTGTTGACATATCGAAGGAGAGCCCCATTAAGAATTCATTCTTAACTGAGGATGATTTAAAGAATACGAAAGCAACTGACACACCCCTGCCAAGTAGCAACACTGTACTGTTGCAAGTCATGGATTATCCCACCATTATGAGCACACAATCTGCTGATGAGAATCCTACTCTACCTTGAGTTGCTACTGTTGATAAGTTAGTCAGTAAAAGTCTTACTAAGGAACCCATCAAGTCGATACCACTAACTTAATCTATCGAGGAAGAAGACAAAGTAGAAGACAAAATTCAAAGTCCTCCTAAGGCAAAACACAGCACAGAAGAACAAGGAATCAAATTAGATGAACAAGCTGTTAGTCCTCATGCCAAGGAGAAGGAGAAAGGAGAAGAAAACATGAAAGGAAAATTCATTGAAGAACAAGAGCCAAAGGAACAAGAGGCAATCAAAGCTCTTGTACAGATGCTAGTGGAAGCACCCCACCGAGAATACAAACAGAGAAAGATATGGTAACAATTGATGAAGTAATTGTTATTCCTAAATGGGATACATATAACCTTTCTTATGAGCAACTGCAGATAATGAAATATTTTCTGACAAGAAAAAGTAGGCAAGCCGAACTCCGAAGAGAGCATCAGCAAAAATAGGTTCTTCATGAAATCAAAGACATATTTAATGAAGTATATGACTTATTAGATGTAAATAGTTTCATTCCCATATTGGAAAAACTTGCACACATTGTTCATAAAGTCAATAATGAAGTTAGTTGTGCAAGTGATAAGTTATTTGAATGGTCTGAACGAAGGTTTGAGACCAAAATGCTAGAAAATATATCTACTGAGATAGTAGTAAAACAGGTTGAGCTGTCCAATTTGGTAAAGGAGACCGAGGGATTAGTTGTGAACAAACAGTCTCTATTGGCCAAAATATGTAATGTTGAACTATTCACAGATGAGAATCAATGATTACTTGATACTCTCAAGAAAGAGATTAAAGCTACAAGTCAGTCCTTGACCTTGGATGCAAACACCAGTGCTGGACATTATGTAAAAATCATGCAAACACAAGGTAAGTTAGCCGAGCTGATGGCTAATGATGGCAAGATTCATTCTTGCCTACTCTCTATTCAAACCGTTTTGACTCCGCATCTGGAGTCTATACAGAGAAAATTAGCAAAGGCTAAAGCATTGATCCAAAGTGATCCACATTTGTCCACAATCGAGAGTCTTATCAGTTTAGCTGCTGATTTAGAAGTGTAGACAGAAGTCTTGAACCTTGCTTCAACTACTTGGACAGATGCACTCTACATGATCACAGTGTTGCATAAACCATTTCTTGAGAAAATTTGTGAGCTACCTACTAATGATGAAATTCATCATGTCAAAAATAAGGGGGAATCATCATGACACGAGTACAGACAGGGATAGGTAACAAAATTTTGAATGTATATATATATCTCAGGGGGAGTATTAGGCTAGTACAAACATACTTTTGTAATTGTAAATACGAAGGTCATGACAAAGTTTTTTTTACACTAATGTCAAAGGGGGAGATTGTAGATCTCTATAGCTTTGTTGACCATTAGTGTTTCACACTTAGCCATATATCTAGGCAATGATGGTCGGTCATCACTGCGACCGAGTCATTTTGTAAAGGCCGAGTTTTGTATTGTATATTTGCCAAGCAATAGTACTGCCAAGTAAAGTCATGGTCACTATGTTTGTAATATGCCGAGAGTATAGTTATTGCCGAGTTACATATATCAATGATTACCGAGTGATAGAGAAGGATGCCAAGTACAGTTAATCCTGAGTGCTAGGAATAACTTTTGCCGAGTTAGCCAGAATTGACATACAAGTTTGGAATGGCACAATGATCGAGGTAAACCATTTTTGGTGATAATAATGTTTTGTATTTTGTCTATTGAGGTAATTACAGAGGTAATTACACATCCATATTATTATCATTGATCCCTATGTAAAATCTAGAGCCAATAAAAAAATTGTATAGTTTAGGCAGTAATAGAAATAAATCTAAACTGTAGATCTTGAAGCAGTAAAACATTTTTGTTGTTATATAAGGGCAAGATCTAGATCAGAGAATAGTGTGTGTGAATCAAAGAGATAAGATTGAATTAGTATGAGAAGATGATCAGAGAAGTATATTTAGAATAGCGAAGTATTCAGACAGAGTTCAGTGACCGAGCTAAGCAGTGAAAGGACAGAATTAAGAAAGATCAGATAGAAGAGATCAAAATATAAAGTAACGAGGAGATCTGTAATCTACATACTAGTGCAAACTGAAAGATCAGGTACTGAGACATTTTGACCAGTGTATCAGGGTAAATCTCTTAACCAAGTAGTCTTAGCAGACTTTTTGTAAATCTCTTTACCAAGTGCTTACTTTATTGTAAGTTTATAAATCCTTTAACAAGGTAGACTATACAAGTCTTTTAGCTTTTGACCGAGCAGACCTTTCACAAGGTAGATCATGATTTGATCACATTTTGTAAGCCTTAATAGGCAAAACTTATTACTGCAGTAGTGAAGATTTGTGGGTGTCATCCCCACCCCAATTTTACCTTTCAAGGGTTTCTGGGATACCAAAATTATGGTGTTATGAGTGATTTCATATATGCTTCTTTATATGTTTTGTTGCTTACAATGATTAAGTTTTGTTTTATCATGCATAAGGTTTTATCAGCTCAAAAAGAAAAAGTAGGTAATATCTGATTCACCCCCCCCCCTCTCAGTATTACTTTCCCACTTATATTTCCAACAACCACAACCTATGCTACAGTCGGCAACATAATTGTCTTGGGCAACGTAGTTGCGACGACAGCTTATGCTGTCGCGACAACTTAATGTTGTTGGGGGTGGGGAGGGGGTAAGAAAAACCCCCACCACCCTCATTTTAATTATTGTTTATTATTTATTTTATTTTTTTATTAATTCTTGTCAGAGATTTCTCTGATGCTAAAATAACAACCCCCATTTTTTATTATAAATTTTTTTCCATAGATGTTATATATTTTGAATTTCTGCTAAACAATTATGATTGGGTTTTCTAAACCAACAGGTGAAATTTTTTTATTTTTTTTAAAGGAGAGAGAGAAAACCTAATTTTTCTCTAATGAAAAATATTCAATAAATTTCAAAAAAATAAGTATTTTTATATACTATAAACCCTATTATGCTCATATGAAAATTTAAACCCCTATGCCCATATGCATAATAAAATACCAGATTACTCTTTCCGACAACAACACCCAGAAAAATAATCAAACCAAAACCCTCAACCAATAATTCCATATAAACAATCAATTTCAAAACCCTCATAAACCTGGCATACATGGTGCAAACAATCTTTAAAAAATGAACAATACATAGGTTTCAAACCCTACCTTAATTCCACTAGCTGATCTAGAACAATAAACAATCAAAATTCCAAAATACTCCAAGCTTTCAAATAATTCTTTAAACTCTAAAAGCCAAAACAAAAGTTGTAACCTGTGTGTAAAAAATAATGGCCAAAATACTCCTAATAAAGGAAACCTATTAAACCTAAGGTTTTCCAAAACTCATGCAAAAGCAAAAAAGAACTCAACCTTAAATTGAGTAAAAATAATTAATTTAATAAATAATTTGTGTTTTTGTCAATTCACTCAACTTTGAATTTACTTTTATTCCTTAATTTAATTTAATTGATTGTGCAACTAATTGCATAACAATAATAACTGCAAAGTAATATTCTCTTAACATGATATTAATTATGCAATTGATAATTAATTATCAATTAATTTAATTTTATCTTTAATTAAATTTTTAGATTTAATAATTAATTAAATCTTTTATTTTTTAATTAGACTTTTTAATTAAGTCTTTAATTAATTTTTATTAATTAAATATCCTCAGATTTAAATTTTCTATATTTAATAAGATTTAGTTATTAAACCACATAACTAATCTCAGTAAATTGCTTAACCATTTCACAAAAATCACACCAACCACATGACCAGCTAATGAACAAAAAAAAACATTTGAGCCTAATAATACAACAATCATGCTCAAGGAAAAAGGCTCATGAATTCACATTGTAATCACCTAAAATTGGTCTAGTAGAACTTGAGCCCCCTTTTGATCAAATCGTCTCTTTGGTAAGCATCATTGTGCAAAGTAACCCTTAAAATCCCCTTTGCATAATTAAATCAAAAAATTTATATCAAGCTTATACTATGGTCTATTTTCTAGAGCTTGCATATTTATTTAATTGCTAAAACATTACTTTTAATATAAAATTCCTACACTTTTATTAAAAGAACACATTCACATGTGTGCACATACTTAATCTTGATTAATTAGCAATTAAAAGGGATTTGTGCTTTCAAAAATGCTATTTTTTCTTATTCTACCTAACATTTCCCTTTTGCCTCATAATCCTCACCACTCATCTCTACCTAACCTTGCATCTCCTTGCATCTCCTTTTGCCTCTTCATCTCAATCACACATTCTTTTGCCTCTTAATCTCCACCCTTCATTCTTGAGGCAATTCTTTTAAAAGGAAGTTCTTCATTGGCTCAAGGGCCCATTCTCTTGCATTCTAGTTCCTAATCCTTAATCTTGCACTCTTTTTATTTTGCATTCTAGCTCTCTTGCATTTTTAAGAATAATCTTGTCATTTGAACTCTTAGCTTAGCTTCATTTCTAGTTACATTTTTTTTTGTTAATCTAGTTTATTTCTTGCATTGCTTCATAGATTTAGCTTTTGCATTCTCATTCTAGATTACTAATTGCTTGCATACATTCTTAGCTTAATCTCTCATTTCTAGCTTACATTCTTGCATCTTAGCTTCATTCTTAGCTTTGAATCTTCCATTTTGGAGTAGTCAAGTCACTAATCTTGTATGCCAATTTGATGAGCATTATGAGAAGGATTAAACTCACTTCAACTAGGAAGCTATGAGCCACTTCTTGAGATATCCTCTTCCATCGATTCTCTCAAGTGTAATGGTTCATAAAAGTGTGTCATGCTTTTGATCACACATCTTTGGCACCCATCGTGGGGCTTGATATTTATTTTTAGCTCCATTTCTTGCACTTTCAGTTATTTGTTGTCGCAAGTTCGACAATCTTATTTTTATAGGCTCAAAATTCATACGATATTTCTTAGTATACCCAGGTGACATTTCATTCTACTGCCAGGTGACACTCTACATTTCCTAAATTATCATTCTACTATATAGAGAAGTATCACCCAGACTTACTATGAAATATCACACAGCCTTTACAAGGTATATTGCTTGGCTCTGGAATGTCGTTATGCTTCTACAAGGTTTGTCGTACGATTTTTTGACAGATTGATTAGCTGTCATCCATAATTTATTTCTCTCACAGTCTAAGTCTAGGCCAAGATCACTTGATTTTTCTTGCATTTTCTTATTTCCCGGTCTTCTAACAGTGACTACTAAGTGATCTTGTAGGGCTATTACTTCATTTTTCATATTGTTTATTCCCTAACTTATGGTTTTGTAGGGTCTTTCTTATCAAAAAAGCTCCATATATTCATGCCTACTAACGTTTTGTGAAGTAGGACTCGCTTGTCAAAGACTTCATCTTGAAACTACTAATGTTTTGTCTTGTAGGTTGCCCCTGAGATACAAATAAACTATGTTTTCTTACATTTGATTTCTAGGCACCTAGCTTAACTAGAAGGCTTATTGTTTTGTGATTGTTGAGTAGTAGGAGAGTATGCTCGTTTCCTCTTAGAAAATTAGAAATCTAGACCTACTTGGTTGATCACTTGTAATTAGTCTTGGGTAAATGAACATGTGCTTGATGTGTTTGGAAGAAACTATGGAGTAGGAGACTATGCTCTTTTCCCATGGGAAAATCAGAATTCTAGACCTCCACTAGCTATCCATTTCTTTTCTTGTATTTACCTTTAGAGGGCCTACCAAAAAAGAAATCTTTTGGGAATGACCCAAGTGGGGAACAAGAAAAGATAACTACTCCACCCCACTATAATTAAAAGCTTCTTTCAATCCAAAGAGAGAGAAGACTTGGATACTTTCTATTCTCTATGCTTCTTCATGTGTAGGGCCTGGTTGCCTAAATCTTGCTAAGCAAGACTGTACTTGATTCGCTTGTAATCTTGTTTACAATATTACAAGGGGAATACATTCATTTTTTCTAGGGCTAAGAGGTCTAAATATTACTCATGATACTATGCATCTTGGGTTCTTGTAGGGATATAGGCCTTAATTCCACTTGTGGAACTACGAGGGGTGGTCATGAATAGAGGCCCTTACTAAAAACCTTAGGACTTGGAAGCTATCTTTTTTGGCCATGTGCTTTCTTTTGTTCAAGGATTGATCCAAGTGGACTTATCCCGGATCACCCCAAGACACTCACCATATGTAATCCCTTGGATGAAAAGTTTGGAAACTACAATTGAAGCAATTGTTGTATTGTCATTGATGTCAAACCTTAACTGGTAAGACTATTGCTATTTAAGAAAGTACTATATCTATTTGAGTGTTTCTAAGGGGATAGACAAGGTTGGTAACAACAACACCTAAGGAAAGGTTGAGTTATCATGATACTTCAATGAGTACTTGATTATGTGGCACAATGATAAGACAATGTATTGTTTATCTAAGTAAGAATGAAGACTATACTGGTAGGCTTAACTGAGAAAAATTGAAGAAATCTAGTTTAAGCCAAGTGTTGTTTGTGTCGACTGAGCTAGTGAGTGCCGAGTAAAGTCAGTGTTGACTGAACACCAGTTAATTGCCAAGGAAGACAGTGTTAGCTAAGGAAATAGTTTATGTGGTGACCGAGCTTTCCAGAGAAGACCGAGAAGTTGGACACAGTATTGACTGAGAGTCAGTATTTTGCATTTGATGAAGAATTCAGATTTCCAGCCGACATCATTGAATTCTTGGATTATGTAAAACATGTTGACTTTATTTATTGATTCTATGAAAGCATTTAATGCACTGTAAAATGTTTTATTGTAAATCTTTAAGAAGATTCAAGATATTTCTAAAAGGATAGCTGAAGAACATAATGTAGGATGGATTCAATGAATCTAACCTAACCCTAAGATCTATGAAGGAGATTAAGTGGCAAAAGATGTATTGACCTAACAGAGGTAGTATTAAGGAAACCTAAGCGAGAGGTTGAATGTAGAGAGAGAGAAGTAGATGCTAGAAGTGTTGTTGATGTTATTGATTGTCTAAGCAGAAAAGGCTGAAGGAGAAGTGTTGTGATTGCTTGAAGGGTTCCAAGCAGATCAGTGATGGAGATGGAAAAGATTCACAGTCAGTAAGCCATCATATGTGTATGGAATTGGATCTGATATTTGCAAAGTGAGTTGTATGTTTTTCAAATCAATATTACTGCTACTTTCTAACCATTGTAATAGTCAAAATCCTTTTAACAGAGGTTGACCTAACAGTCATAGGTATAAATCCTTTGAACAAGGTTGCATTCTAATGGAGTGTATGTAAGTCCTATAACAAGTCACACTTTTAACATAGTGGTTTAAATCCTTTAACCGGGTCACACTTGACAGTGTGTTTGTAACCTTTAACAAGGTTGGCTTTTCACCAAGCTCACTTCAGAAGAGTGAACATAATAGTAACATGTTACAAAGTGGTTTTTCCAAAATTGGGTTTCCATTATAAATCCTGGTGTTTATACTTGTGTGAATGTTTTGGTTTGAACATTTATGTGTTTTACAAGTTAGATGCTATTGGATAAGTGGACTGCACTGTTATATGTTTCTGTTATGCAATCACTAATGACCGAGTAGGTGTTGGTTATTAGATATGATTTGTTGAAGATTTTAAATATTGTTTTTATACATCTAGACCTAAGAACAATTGATTCACCCCCCCTCTCTATTGTTCTAAATCATATTAACAAAAAATCCATGACAAATCCAATATCACTTTGTGTGAGGCAAAGGGGTACCAAGTTGTGGGAAAAGGTTGGAACACTACTCGCTTGACCTTAGGTAGTTTTCTTGATGTGTCTTCTTGTGCTAAGACTTGTGAAAACATTTGTTGAATATACACTTGATAAACTTGAATATTGTTGCCCCTTACTAAGACTTCACATGTGCTTGTATCCACAAGGTTTCTTTGTCCCTTATTGGATTGTCTTACGACTATTATTTTCTCACTACATGCTTTCAAAATGAACCTTGGCTAAGAAATGCCCCAATTTTGTCAATCACTCTTGCAATCTTTGAATTAAACTATTGGTCTAAGCTTAAACATTGTCAACATTGCTTCTCACTTGCTATCCTCAACTCATCTTTTTATTTGGTACATTCTGACATGTTAGGAATTGCCTCTATCTATAAAAGATTACTTTGGTCTCTTGACTACATACTTGGCTAGTAGAATGCTCATTTTTCCACCATCTCTTTGATCAACTCTCTTGGATGCTATATCCAACCTCTTTTGTGTTCACAAGTGTCATACATAGGGATCTCCCCATAGCTTGGACATTTTTTCGCAAGTCATCTTTGTACACACTCAAATGGTGCACTTCTCTAAGTCATTATATCCAAGGGAATCCATGAATGAGATACCTTAGAAGGTGACCTAGAGCTCTCTATGCATGGAGTTGCAAGATTATTTGATTTGCTCTTAGCTAGAGCTATTAAGCTAATGACCTTGCTAGTCAACCACACAATGAGAGATTCAAATGAAGACAAGGGCAAGAATGCCAATATCCCCAAGAATCACTATGAAATGCAAATGCAAACTAGATTAAGATGAATATGCAAGCTAGAAATGAGAGGTGCAAGCTAAGCTATGGAAATGAAAGTACAAGATATGCTATGAAAGGAAAAATGCAAGTATTACCAAGCCTTCCTAGTTAAACTAGATGAGTTACTCTAAAGCTTGAAAGGAAATCTACACTATGAAAGCATAAACATGAAGCTACTATGCATGAATGAAACTAAGAATGGAATGTAGATGCAAAAGCCAAGAATACTCCAAATCTTCAAAAGCTCCAAAATGACCTAGAAAACCTGCAGCATAACATTAGCATAAAAGATTGATCATGCAAATGAGGAAGAGAGATCTTCTTTTATAGGAAGTGAGAAGGAATGGACCATGGAGATTAAGAGGCAAAAGATTTAATCAATGGTGGAGCATCAAAGAGGAGAAATCCATGTGCACAAATATCCTCCAATGATAAAATAAGAGTTGACTTTTGTGTCCATATGAGACAAAAAGTGCTTTTCTTCTTTTTATAAACTAGGAATAATGCTTTATTTGTGCAACTTGGGATAAGATAAAAAGTGGGGCCTTTTTATTTAATAAAAGGGCAGAAAATTCCTTTTAAATAAATAAAGACTTTAGGATAAAATGGTTAGCCCAAGACAAATAATTGAAAATGATAAAATAGGACTTGATCAAGGAAATTGATATAATTGATAAAATGCTGATTTTTGAAAATATTGATTCAGGGATTTGATAAATTGCTGAATGGGGGCCCAAACTCTAGGTGACCATTTTAGGGTGCATACAATCTTTACTTTATATCTCTCATACTATTACACTTTGTACAAGTTAACATCTTTACTTACCTAGCTTGAACATCAAGTCATCATAAGTCATCCTATTTGTCTTTTGACAATCTTCTTTCATGTCGGTCACAACTAGATCACATATTCATGAAGGAAAATAACCTAAAGCTATCTTTGACAGCTCAAATAAATAAGGTCCTATACTTTGTGGTTTCAAACCCTTTGCTAACATATCTAGCGAATCTACTCTATCCTCTCCTAGATTGGCACATATTATTTCTTACACTCCAATCATAGATGAACGAAGCAAGAGGATTGGGGAATTCCCAAAAAAACTAGGCAATAAACACTTTGGATAAAACAACCAAGAACCTCCCAACTCTAGACATGGTTCACAACATGACTCTAACACACTAGACATAGATCACATTACTCACAAGTTGGTGATTCAGATAATGAAATAACTGAGGAAGACATCCTATAATTTCAAAAAGATGAATGCTTACAAAGAATCATGAAGTTGATGCTAAGTCAAAATAAAGATCAATACTTCTTGCATCTAGCCTCACAAGGAGTTAAGCTACCATACAACTTTGATGTTGACAATATAATCAAGAAGGAAAAACCATCTGAACTAGAAATCATGAGAAAATAGATGGATGATATGATGAAGCATATGCAATGCTTAGAAAAAGAGAAAGAACAACCCATCACATCTTTCTCTCTTGAGGCTATTTGCTTAATTCCTTTCGACAAAGATCTATACATGTCACCTTTTCCTCTAAAGGTTTATTTTCCTAAATATGAAAAGTATTATGGTAGCAAAAACCATCATGATTTTAATCACCCAAAAATGGTCATTTAGACTATTAGCCCCTTTCTAGCATTATTTGCTAAATTCATCAATTGCTTATTCTTGATCAAATCCTGATTTTATCATTTATTCGATTATATTCTATGGATTAACCATTTTATCCTAAGTCTTTATTTAATTAAAAGGAATTCCCTCCCCTTTTATTAAATAAAAAGCCCCACTTACCTTTTATTCTAAGTTGCACAAATAAAGCATTATCCCTATTTAATAAATAAGAAGAAAAGACTTTTTGTCTCACATGGGGCACAAAAGTCAACACTTATTTCTCATTGGAGGAGACTTGTGCACAAGGATTTCTCCCACTTTCAAACTCTACCTTGATCAATTTTTTTTTCTCTTAATCTCCATGGTCCATTTATCTTTAAAAGGAGAGCTCTCTTCTCATTCTAGGATTCCTACTCTTGATGCTAATGTTGTGTTGCAGGTTTTCTTGGTGCCATTGGAGCTTTTGAAGAACTTGTTGCATTTTAGTCTTCATATTTGCATTGTAACTTAGTTTTCATGGAATTCTTAGCTTATTTTCTTTTCATGCTTTAGCTTAGTTCACATAGTTTAACTAATAATGGCTTGTAATACTCTTATTTCCATAGTCTAGTTGCATTCTTGCATTCTCATTCTAGTATAGCTTGTATTACATTTTTATTGTGATTCTTGAAGATATTGGCATCCTTGCCCTTGTCTCTTTGAATCTCTCATTGCATGGTTTACTAGCAAGGTTGCATGCTTAATAGCTCTAGTTGAGAGCCCTCTAAACACCCTTGCACTCCATGCCTAGGGAGCTCTAGGTCACTTTTCAAGGTTTCCAATCCATGGATGCCCTTGGAATCAATGGCTTAGAGAAGTGCACATTTTGAGTGTACATTTTTGGTGCCCACCATGGGGCAAAATATTGCATTTCTTGCCTCATTTTATTTTATTTTATTTTTCGGACGATTTTCGTGCATTGTCCATATTTCTGTGCATCTTTGTTACAGATCCTCGAGTGAAGTTTTGCTAGTATTAGCATTTATGCACGTGACAAAGGCATTTTCTTATGTGAGCCTATGTAATTTCTCACGTGGCCCTGTGTACTTCCTCACGCAAGCTTGTGTACTTTCTTGCATGACCCTATGTACTTTCTTGCACAGGCTTGTTTACTGTCTCGCGTGACATTTCTGATAGTAGAGATTTATTTGCAGGTTATACCTGGTTTTGTTGTACTAACCCTTGTGGGCCTAACAAGTTGTGCTTGTAGGTGTGCCCTAATTGCTTGCATAGTTTGCTAAAAGAATGCATGTCTAAGCTTCAAATGCACAAGGGCTACTAATCTTTCTTGCAGGGCTGCCCAAAGCATAAAAACCAAATAGCCCAGTGCTTGTTCTTTCTTTTCATTTTTAAGTGAGACATTATACTAGTTTATTTTCTTAGGCACTTAATATCTTGTCATTAGAGTCTTTTGGTGGTAGGAGAGTATGCTCTTCATCCTTGTGGTGAACCAGAAATCTTGACCCACCTCTAGATTTTGAAAGCAAGAGGGTTAATTGAACATTGCTTGGCATGTTTGGGAAAGGCTTTTGAGATAGGAGAGTATGCTCTTCACCCTTGTGGTGAACCAAAAATCTTGACTTTCAAAGGTTAATCCACTTCTTGTTTAGTCTAGAATCCTTTAGAGGGCCTACTCTTGAGCAATCAAGAGGAACGACCCAAGTGGAGACAAGCTAATACCCAGCTATTCCGACCCACTATAAACTCAAGGCTATCAAAGACACAAAACCTTGGTAGATGTAATACTTGTCTTCACTTAGTATGAGTACTTGTGGGATTGTGACCATGAGAAAAATGCTAAGAAAGAATACTTAAGGTAATCTTGTGGCCACAAGTTTCATTACTTGCCACAAGGTAAGGAGTCCCTTTAGGGAGCAAGAGGGGTATTGCAAAGGGAAGCCCTTATTACAAACCTTAGATAGAAGCTACCTGATTTTTCCGCTCAACATCTTGGTTCAAGGATCAATCCTAGTGGACTACCCAGATCACCCTAAGATTTTACACTCACCATCTGTGTTCCTTCGGTTGTGTCACTGGCACTTCCACGAAAAAGCCAATATCCATTGTGGGCAACCACTTTGTGTGAGGCAATGGGACATCAAGTGTGGGCTAAGTTGTTGATTATTAAGCCTTTGCCTTTCTAGGCTAGCAAGTGCTTAAATTTTCTTCGCTGTGATCTACCATGTAAATGTTCTTAAACATCAAACATCACAGTAGTGTTCATAGGACTTTTTTTTCTTTGATATCCCAAGTGCATGTCTTGGCAAGGTTTCTTTTTCCCTTGGTCAAGTGTTTTATGACATGTTTGATCCCTCACTATTTGCAAACCTATCTATTTTCTATTGTTACTACATTTCAAACTGAGAAATTGAACTTATCAAACTGCAACTTTGATCAAATTACCTTCAAAACTGGGTTTTACACATTCACTAGTCAAACATCGGGCGATACTAAACAATCATTGCACCACCTACCAGATTATTATAGTGTGATACTTCATTGCTGACCTTGTATCACCTGAACATTATACATTCTATCACATCAACTGCCTAGTTACTATCGCATTGTTGTGTGTGAAATATCATCTGGCCAAATTGTATCATCCTGCTATCCTGCAAACTATCGCATAGAATCATTTTATTGTCTCACTATTGTCTACAATCCAAAGCTATCAAATTTGAATCTTAGTTTATTACAGAGTGTCCTTTCCTACTCTTACCTGAATCTGGCCTATTATTTGCATGTTTAAGTTTTTTCTAGACTGAGAAAGATGAGCTAAAACTATTGGGTTTGAGCCTATCAAATGCTACTTTTGATCACTTGTTACACTACGGTTACCTCTCTAGCTATTTTTTAATCAAGCTTCTTGCTCATATCTCAGCTTGAGTCAATTGACTGCTGTAAATTCTTGATCACCTTTGACAAGCCATCTCTATTGTTCTATCTTGACAAGTGATCTTTATTGTCTTTGCTTATCTCAAAATCTAAGAAACTTTGCCTCGTTCTATTAGTTGAACAACATTTCTTTTCATGCCAGTTACAACTCGGTTTCAGTTTGAGCAAGGGAGTCACCCTCCATTCAACTATACACAATTACTCTCTACTACAAGATGCTCATGAGCACCAGTTGGTGACAATAGTTCTAGCCTAGAAAAATCTGAGGATTCCAAAGATCCCAAAGTCACCCCATGGTATAAAGGAGGCTTCCTTTTTTCTACATTCAAGACCCCCAAAAGCACGGATAGTGTCTCACTTACCATGACGGAACAAGATAAATATCACCATTTGAAAGAACACTTTGAGCAAGGAGACAACCAAGCACGCTTAGATAAAGAGCATAATAAAAGCATAATGGATGCTTCCAGGTGCATGGTTTCAAGAGGAATGTCTCATGGTCAAGCCGAGACTAGTGGTTATGAAAATAGACCTTTTTTTGGTACTAGTGGCAATCATGGTAACAATACGCCACCAAGGTCCCCTCCAAGATGAACTTTTTCCACACCTTCTTCACCTCCTAGACCTCCTCCCTCTCATCATGAGGAAGAGGCCAATGATTAGGTTTCTAGTGAAGAACTTATGAGGTTTGAACAAGATGAATCTTCCCAACATTTGATGCATAAACTTTAGGAGCGTAATGGAGATCAATACTTTCAATACATGAATTCTAGAGGATACAAGCTCCCTCCTGGTTATGATGTCCACCAAATCATTCAAGAAAGAGTGCCAACTAAGTATGAAATCCTTAGAGAGGAATTAAAATGAATGAATCAACATCTTTCTCAAGTTGCAATAGAAAAGGAACCTCCAAAAGTCTCTTTTGTAGAATCTATTTGTGCTCTTCCCTTTGATAGGAGTCTATACATGGTCCCATTTCCTAAGGATATTAAGGTTCCCAAATACAATAAGTATGATGGAAATGGTGATCCCCATGACCATGTGCATCATTTTTATGCTCTTAACATGGACTTTCTTTGAGAGGACACATATCTACTACAGTTGATCCCTAGGAGTTTAAGAGGACAAGCTCTGGAATGGTTTGCAAAATTGACACCCCCTCTTAAGATGTTTGATGATTTGGCTAGGTGTTTCACTCAATAGTATTCATACAACATTCAGTAGCCTATTACCATGATAGATCTAAGTGCTCTCAGGAAAAATCAAGGTGAATCATTTGCTACCTACTTGCAACATTGGAGGTCGTTATATTCTATATATCCTCATCAACTACCCGAGAGGGAAAAGATCAACATCTTTGTCAACACTCTCGTACCTGAATTATATTATGATCTAAGGAAACAACTATTTTCCTCTTTCAATGACATGGTTGAAAGTGCATACCATATTTAGGATGTTTCTACAAGGAAAGGGGATATTGTCATCAACAAAGATACCATAGGTAATGGAAAGGACAAATACAAACCCTGGAACAAAAACAAATATGTTGTCAATGATGGGGTTGTGGATGTTCCTAAAGCTAAAGAGCCCACTTTCCACCTCTCCAACTTTATCTACACAGCAAAACAACAAGAGGCTACAAACACTCAAAGTGCATCTAAACCTCAGTATGTAGACAAACCCAAGAAGTCATATCAACAACGAGTCTACACCAAGTTGGCTGAACCTTATGACGTGATTCTTAAGACCTTGGTTGCCAACAAGTATCTTATGCTTCTTGACAATTCTCATCCCTTCAATCCACCAGTTAAGCCTGATTGGTGGAAAGAGGATCATTTCTGCAATTACCATAGAAATAAGGGACACAACATCAATAAGTGTTTCAAGCTCAAAGATGCTATTCAAGATCTTATTGATGGAGGCATAGTTCTCATAGATGACTTGGTTAAGAATTTTGATCACAAGGCCTTCAAAACCCCTCTACCTGAGTATGAAAAGGGGGAGTCCTCTCAAGCGAACAAGAAAAATCATGATGCCAAGATCAATTATACATATACTAATGATGAGTATGTGATCAACATGGTAGAGCCCATTGAGGGTGTTTTCATGATAAGATCTCAAGGTAATAGTTACATCAATCATGATACGCCTAAGTTGTTCTTGCAGACACTTGATGGTTTATCTTCCCAAAGTGAGACACTGAATGCTGTTACTAGGGGGCAAAACAAAATCATCCTTCAAACTGCTCACGATCCCAAATAAGCCTCATCTTCTAAACAAGTGGCTCCTTCAGCCATATCTAGCTATGATCTTGTTCACCAATTGCAATGAACACTGGCCCAAATATCCATTTTTAGTTGGTTGAGCTATCCCCCTTGCACAAAGAGATCCTTGAAAAGGCTCTATGCACAGTGAATGTCCCTAATAACATTGATCCAGCTAGGTTCCAGGATATGGTCAATCATATCTCATCTCCTCACTATCTCTTATTTTTTGTAGAAGATGACACGTCCCTTAGTCACCCACATAATCTTGCTTTACATATCAAGGTCCAAGTCTACCATACTCGAGTCCACCAAGTCCTGATAGACAATAGTGCGGGGTTGAATATTGTTTCTTTTCATGTTGTGCAACAATTGGGATTGTTCAAATTTGTTGTAGATCCTAGGCAAAAGATCACTATAAAAGCATACAATGAAGTGGAAAGGTCTTCAAAGGGTCTTATTGTGCTGCTTGTCCGAGTGGGTCCTGTTTTGAAAGATATTGTGTTTCAAGTATTAGACATCCCACTCATATACAACATTCTTTTGGGTCATC
Source organism: Chamaecyparis obtusa (assembly GCA_027943335.1). Classification (NCBI taxonomy): domain Eukaryota; kingdom Viridiplantae; phylum Streptophyta; class Pinopsida; order Cupressales; family Cupressaceae; genus Chamaecyparis; species Chamaecyparis obtusa. The sequence goes on along the minus strand of BSBK01004744.1, from coordinate 689,937 downwards.
CTTGGATCCATGACATGAAAGTTGTTTCTTCTACCTACCATCAATGCATCAAATTCCCATACAATGGAGCTGAAATTGTGATTCCCAAGGATAATTCTATTGCTATTAATACTCTCACTACCACTAAAGTGTTTATCCCACACAATAAACCTTCTCATGATCCTAGTGTGTCCCTTATTGATGCTTAGTAGAAATTAAAAATGATGAGTATTGGTATGGGTGAAAACACATTGGATTCTATTGCTACTATGCCTATCTCTCCTAAGTCATATGGTAGACCTTGAGGCAAGGTGAAGCCTTCCGCTTCCACCATGATGGTTTTCAATACCTTTGTTCACTTGTCCATACCCTTAGAGGTAGAAAAAGAAGAACAAGTTCTTAGAGATTAGATCTATAAAGTGGAAGAAGATAGTACGACAGTTGCTACTCCCATCTCCCCTAGATGCTATGGTAAAGGCTACACATTTTTGCAACAAATGGGCTATCAAGGTCAAGGACCTTTAAGTAATAATGGACATGCTCTAGTTGAAATTTTGAGTCATACCGATGGTCGACACTCTAAGGATACCATGGGTCTAGGATATGGTGCCGAAGATGACCCCCCCCCCTGAATGTTTCAGAAATGCTCCTATGATTAGTGACTCAGATATAGATATGGATGAATCACCACTATACACTATGGCCCAAATGGGAGATGACCTCCCTTCTGCTTCACTCCTTTGGGGAGAAGAATGAATGCATAATGATGACACAACTGAAGCCTCTACATCTAGAGATGATGTATCTAATGAATTTGACCCTAGAGATAGACAACATAGAAATATTGCATGGTTACTAGAAAGAGAAGATCTCACAAATAATGACATGGGTGCCTCTACTTCTAGGTGTCCTAAACCTTCTTGGTGCAAACATCCTAGTAGAAGTTCAAAGATAGATTCAAATGAGTACGAATGGGACATTCTCTCAGACAGATCTTCCATAGTGGATATGGAAATTGATGTGATTCATACTTATAGTTCCCAACCCGACGTAGTTGATGAGTCTCACATAGGGTCTGACGAGTTCAATCCATGTATTTCTTTAGTGAACCGCACTGGTCCTTTTATGCCAAATCTAAATCTTGATACTTTTGGAGCATACTCTATAGGCTTGACTTATCTCATCACTAGAGACAATACCTATCACATCAATAACCTTGAACCTGTCACTTTGCTTCCTCTCATACACCGAGATCTCATAGATTGGTCCACCTAGGATCAAAGACCTACATTTCCTTCCTTCCAAAATGACTATGAGATCGCTTGTTACCTCAATGTTGTTGAACCGGTCACCTCTTCCACCAGCGAACCAGCAACAAATATGACAGAATCAGATATCAAGTACCTTAGTCATAAAATCAAAAGAAAAAAGAAATGGTTAGATGGAAAAAACCACATTGTGGTAGTGTCTAAACCCCAAAATAGTAAAAATAAAGACATATCTAAGGGTGAAAACCTCTTTGAGGCACCCGAGGATGAGGTACTTGGTAGTCTACCCAGCTACTTCCAAGATAGATCTTTAGTTCTGATAGAACCTACACAGCCAATCAACTTAGGGACAAAGGAGTCTCTTAAGATAATCCATGTAGCTCAGTCCCTCTTGGCAGAGGAGAAAGAACAATTTACCACATTTTTTCAGGAGAAAAAGATCAACTTTGCATGGACATATTCGGACATGTCTGGTTTGGACACTGATCTTATTATGCACCACCTCTCTAAAGCTCCAGAGGTAAAACCTGTCAAACAGAAACTCAGAAAGATGCATCCTCATGTGGCATTATTGGTTAAGGCTAAACTTGAGAAGCTTCTAAAAGCTAACTTCATAAGATATATTGACTACGCTGAATGGATTTCCAATATTGTTCCTATTCCCAAACATGATAAATCCATTCGGGTATGCACTGACTTCAGAGATCTAAACAAAGCATGCCCTAAGGATGATTTTCCACTTCAAAACATCAATATGATAGTGGACATGATAGTGGGCTATGAAATGTATTCCCTTATGGATGGCTTCTCTAGATATAACTAGATCAAAATCACCCCTGAAGACCAAGAGAAGATAGCTTTCACATGTGCATGGGGTACCTTTTGTTGGAATGTCATACCATTTGGTCTTAAGAATGCTGGTGTGACATATCAGAGAGCTATGACTACCATATTCCATGATATGATGCATAAAAACATGGAAGACTATGTTGATGACACACTTGCTAAATCACAACAAAGAAGCACTCATTTATCCAATTTGTGTTTGATATTGGACCGCATGGAATGATTTCAACTTAGATTGAATCCTAAGAAATGTGCTTTTGGTGTCACTTCTGGGAAACTACTAGGCTAAATCATATCAGCAAAGTAAAATAGAGGTAGACCCAAAAAAGGTGCAAGCTATCATGGAGATGCCACCTCTTCGCAACATAAAACAATTAGGGGGTCTTCAAGGCCATCTCCAATCTATTAGGTGGTTCATTTCTCAATTAGCTAACAGAGCTCAATCTTTCAACAAGAATTTTCATAAAGGGGCTACTTGCATATGGAATGAGGAGTGTCAAAAGAACTTGGACCAAATCAAGGATTACCTAGCAAAACCTCCTATTCTTATGCCTCCTATCCAAGGGAAACCTTTGATACTCTACATAACTACTACAAAAAATTCTTTAGGAGCTCTCCTTGCCCAACAAGATGATATGGGTAAAGAATGAGCTATCTATTACATCAGTCACACCTTGGTTGCTTATGAGCTCAATTATACCAGCATCAAAAAAGCTTGTCTAGCAGTAGTGTTTGCATCCCAAAAAATCAAACATTACATGCTCGCACATACTATGTAGTTGATCACCAAAATTGATCCTTTAAAATACCTCTTAAGTAAAGTTGCGCTTACAAGATGACTTGCTAAATGGATGCTGATTCTTTCAGAATTTGACATTCAGTACGTTGAAAGGAAAGCGATTAAAGTACAAGCAATCGTGGATCAATTGGCTGAATTTCCCATGACTGATGATGCTCCTCTTCAAGTAGACTTCCCAAATGCTTTGATCATGAATGTCACAGAGTGTACGTGGAAAATGTTCTTTGATGGTTCTCATACATAGAATGGGGCTAGCGCTAGAATCTTATTTGTTACACCCCGTGGATACATGATTCCTAAATCTTATAAGCTTCTCTTTCCATGCACCAATAATATATTTGAATATGAAGCCCTTCTCAATGGTGTTAAGCTTGCCCTAGAATGGAGGATTATAGAATTGCATATCTTTGGTGATTCACAACTTGTCATAAATCAAGTAAACAATGATTACCAGACAAAGGATGACAAGTTTATTCCCTACAAGAAGATGATAGACTTGCTTAGGAATTATTTCACATCTATTATATTCCAACAAATTCGTAGAGCTGAGAACAAGGCTGTTGATGCCATGGCTACTTTGGCATCCATTCTACAATTAGAAGAACATGAGTCACACTTTGAGTTCCTAGTGGAAGAGTTGTGTCATCCCACCTATGATTCTCCTGATGACCATGTCATTTACACTATGGTCGGTCATGATTCATCCTGCTTTGCTATCATATTTTTCCTATCTTTGAGATTAGATTATTCCTAAAAATCTAGCACGCAATAAGAAGCACCAACTCATCCGCAACGCCTCACATTTTACCCTCGTCTCTGGTGACTTGTATAGGAAGGGTCTAGATGGAACTCTCCTTAGGTGTCTAGAAATAGAGGAGTCATAAAAAGTGCTAGCTGAAGTCCATGATGGCACATGTGGTTCACACTCTAATGGCCTTGCGTTAGCTCACAAATTGCTTAGGGCTGGTTACTATTGGCCTACTATGCAAGATGACGTTGTTCGATATGCCAAGTCCTGCAAGAAATGTCAACTACATAGGAATCTCATTCATTCTCATGGATGTGAGCTTATTTCCTCTATTACATACTAGCCATTTCAGCAATGGGCCTTTGACTTGGTAAGCAAGATTCATCCTAGTTCTTCAAATGGGCATAAGTTCATTATCACAGCTACTAAATATTTTACCAAATGGGTTGAAGTTGTCCCACTGTGTACAGCTACAGGAAAACATGTTGCCTTGTTTATCTTAAATCATATCATTTGCCACTATGGTATTCCTTCTTCCATAGTCACAGATAATGGTGGCTAGTTCAAGAATAAAGACCTAAAACAATTGTGCAAAAAATTCAAAATTAAACAACATTGGTCTTCTATTTACTACCCTCAAGGGAATGGCCAAGCTGAGGCCTCAAATAAAACATTGTTGAAAATCCTTCATAGGACAGTGCACAAATCAGGCAAGGATTGGCATTTATAGATCAATCCTGCACTATGGGCTTATAGAACTTCTATTCACACTCCTACATGTGCCACACCTTTTTCCTCAGTCTATGGTTCTGAGGCTGTCTTGCCCTTAGAGGTCAAAATACCATCACTGAGAGTCTCTCTACATGGTTTGATTACCGATGAAGACCATAGGGCCATGAGAGTTCATGAGCTTACTACTTTGGAGGAATGTCACAAGGCCACCTTTGAGCACATGTGTACTTATCAAAAGAGAATGTATGTTGCCTATAATAAGAAGGTTCATCCTAGAGAGTTCCAAGTGGGTGAATTATTCCTTAGAGAAAATCCTAAGAATCAGCAAAATAGAGAGCAAAAAGGCAAGTTTGAGCCAAATTGGTTAGGGCCTTACATCATCATGACAACATTTGGGTCTGAGGCATATCATTTATCTACACCTAAGGGAGAGGAGCTTGTCAAACCTATTAATGTTCTACATCTGAAGAATTTCTATGCCTAAGGTTCTTGAGCTCTTTGTATATATCTTATCGATCCTGAAAAAATTCCAAAAAAATTCATATATGATGCTGAAAAAATCCTAAAAAGCATATAAAGTCCTGAAAAAAGAGCATCCTAGTGAAAACCTAGCAATAGGCGCTTTGATGTCTCACCAAAAAAATTCAAAAATTCAAAAAATTCAAAAAAAATAGAAAAAAGTGCCTTGGTGAAAACCTGAAAATAGGCGCTACTTGGGACCCTTGCACCTATGTCTATCAGTCTTGTGTGGCACTCATTCACTCCACTTCTCGCTTTATCTCTCCTAGCCTAGAATTGACTCTTGTCTTAGTCTAGGGGGCATACGTTGTTTTAGCTTATCTTGGGTCTCTTTGCGCGTCGAGGTTTCTTGGGAAGCTTGGTTCAAATAGTGTTTCTCAACACTTTCCAACTATGTTTTTCAACACTTCCCTAGCATCAAGTGTTTCTCAACACTTATCAGATATGCTACCCGCAGTCTAGAATGATACAATATTTCTCACCGACAAATGCGATACTCAAAGTTTGACTCTATGACCTACACACCCACATTTAAACACTTGACTCGCTAAGACTTGTTTGACTTTATTTCTTTGTGTGTTGTCTATGATGATTTCTTTTGATGAGTGTTCTCTCCCTAATAGTTTTCGATGATGCATAGCTAGAAGACTGGGGGCATGAGAACATGTTTTATCTATTTTCTACCTGTGGGTATATCTTGTTGATCCTAACTATCATGAGCATTTATGCTTGTTACACTTGACACTGAGGATCTACAATGTATTATCCTTGACTATTTTCCACAATTGCATGCTTATGGTCATCTTGACTTTCTTATGTCTCGATGCGAGCATAATCTTGCTATACTAAACTTAGGGAGCCTCACTGCACTAGTCATCTTGACCTACATGTCTTTGATGCTTAGGTGGGATTCCCACATACCTATCTGATACAGATCATATTCATATACCCATATTTATACTAGTGCATATTGTATGATCTTGTGACGCTACCAATAAAGCTCGATGATGATTATTAGAGTCTAACAACTTTGTAACCTTGCAATTAAACCACTTTTCATAGTAGCTTGCATTCTTAGGTTCATGTTAGTTTAGTTTTGCATCTGGCATATGGAGAGAGCTCTTCTTTCATCTTTCACGGACTTGTCAGTCAACCCTTGGCTAATTTCGATGTCCTGGATCCATTTTTGGGATCAAAATCAAAATCTGAGTTCATCTTGATGGTCAAAATTGCATTTTAAAATTTCTCCTTCTTCTGCGCAGTTGGCTAACCATTTGAGGCTTGGTCCTTCAATCTTCACTGGGGCATCTTCATTTCTTCATCTCCATCTCTCTCAACCTTCTAGTCTTTCATTCATTTCCTTCACTTCATCTCTCTAAGGTTTTGACTTTATCTTTATCCTATATCTTTCTCAGTCAAACCTAGTCAAACTAGGGCATATTTTCACTGATTGATGGTTATTCTATTATCTTTCATCTTCGATTATGATTTCTGGTGATTTGATCATGTTTCTCTCATCTTTCTTCTGCATTCCCTCTACCTCATTTCAATTTTGACCCCGAGGGGGCAGACATATCCTATCAGCTATTCTCCAGAGCATATGCTTGACCATTCCATTTTCTCAGATTGATCTATCTATCTATAGTGCTTGACATGTTAGTTCTCATCTTGAGTTATGATAATGTCCATCTCTCTCCTAAGTGTTTAGTACTGTCACTACCAGGCTGACCATGCAGGATTTGCTATCTCTCTACACTTCATTCTTTGGAGTCAAATCTCTATCTATTGCCTTCTTGGCTGATCTATTCTTTGACGTAATGTGTTCCTAGATCAATCACACATTAGTCAAAGAGGGGAAAATGTAATCACCCAAAAATGGTCATCTAGACTATTAGCCCCTTTCTAGCATTATTTGCTAAATTCATCAATTGCTTATTCTTGATCAAATCCTAATTTTATCATTTATTCAATTATATTCTATGGATTAACCATTTTATCCTAAGTCTTTATTTAATTAAAAGAAATTCCCTCCCCTTTTATTAAATAAAAAGCCCCACTTACCTTTTATTCTAACTTGGACAAATAAAGCATTATTCATATTTAATAAATAAGAAGAAAAGACTTTTTGTCTCACATGGGGCACAAAAGTCAACACTTATTTCTCATTGGAGGAGACTTGTGCACAAGGATTGCTCCCACTTTCAAACTCTACCTTGATCAATTTTTTTGCCTCTCAATCTCCATGGTCCATTTATCTTTAAAAGGAGATCTATCTTCTCATTCTAGGATCCCCACTCTTGATGCTAATGTTGTGCTGCAGGTTTTCTTGGTGTGATTGGAGCTTTTGAAGAACTTGTTGCATTTTAGTCCTCATATTTGCATTGTAGCTTAGTTTTCATGGCATTCTTAACTTAGTTTCTTGTCATGCTTTAGCTTAGTTCACATAGTTTAACTAATAATGGCTTGTAATACTCTTATTTCCATAGTCTAGTTGCATTCTTGCATTCTCATTCTAGTATAGCTTGCATTGCATTTTCATTGTGATTCTTGAAGATATTGGCATCCTTGCCCTTGTCTCTTTGAATCTCCCATTGCATGGTTTACTAGCAAGGTTGCATGCTTAATAGCTCTAGCTAAGAGCCCTCTAAACACCCTTGCACTCCATGCCTAGGGAGCTCTAGGTCACTTTTCAAGGTTTCCAATCCATGGATTCCCTTGGAATCAATGGCTTAGAGAAGTGCACATTTTGAGTGTACAATGATCACATCAGAGAGTTTTGTGCACTTATCATGGAGTTCTTGCATGAACCCACCTATCTCATGAGGCTATTTCCTAGGAGTCTTAGTGGTCAAGCTATAGAGTGGTTCACTAAACTATCTCCTCCTCTCAAGTCATTTGACCAGCTAGTACAAAGATTCATTCAACAATACTCCAATAATGTTTAACATGCTATCACTATGCTTGATCTTTGTAACATAAAACAACGTCAAGGTGAGTCTTTTGTGACTTTCCTTCAAAGATCATGAAATCTATACTTGTGCTATCTATGATAGATTCCTAAGACCAAAAAGATAGACATATTCATCAACTTTCTAATTCCTTAAATGAATTATGCATTACAGATGCAAACTCACACTTCATTTGATAAACTAGTTGAACTATCCATTCGCATAGAGGATGTCCTTTTTCGTAAGGGAAGTATCACTCTTCAATCCAAATCCTCTTCTAGAAACCAGCATACCAAAGATAAGAATAAATTTTGGAACAAGACTAAGGATGTCATCAATGATAGAATTGTGGCTACAACTTCTACCACTACTAAAAAGCAAGTGTTTAATCTATCCACTGTTGTGAAGGCTTAAATTGACAAGCCTTGGGCTTCCAAGACTAAGAGAAACTTCAATCCTCTTGGAGAATCACTTGAGAATACTTTGAAGACTCTTCTAGCTAACAAGATTGTTACTTTTCCTGACAACTTAAGACTTTACGATTCTGAGATCAAGCCTAAATGGTGGAATGATAGGGGAAGGGGATGAACTAATCACAAGTTCATGCTTCTGGTCTACCATTGAGACCTAAGGTGTCTTTCAAGTCCACCAATTTGATCTATATGACCTCCTCTATGCATGATATCCCCCAATCCTATACCCCACTCTTATATCTAGTGCAAAACTTTAAGCTTTCCCACTTTTAGGTACTCATCTTGAGTGAGGAATACACTAGGCTCCTAAGTTCTTCTAGGGTCTTTCTTTCCAAGTCATTACACACATCTTGTAGGGTCATGGAGATGCTTCAAGACCTCTCAACACACTTCTTTCAATGCTTCAGATAACCCTAAGCAATGATCTTTCTTACCGATTTCACACTTTTCCACCAAAATAGGGCTACTAGAAAAGAGCCCCAATTAGCCCTCCTGCTCCGAGAAATTAGGGTATTACTCTAATTTCTTCCATTAACCATCAAAAAATTCCTTCAAATACTCTCAATCAATTAACTAACTCTCAAATATTTTCTAGGTTTTGGGTCTTCAAAAGGTCGTATTGTACCTCTGCACAATATGAGGGTTTTGAGGGTTTCTAGCCCTTTCCTAGGCCTGTCTACTTCATAGCTTGGTTTGATGCCTTATGGGATTGATACAAACCTCTCCTTCTTTACAAGGTATCTTAACTCATTCCCCTATCCATTTCATGCTTTCTTTCTTCCTTGTCTTCACAACCCTGCCTTCTATATCCTCTGCAAAGTCACTCTTCCCTAACTGGGAATGCTCTAGCTCACCTAGGGAAAGAGTTTAAAAATAGATCTGGTGCTATTGGGGGCCCCTTATCCTACATGTCATAATTTCATTATGTATACTCACTATCCCCAAAAGTTCATACTGTTTCTATGGTGGGATAGTGAGCTACATGCTATACAAAGCCAACTGCCTAGTTCAGGACAGAGAACTGGCAAAATAGAAATAATTATAATACAAGAAATAAAACACTCACACAACCTAGTCTAATGAATACAAATTACTCTATAAACACCAAAGAAAAATTCCAAAAGATTATAGAGACACAATCAATTCAAAGAAGCTTCCATTAGCTCTTTGCTAAGTCTTTACACATAGATTTCTTCCTACAGCACACTGTATGTATGCTGACACCCACACTTCTTGCAATATTAGGGTTTTGCAAGTTTAAATATGGTCTCTTAGGTCTTAGGTCTCATCATTTAGGGTTCTTATCATGGTAGGAGAAAAATCCACCATTAAGGATGATATTGCTAAATGTTGTCATGCAACATTTTCAAAGTTGCAAAGTTGCACTTTGCAACTTTTACATCTTTTGCCAAAATTGCTAACTCTTAGCTTCCTAAGACTAAAGACCTTTCCTAGGTGACTTATAGGAATAGAAAACTTGTTTCCAACTAGTAACTTCTTGAAAAATCTCTAAAATAACTCATTTCCTTTCAGTAGGACTTCATGACAAGGAGTATCTCACTAGCCCAAGGACTCTTAGGACTTATAATAACCTAACTAACATTGCCAAAACACACAACTAGGTCATCAGACCTTTATTTCATTTACAAGGCTCTCTTAGAGGAAAGCACAACAAAATTGTAAAAATGGTGAGGGCCCTGTTACTCTAGGTGCCCCTGCACCATGGAACGACAACCACTATTGAGATTACCATCGCAAAAAAGGCCATAAGACTAATGAATGCATGAAACTCAAAAATATCATTCAAGATCTAATTGATAAGGAGACTATTGTGGTTGATTCTCGATAAGATAACAATGATCACAAGGATTTCAAAGAGTCTTTTCCTAAATTTGAAAAAGAGGAATCTTACAAGGCAAAGAATAAAAAGGTTGCCTACACTTATTCTAACAATGACAATGTGATCAACATGCTTGAATCTTCTGATCATACTAAAGCCAAAGCTAAATTTGAATCCTCTAATGTGGAAATAAAATCTCAAGCTCCATCAAGGAAAGGTTCATCTTCCTCCTCTACTCCTAAGAAGATATCGACCTCAACAACTCAATCAAGTACCTTTTCAACTACATAGGATCCTAATCTGGTTGACCAACTTCAACATACTAAAGCTCATATCTCGATGCTTGAGCTACTTGACATCTCTCTTATTCATAAGGAAATCCTTGATCAATCCCTTATTGTGGCTCATGTACCTAAATACCTAGACATCAACAAGTTCCAATCCATGGTCGGTCACCTTGCATCAGCACCGTATCTAACCTTTTTTGAAAAAGATGACACATCTATCAGTCATCCTAACAATCAACCCCTCCACATTGAATTCTCCATCCATCTATTATGATTTAAGCATATTTTGATAGATGGAGGTGCGAGTTTGAACATTTTTACTTTTAATCTAGTTAAAGCTCTTAGTTTCTCAGAGCATGTTGTTGATCCCCAACTCAAAATAATGGTCAAAGCATACGATGAAGAGAAATGCTCTTCTATAGGCCTGGTAGTTTTGCCTATTCAAGTAGGTCCTATTCAGTGGGACATCATCTATCAAGTTTTCTATATTCCTTTAGCATATAATATACTCTTGGGTCACCCTTGGTTCCATGCAATGCAAGCAGTACCTTTGACATATCATTACTGCATAAAATTCCCTCATGATAGAATTGAGAGTACCATTCCTACAAACTCAGCATGTGCCTATAAAATCCTAATTAATCAGATCAAATGGTTCCTTATAACAAAGAAGGATCACCTCCTGACAAATTAAAAAAAGCACCTTTATCAAATCATGGAAAAATAATACTTGTCAGACCTATTGGTACAGGAACCTATCAAGTGGACACTTTTCCTAGCTCTTCAAAATCACATGGACAATCATCTCCATTAACTACAACACTTATTATTCATGAGGGTAATGAAATGATTAAAGATACAATTCCCCTAGAGCTGGAAAGGGATGAAAGTGCTACCTTGCACTACAAGAGACTAGAACCTAAGCAAAAGGATAAACATACTAAAATCTCACCTGAAAAGTATGGTATGGGCTATCAACTTATGCAGAAGATGGGACATGATGGAAAAATTCCTATTGGTAAAAAAGAAAAAAAGGTCTTCTTGAACCTTTACATACTGAATTTAGAATTTTGAAGGACAAAACTGGTGTTGGCTATCATGGAAATATGTTTAATAAATCTAGGAGCATCAGTGATGCATATGAGGAATTAGATGATGAGGAAGAAGCAAAAATCTAGCCTATGACATATGAAAGGCTCTTGCATATTGAGAATTCCAATCCAAACTATCAGGGAGAGCCTTATCTACCTTCTCAAGCTCCTCAAGAACATGACACTGGCCCTAACCAGGAAGATCTCATCCAAACTACTACTACTACTACTATTGTTGTTGTTGTTGCTAATGTTGAACATACTGTTGACTCTGATCATATGCATCCTAATTGGGGGCAACTAGCTGATGTATCCCACATCTTGGATATGCCTCAGGGTATGCCTATTCTAAACTATTCTAATACTCCTGCTACTGAGTAAGCTCCTTCTACTAAGAGTACACTTCTTGTGATAGATGATAGTGAAGAAGAGAATCTACCCCCTACCATGTCTCTAACTAACTATATTAGGTAGTATTGCAATAGTGAAACAGACTCAAATGAATATGAGTGGGATTCCTTATCAGATGATACTATAGAAATAACAATTGATGTTATACATATATATGCTCCTTCTACAAACTTTAAAAGAGGAGAATTTTCTAATTCTCAAGATCAAGCTGATGATGATGATCCTTTCCACCCTTCTATGGAAATTATTCATATGGCTCCTAGGCCATCTACTCAAAATGATGCTCCAGCTACTCAAGCAAATAATGGGTACATAAGACCCTATCCTGTTACAACTTCATGGAACATAGGAAGATCTAGAATTGAGATGGTTCCTATTCATGCACTTTTTCCGCCTAAAGAGGGACCTAGTTCTCAAAATTGACCATCTTGATTAGACTCACATAATACTCCACTAAACTCTTATGACTCTTCTAGGATGACTCACGATTGACAATGTTCTATGGAGGATAACTTTCATGATCTATTTGATTCATTCACGAATGATGAGGATGATATTGGTGTCTTACACTTAAACCTAATGAAACTATTTTCATGTCCTTCCTAAATCAAGTGGCCAATCCACTTCTCATCCATTCCTCCATTTAAACCATTCATATCAACCTCACTCATCCATAATTCTCAAGTCTTCTGGAAGTAATTAGGATATGCAACACAAAAATCAAAAGTACAAGAATCCACATATATCTAAAAGTCACCATGTCCCGTCTAATCAACATGTAACTACAAAGGAAAAAACAATATTCAAAAGACCAAAAGGGTCCAAAGAAAAGAAGAAAATCAAAGAAAAAATGGATCTTGAAATCCATCATCAAATTGAAATCAAAAGCATCTCAAAGAAAAGAAAAATCAAAAGCTATATGGATTCTCAAGTTAAAAGACTTGGATATAAAAGGAAAATAAATGTTGACATTCAAGCTTCCAAATCTATATGACTCACTTCACTCCTCACTCCACTCCACCATCATTACCTCTGATATCTCTCATTTCTCTCAACTCCATCATCACCTTCCCAGAAGTGTGCACCTGTATCTACTCATAGTTAATGACTTACTTTGGAAATGTCTCAATGGTACTCTCCTTAGGCATTTAGAACATGACAATTATGACAAAGGGGTAAGAGAGGTCCATGAGGGTATTTGTGGATTTCACTTGAATGATCCTTCCTTGACTATGAAACTCTCAAAAGTTGTACACTACTTGTTGGATCCTCCTATCACTACTACAACATCTAGTTTTGACACTTCTCAATTGGTTACTACTACAAATGGTAGCATTATCAAAGAGCCTCTCAACGCTCTTGCTCTCCATCAGTTCTATAACTAAGCTCTTTTTCTCCTGTACAATAATCTATGATACTAAAAAAATTCTAAAAAATATATAATGTCCTGGAAAAATCCTTAAAATTGTAGAATGTCCTGAAAAACTACAAAAAAAAAAGCAAAAAATAAAACAAAAAATAAAAAAAAAGAGAGAGAGAGAGAGAGATTGTGCCTTGGTGAAAACCTGGAAATGGGCACCTTGGTAGAAATAATAGAAATAATCTTCAAAGTGGTGAAAACCTAGCAAACAGGTGTCACTTGTAATCAATGCTCGATCTATCAATGCATGACTAAGCTCTTGTCTCCCTTCATCCATCTCGCTTTTCATTTCCTTTTGTTGTCTTGGGTTGGAAATTATCTTGGTCTTGTCCTCGGTTCTTACCTGCCATCTAGGGGCAATCAAACTCCTATCTGAGTTGTCAGTGCTTTACCTCTTGGTCAACCTCTTAAGCTTAACTTAGGTCATTTTATCAGTCCTTTTCATTGGACACTTTATCACTAACACTACTTGGTGTTTCTCAACACCCCAATCCTTTAGTGTTTCTTAACACTACCTAATCGGGCTTTGCTATGTTTCTTAATGCATATCAAATCTTGCACTATTCACTATGCACTTTCACTTTCACACAAGCAAAAAGGTGTTTTCTTAACACCCAATACAAACTTACATTCTAGAAAACTAAAAATGGTTGAGACATGCTAAACTATTTTCTTGTGTGATGTTTGTTATCATTGATTTTTGCTTGCTATGTCTTCTAAGGTCGCTCGACGATGTCTACTGGACTAGAGATTTGCGACTGGGGGCATAAAATATTTTGTTTGATTTTTGCATGTGATGTGATTTCAATGATCCTAAGTTTTCTAATAAACTGGGTGTCTATGATAAGAGCCTCCATCATGATTGAAACACCACATATACCTTGACCCTCTTTATTCGGACACTTGGGTGAGGTTGGAATTATCTTCTTGTCTATTGCTTGTGCTATCTTACAACATTAACTCAAAAACCATGTTCAGGTCATCTCGACACCTATGTCTCGATGCTTACATGTATTTCCTATACCTCATCTAATACAGTCATATTCATATTTTTATGGCCACTCTTGCACCAGTGACGGTTTGTTTGAAATCTATTGGGAAAGTGTGATATTGAGAGGGGGTGAATCAGATATCAACCAATTGATACATTTTGACATAAACACACTTGCAAAGTATAAGCATCAAACTTAACACTGTAATAGATCTCAAATCCTAATCATCATCCATGAAAATAAACATAACACAATGATTTTGGTTACCCAGAAACCCTTGAAAGGTAAAATTGGGGTAGGGATGATACCCACAAATCTTCACTACTGTAGTATTAAAGTTTGCCTCTTAGGGCTACAAGTTTGATCACAAAATATGATCTACCCTGTGAGGGGTCTACCCTGTTAAGAGCTTTGAGACTTATACAATCTACCTTGTAAAAGGATTTAAAACTTACAACTAATTAAGTAAGCACTCGGTTAAGAGATTTACTAAGGTCTGTCAAAACCACTCTGTTAAGAGATTTACTCTAATTCACCTATTAGAATGTCTCGGTACCTGATCCTTCAATTTGTATTGTGATGTTGATTACAGATCTTCTCCTTACACTATAGATTTGATCTCCTTTATCAAATATGTCTATGTTCTGTCCTTCACTGCTCTGCTCTATTATTCTTAGTCACTGAACTTTGTTATGCTCTAAAATTATGAGATCTCCTTCATACTCTACTCCTCTCATGATACATTTTAGGGTTCATATCACATCTTATATAGACAATTAATAATCTCCAAGATTTAAGATCTACGATTTGGATTGTCTCCTTTTGCCGCTTAACCTTTCCCTAATTATGATTGGTTCCATGAATTGCATAGGGATTAATGATTACAATACTAAAGAATGATCACCTTCATGATTTCCTCAAAAAATAATAAATGTAATATTAATGTTGTCCAAAATGGTTTACCTAAGTGTTTGTGCCATCACAAACACATGACAAATCTGGCTTACTTGGCATTTGATATCTCTAGCACTCGGCATTCACTGTTCTTTATACCCTGGTGCTCGATGCTGACATCTTTACATAACTCAGCATAAGATGACTCGACTAATACTGAAGTACTCGGTGACCACTGTCTTACTCAGCAATAACTAGTGCTCGATAAATGTACTATACACATGACAACCTATACATAATGACGCAGTTGCAATGATGACCGACCAACATTACCTAGAAAATGACTAAGTGTAAGACACTAATAGACAACAAAACTTACGGATCAACAAGTTGTACTGAACTCTGATGTCCCAAACACTCAAATGATGAAAACTAATGATCTACTAGATCAGTGACTTAACTACTCCAAAAGTCTTAGGCTGCATTATCATTCTTAGGCTACATTTTGTTCTAGGGCTGCATTTTAGCTTTGCATTTCTAGTTCCCTTGAGCTATGCTTTCTTTTCATTTTTCCTTTCTCTTTGTTGAGGTATTCAACTAAAAATCTTTGTTCTTGATCCTATTTTTAGAATCGAAATTGAAATTCCAAATCTTCAAACTATGTTGGTCGCTGACGCTATCACTTCTTGCTTGCTTTTACCTTTCTTTTCTAGACTTTTGAGGCTTATCTTCACCCCTTATACCTCATTTCAATTTTGATCCTGAGGGGGCATGACAATATAACAAATATTTTTGTTAATCAAATCTCCTAATCTACAAATCTAGTAATCAAACCAAAACTAAATAGATCAAGTCAATTAGGACTAAACATCATGGCTCGGGGCATCTCAACTTCATCACTTCATATCAAGATGAGATTTTCCACATATTCATTCTAAAAGAGTTTTCTCATCGTTTCATATCAATTCACTTGGATAAACATCTTTTTGCTCACTTGGGGAATATCAGGTTCATCAGGACCCATATCAATCTGGTATTGTCTCTTAGATGATTATCTATCTCAATCTCTTTGGATAGATATTTAGTCTCATCACTTCATATTAGGTTGGATACTCTTGTCTTGCTTATCGGTCTTTGTTCAATTAGGTTCAGAGTCTGATCTCTATCATCTATCCTTGACATCATCATTATTTGAATCAATGTATTCCCATATCACTCACACATTAGTCAAAGAGGGGCAAATGCAATCACCTAAAATTGGTCTAGTAGAACTTGAGCCCCCTTTTGATCAAATCGTCTCTTTTCTAAGAATCATTGTGCAAAGTAACCCTTAAAATCCCCTTTGCATAATTAAATAAAAAATCTTATATAAACCTTATACTATGGTCTAATTTCTAGAGCTTGCATATTTATTTAATTGCTAAAACATTACTTTTAATATAAAGTTCCTACACTTTTATTAAAAGAACACATTCACATGTCTGCACATACTTAAACTTGATTAATTTTCAATTAAAATGGATTTGTGCTTTCAAAAAATCTATTTTATCTTATTCTACCTAACATTTCCCTTTTGCCTCTTTATCCTCACTACTCATCTCTACCTAACCTTGCATCTCATGTTGCCTCTTCATCTCAATCACACATTCTTTTGCCTCTTAATCTCCACCCTTCATTCTTGAGGAAATTCCTTTAAAAGGAATCTCTTCCTTGGCTCAAGGGCCCATTCTCTTGCATTCTAGTCCCTAATCCTTAATCTTGCACTCTTGTTATTTTTCATTCTAGCTCTCTTGAAGTTTAAAGAATAATCTTTTCATTTGAATTCTTAGCTTAGCTTCATTTCTAGTTTAATTTTACATTGTTATTCTAGTTTCTTTCTTTCATTTCTTAATAAATTTAGCTCTTGCATTCTCATTCTAGATTACTAATTGCTTGCACACATTCTTAGCTTAATCTCTCATTTCTAGCTTATATTCTTGCATCTTAGCTTCATTATTAGCTTCGAATCTTCTATTTTGGAGTAGTCAAGTCACTAATCTTGTATGTCAATTTTATGAGAATTATGAGAAGGATTAATTCACTTCAAATAGGAAGCTATGAACCACTTCTTGAGATCTCCTCTTCCATGGGTTCTCTCAAGTATAATGTTTCATAGAAATGTGTCACACTTTTGATCACACACATGTCACCTGGTCAAATTCAAAGAGGTAATAACTCATAAACTTGTCCACTATTTCATGACAATGAATGGTTAGATTGGGATTTGGACCCGAATGTTATCTCCCCTCTCTTACCATTGATACATTGCGATAGGGCACACTCATCCAGACAATTCAGGGAAGTCGATGTCTAGTACCTGCAAACCTACATAAAAGACAAGAGTGTACATCCATATATATATAACAAATAATGATAGGGATCGATACATCATGTGAATCCTGTAAGAAGGTGACTACAACTCTATCCCTCAACCACATTAGGTATGTTAAATAGAAAATTTAAACATACATGATAGCAATACACATGCAAGTATGGGGTAAGTAAAACCACTAATATAAATGACATCATAATCATATAAATAATCATCATCAAAATAATTATAATCATCTAACTATAAACACATGATATCTTACAACTATCCAATATCAAATCACCATGTAATGGCATACATCCATAACCTCAAAATAAAGCTAAAATAATCAATGCGCACATGAAAGTGGCCTAAAAGTATTTGGCAATATAAAACTGAAAAGAAAACTATGGGTGGGCACTATAGAGGTCAGGAAGCTGAGAAAGACTCGGGTGAAGAAAAGTGATATTGATGTAAGGAATAGATTCACACCTGAATCTAGTGTGGAAAATTTCTCAGGCAATTAAATTAAAGCCTTTGGCCAAGGATGAGTTTTCAAGAAAATCCTACAAACCCCCCAATATAAATGAGACCTTGAATTCAGAAGGTTGCTACAGTTGTATTGAGATATTAAAGATATCTTGGATTGATTACCGAAGGGAACTAAGCTATTTTGAAGATCTAGAGAAGAATTATTTGCGAAGTAGGTAGTAAAAAAGGGTATCTGATAGAGTTAGGGAAAACTACATTTATTATAGCAAAAATTAGGTATGTGAATAATAAAAGAAAATTTTACCTCATCATTTGTCACTTTTCATTTGAGAGAAAAGTGAAAGGAGAGGTCTGCAAGCCATTTTCCCATGAAATCAAAGGTGAGAACAAGATTTCCGTGCAAACCCTAGCTATGCAAAAGAGGTATTTTTCTAAAAAAATTGTGCTCTTGCATTTTCAACTATAGATACTCCAAAGATTGTTGTTATCATAGAAAAACCTAGACCTAAGTTCAAGAAACATCCTTTCAAATCAGTAGAAGATGATATGCTAGGTGCATTTTCATCAGTTCCATATGTTGTTCTTCATGTTGAAAATATTAGGGCTTATATACATGAAAATATTAAGGATTTAGGAGGTTTCTAGTTGATAAAATTTTACATGGACAAGATATCACATGATTCTAAGTTAAAGGATGAATTCAAGGTGTTGGAAGAGAATAAATTCACATAGGTTATCAAATTCTCATATTTTGATGAGAATGAAAGGGCTTAGTATGTCTTGAGTCAGTTTCATGCTAAATTCATGTGGTTGGACAAGCCTTACAAGATTTCCAAGGAATTCATTAGGGAAGTAACTAGTTTGTGGTCATCTGGTGAGTTACCTATTTTCAAATCTATAAAGAATCAAGCTATCAAAAATGCTATCAATAAAAAATTTGATAAGATGACATTGATAATTAACAATATCATTTAACTGGATGTTAAGTTTTCTTCAATGGTCATTGCGTATAATGTTTACAATTCTAGAAGGGAGAATTCAGTTTTCGGTGCAACCATCTATGAAACTTATTATATGGTGAAGGAGAATGCAAAATATGACTCATGTGAGTTGTTGCGGAGTTAATTGATGGACAATTTTGGTAAGATAAAGAAGGATAGGAAGTGTATTTTTAAGTATGGAAATCTGATTATAAATCTATTCTTCTATTTTATGAATGATGATTTAGGTGTTGGTAATGTTCAATAGTCAAAGAATAGACCTAGAGCTATGAAGATTAGAGATTTTCTCTACATGGTTGACAAAATTCTTCAAAGAGAACTCTTTGGGGTTTCTTTAAATATTTTTAGAGTAAGATGCAATCTAGATAAATGATTCCTAAGTCTATTATGAAGAAAAATGAGGACAATTTTCTTTATGATTGAAATTGACTAGTGTTTGATTGAAGCAATGGAACCAAGGACTGTTAATATGATTTAGAACAACCAAGAGGGGGGGATGAATCAGTTGTTCTCAGGTCCTGATGTATAAGACAAACTTAAAAAAATTACTTTAAATCAGATCAAGCAACCAAAACAAACTCGGTCATCACTGATTCATCAATAGAAACATATAACAATGTAGTCCACTACCCAGCTGTATCTAACTTGTAAACCATAGAAATGTTCACACCAAAACATTCACACACAAGTATGACACGAGGATTTATATTGGAAACCCAATATGGGAAAAACCACTTTGTAACATGCTACTATTATTTTCACTCTTCTGAAGTGAGCTCAGTTAAAAGCCAACCCTGTCAAAGGTTACAATGCACACTGTCAAGTGTGACCCGGTTAAAGGATTTAATCACCCTGTTAAAAGTGAGCCTGGTTAAAGGACTTACATACACTCCATTAGAATGCAACCTTGTTCAAAGGATTTAACTTATGACTGTTAGATCAACCTCTGTTAAAAGGATTTTGACTATTACAATGGTTAGAAAGTAGCAGCAGTGTTGATCTGAAAAACATACAACTTACTTTGCAAATATCAGATCTAATTCCGTACACAAATACTAGTTTACTGACTTTGAAAATTTTCCATCTCCATCTCTGATCTACTTGGAACTTTTCTTCAAGCGATCACCACACTTCACCTTCATCATTTTTGCTTATACAGTCAATAAAACTTATCTTCCAGTATTTCGGTTTCACCCCAATGCATCAACCTTTTTCTCCACTCTCATACTTCTAATCCAATGTTTAGGTTCCCTTAATACTTTCCTCAATTAGGTTAACTCATCTTTTTCCACTTAATCTCATTTGTAGATCTTAGGGTTAGGTCAAATTCATTGAATCTACCCACATTTTATTCTTCACCTTCTTTTCTAGAAACATCTCAAATCTCATAAAGATTTACAATAAAACATTTTATAGTGCATTAAATGCTTCCATACAATCAATAAATAAAGTCAACACATTTTACATAATCCAAGAATTCAAACAATGTTGTCCCCAAAAAGAATTCTCTTCAAATATAAAATTGTTGATGTTCGGTCAATACTGTGATCATCCACTCAGTCTTCATGTAGAACGCTCGGTCATTACTAAAATTGTTTCCTCGGCATGCACTGTCTTCCTCAGCAATTTACTGATACTCAGTCGACATAGGATTTTGCTCGGCATCCACTAACTCGGTCAACACTAACATAACTCGGCTTAAACATGATTTTATCCATTTTTTCTCAGTTAAGCCTACCAGTTTAGTCTTCAATCTCACTAAGATAAACAATACATTAGCTCATCATTGTGCAACATAGTCAAGTACACTTTGTAGTATCAAGATAACTCAACCTTTCCCTAGGTGCTATTGTTACCAACCTTGCTTCACTCATTCACAACACTTTAATAGATATAGTACTTTCCTAAGTAGCAACAGTCTTACCAATTAAGGTTTTGACATCAATGACAATACAAAAATTGTTTCAATTAAATTTTCCAACAATCTCCCTCTTTGGCATTGATGGTAACACCATATGATATCACCTGAATAACACATGGATTGCCAACCAATCCAAAACTTATCTATCCATCAAAGAAATTTATAATATCCTTAGCTTCATTCTGATTCAATATCTGTAAATCATACTTCTGTGACCATCAGCAATAATCAGATCTCCCTCTATCCTGATCTTTCATTTCAGTTCATCTTCCTCTTATCTTTCAGTATCTTCTCCCTCAGTTTCTTCTCTATTCTCAGTATCATGTGTTATCATTATCAGTATCTTCTCTCTCATTGACAAAAATGCCAAAGTAGCAACATAACATACATCCAATAGATGTAGATAGTGTCTTTGTAGCTCATTGTTTCTCCCTCTGTCATCTTGCTTATGACTGATTCAGTGTTTGTTCTCTTTCTTCACAACTCTAGGGCAGTCCTAAAGTGTGACATTCTTCTGCATCAATGTGTCAAATATTTTGTTGTAGCATATTTGATGCAGTGCTCCTAGCTTGACTAGGCAGGCTTAGTTAGGGGAAGGACCCCTAATTTGCTTCTCAGGTACTCATGAGCTTCTTTAGGTAAAGCTTTAGTGAATATATCTACTATTTGTTCTTTTGTATTCACATACTCCAGTCGGACTTCTTTGTCTTGTACCAATTCTCTCAAGTAGTGATATTTGATTGCTATGTGTTTGGTCTTTGTATGCATCACTAGATTCTTAGAAATATTAATAGCAGTTGTATTATCATAGAAAATAACAATAGGTTCAGTGATTTCTTCCTTCATTCCTACCAAGAATTATTTTATCCAGACCAGATTTGAACAGTTTACTGCAGCAGCAACATACTCGGCCTTGGCAGTAGATTGGGAAATGCAATTTTGTTTCTTGCTTGTCTAGGAAACTAATCTTTGTCCAAGAAAGAAAGCTCCACCACTTGTACTCTTCTTGTCATCTACATTTTTTGCCCAATCAACATCAGTATAAAATTTCAGTTCAAATCTATCATTCTTCTTATAATATAGCCCATAGTCAGCAGTTCCTTTCAAATATCTCATAATTCTCTTCACAGTCATAATGCAATATCTGGTCTGCTATGTACAACATACTACAACTTTCCAATCATGGATCTATACAAAGTCTGATTCACTTCAGCAGCATCATCATTTTTAGATAACTTATGTCTAGTAACCATAGGATTTCCTACTGGTCTGGCATCTTCCATCCCAAAAGTTTTCAGTATTTCATTCATATACTTAGACTATGTAATGAAAATTCCTTTCTTCATCTGATATATTTGTAAACCAACAAAGAATTTGATTTCTCCAAACATACTCATTTCAAATTCAATTTGCATTTCATTTGAAAATCTCTTACACAAATCATCTTGTCCACCAAAAATAATGTCATCAACAAAAAATTTTGCTAACAAAATACCTTTTCCTTCTTCATCTTTCATATACAACTTGCTTGTGTCATTTGTCCTTGAAAATCCAATCTACATCAGATAGTTATGCAACCTCTCATACCATGCTCTGGGAGCTTGTTTCAATCCATATAATGCTTTGTTCAGTTTGCATACCATGTGTCTTTTGTTTGGATCAATAAAACCTTCTGGTTGTTCTATGTAAACTTCTTCTTCCAATATACCATTTAGAAATGCAGACTTGACATCCATTTGATAAACCTTGAAATTTTTATAGGTAGCATATGCAAGCAGAGTTCTTACTCCTTCCAGTCTAGCTACAGGGGAAAATGTCTCCCCATAATCTATTCCTTCTTCTTGTGCGTAGCCTTTGCATACTAGTCCAACTTTGTTCCTAGTGATTTCACCATTTTCATTCATCTTATTTCGAAATACCCATTTTGTTCCTATAACATTCTTATTTTCAGGTCTCAGCACTAGTGTCCAAGTATCATTTTTCTCAATCCGGTCAATCTCTTCATTCATTGCTTGTATCCAATCTTCATTCTCCAATGCTTCTCTTGTTGTTTTAGGTTCAAATTCACATAGTAGGCATGTTGGATCCTTGATCTTACTTCTGGTTTGAATTCCAACATCTTTATCTCCAATTATTTGTTCAGGTTTGTGACGTCTTCTTACATATTTTGCCAAAATAGGTTTAGCATTTTCTCTTCTATTTTATCAAGTTCCCTAACAATATTGTCATATTCAGCTTCTGAATGCTCGACAACCTCTTCCTGATAGTCGGCAGTACCATTCTGGAGCTCGGCATGTTCTTGTTCTTTCTTGGCACTATTTTCCTGACACTCAGCATTACTTGTCTGTCGCTTGGCATTTCTTACTCAAGACTCGGCATTAGGTGCAAGTCTGTTACTTGCCTCTTCTTCCTGTTTAATGTACACAAAAGATCTGTAATCTTCTAGTTCTCTTTTACTATCAACTTCATTTCTTTCTGCATACTCATCAATTCTTACATTCACACTTTCCACTATTTTGTCGGTGTTAGAGTTCAAACACTTATAAGCCTTACTTTTCATGGAATACCCTAGGAATATGCCTTCTTCACTTTTAGCATCAAACTTTCCATTCCTAGTATCTTTTAGTATATAGCATTTGCTTCCAAAGATTCTAAAGTATTTAACATTCGGTGCATGTCCATACCATAATTCATAAGGTGTCAGATGTGTACCTTTTCTTATTTGTACCTAATTAAGAGTGTAAACAATAGTGCTTATAGCTTCTTTCCATTATTTTTGAGGCACATTCTTTTCAATCATCAATGTCCTTGTACAGTCCAAGATAGATCTGTTTCTTCTTTCTGCTATACCATTATGTGGAGGAGTTCTAGGTGAAAAAATCTATCTTCTAATACCTCTTTCATTACAAAATAGATTAAATTCATTTGATGTAAATTCTCCACCTTGGTCAGATCTAAGACATTTCAGGTTCCTACCTGTCTCCTTCTCAAATTTAGCCAAGTACCACTTAAAGAATTGAAAAGCATCAGATTTATCTCTTAAAAACATTACATGCATCATCCTGGTATGATCATCAACAAACAAGATAAAGTATCTAGCACCATAGTAACTTTGTATACCCATAGGTCCACAAAGGTCAATATGAACCAAATCTAAAAAAATTTCAGAAGTAAAGGATTTGCTCTTGAAACTTGACTTTGTCATTTTTCCTAACTGACATTCCTTGCACATTATATTCTTAGGTTTCTTCAGTCTAGGTAGACCTCTTACTTTCTTCTTCTTACTTATCTCTACCAAATTGTCAAAATTCACATGACACAGCCTCTTATGCCATAACCAATATCATCAAGTTGTGCAATTAAACATGTTTCTTCAAATAGGTCAAGATACAACAAATTGCCTCTAGTCTGCTCTCCACTTCCAATCAGTTCACCAGTGGCATCAAATATTTTAGCTTTCTTGTGATGAAATTCTACTCGGTAACCAATTTTGTTCAGCTAGGCAACACTTAACAAGTTATAATTAAGACCATCAACCCAATAAGAATTTTCACAAGATATCTTATCAGTCAGTTTAATCAAACATTTTCCTCTAACAAGACATGGTGCATCATTACCAAATGTTACACTTTTACCTTTGTAATGATATAAAGTTTCAAACTTATCCTTATCACTAGTCATGTGATGTGAACAACCACTATCAATAATCCATTTATCATTCTTGTTCACATAGGAAATCAATGCAGTTTTCTCATCCTCATCAGATTCATCTTTCATTGCAACATCGACAACTTCAATTTCAACATCATCGCCATCAATGTCAGTTCCTTCTTTAGCAATATAACAAGATTTCTTACCTTTTCCCTTGTAGTCTTTGTTCCTTCGGTAGCTTCTATCATCTCTTTTTTCTTTGTGTTTTCTTTTCCTTTCATCATCTTTATCCTTCCTATCAAGACATCTAGTAGCTATATGACTGACCTTATTACATGCAAAACATATGATAGGGAGTTTACCTTTATACTTTCCTTTTCCTCTTCTCAGTCTTCTAGCCATAAGAGCTTCTAGATCTTCAAGTTCTTCATCAGAAGTGTCACTGTCACTTTCACTTTCACTTTCATTTTCACTTTCACTTGTGCATCTTTCTTTTTCCTTCTTAGGTTTGTTCAAAACTAATTGTGACTTAAAAGTAGATTCAACATTTCCAATACTTCCAATAGTGAAATTATCATAATTAGAGAGTTCAAAAGCAGTCAACTTACCAATCAAACCTTCCAAAGTGAGTCCATTTGCAGAGTTACATCTAGATTTCTGAATAGCTGAGATCTTTATAGCATATATAGGACACAGAGTTCTTAGTACTTTTCCAATAATGGTTTCCTCATCAATAGCTCCATTGGCTCCCCTAATAGCATTTACAACTTCTTTTATTCTACCACAATATTGTGCAATGTTTTCACCTTCTTGCATTCTCATTTCATCAAACTTACCTCTGAGACTCTCAGCTTTTGCTTTCAGTACAAATAAGTCACCACCATAGATCTTTGCAAGAGTGTCCCACATCTCCTTAGCAGTTGTATAGTCCTTAATGTCTTCAAATTTTGGATAGCTTAGGGCAGATGCAATTTCTAGCATTGCCTAATTATGTTCTTACTTAGCTCTCATTTCTTTGGCAGTCATAGGTGCAGCAGGTGAGACATAGTCATTCTCAATATAGTACTTTGCAGAATCACCAATACCAGCTAGGTGTAGCTTCATCAAGCTTTTCCATGCAGGGAAGTTCTCCTTATTCAGCTTTGGTACCTCCTTCTTATACATCTTGATCATTTTCTTCAAGTCCCTTTAAACTTGATTTCTGTATACACCAATAAGCAACACAGCTCTAATACCAATTGTTAATATGATTTAGAACAATAGAGAGGGGGGGTTGAATCAGTTGTTCTCAGGTCCTGATGTATAAGAAAAACTTAAAAACTTTACTTTAAATCAGATCAAGCAACCAAAACAAACTCGGTCATCACTGATTCATCAATAGAAACATAGAATAGTGCATTCCACTACCCAGTTGTATCTAACTTGTAAACCATAGAAATGTTCACACCAAAACATTCACACACAAGTATGACACCAAGATTTATAGTGGAAACCCACTAATACATTTGGGGTGAAATTGCGACGGCAATTTGCGACGACAGGCAAATGTCATGCGGTTTTGGCTTTTTTTTTTTCAAATATAGCCCGACACCGTCGCAATTGCGATGACAATACATTTGGCAACATCGCAAATTGTGTCGTTGTCAGGATATAAGGACAAAAAAAAAAAGGAACGTTGTCATTTGTGTTTTCAACAGCGCCATAACCCTCTGCGAAATCACATCAGGATATAAGGGCAAAAAAAAAAGAACGTTGTCATTTGTGTTTTCAACAGCATCGTAACCCTCCGCGAAATCACATCGGGATATAAGGGCAAAAAAAACAAGAACGTTGTCATTTGTGTTTTCAACAGTGTCGTAACCCTCCGCGAAATCACAGCTACAATTTCTGAGTACGTTGGGTTTATTTTTCTTTTGTCATTATTATGTAATCTGGTATTCAGCTATTAGAGAGCTAAAATACCCAGAAATGAGGACATATCTATGTTGAATTTATTGTTAGCGGCTTTGGTTATTTAGAAGTTTAATTTTATTTGTTCATCTTTCAAGCATAAATGTTTTGTGGACCGTAACGTCTTCATTGTTTCGGGTATGCAGTGAAACAGCCCTAACTTGCAATTGCGATGTTGTCGGGATATAAGGGCAAAAAAAAAAGGAACGTTGTCATTTATGTTTTCAACAGCACCGTAACCCTCCGCGAAATCACATCGGGATATAAGGGCAAAAAAAACAAGAACATTGTCATTTGTGTTTTCAACAGCGCCGAGAGAGATTCCCTCCACGAAATCACAGCTACAATTTCTGAGTACGTTGGGTTTATTTTTCTTTTGTCATTATTATGTAATCTGGTATTCAGCTGTTAGAGAGCTAAAATACCCAGAAATGAGGACATATCTGTGTTGAATTTATTGTTAGCGGCTTTGGTTATTTAGAAGTTTAATTTTATTTGTTCATCTTTCAAGCACAAACATTTTGTGGACTGTAATGTCTTCATTATTTCGGGTATGCAATGAAATAGCCCTAACTTGCGACTACCTTCACGGTACTTGTGTACATTATCATGTTGTCTTTACAGTGACTGTCCTCATTCAAGTGGCAATTACACAAGGGACAGTCACTGTGAGATGTCCTCATTTGTGACAAGGACAGTCACACTTAGGACATCTCATAGTGATATTCCCTTGTGTAATTTCCACTTGAATGTATTGCTATTGAACCACATTAATGCTTTTCTTCTTCAACAAATGAGGACAGTCACTGTAAAGACAACATGATAATGTACACAATTACCAAAAAATGATCTTGTTAATTGATGTAACACTTTGTCTTGCTCACTCCCTATCCTTCACTAGGGTCTCTTTAGGCCAATGTTTTGACTCGATAGGGTACTTAACTATCCCTACACTCTTTAGGTATCTCTACCCAAGATCCCACTCCTTCAACTAGTGCACACCAACAAGAAATA
Source organism: Chamaecyparis obtusa (assembly GCA_027943335.1). NCBI lineage: Eukaryota > Viridiplantae > Streptophyta > Pinopsida > Cupressales > Cupressaceae > Chamaecyparis > Chamaecyparis obtusa. The sequence continues at coordinate 662,311 of BSBK01004744.1, read as the reverse complement.
CAACGAACTCTGCTCAATACCAATCTAGCTACTAGGACACTCCTAGTCTTGTCTTCACAAATTGAAACACATTCAACTAGAACTTTACTCCATGGAGAGGCTGGCCACTAGGACCTCTATTGGTTTCAATATTACTCCTTCACCTATACTTTTCATCAGTACTTCAATCCGGTTCATCAAACCATGCCAATTGCACCCAAAAATAGGCTACTAGCAATTAGGCCTTTGTCAAGCCTTTTTGTTTATATTAAGCCACCTAAAGGGCTTAGGATTCAGATGCCCTTTATTGAGAACTCCAAGATATCTAAGGTCTTCTCCTCCTAGATTTTTTGTACACCAAATGCTACAGCCATGCCTGAAAACAAGTATTTTGACACAACTTGGACAGTCTGACTAAGAGTTTATTTTCTTAGCAGCCAAAGAAACTCACCCAATCTTCTAATTTGACTTGGGGCTTCTTTAGATGTGTGTCTACCTCTCCATGAGATTTTAGTTGAAGCAACCAATGCATTCAACTTGTTGTAATCTTCTTGTAATGATTTGTCATCCCTAACTATGCTCAACTGACTCACCTAGGACATCATTGCAAACATAGAAAATGAGCTTCCCAGGGCCCCTCCTTCCAAACATATAGTACATGGAGTCTCCTCACCCATTCCAAGAGCCTGTACAAAATTGACAATGGAATAATGAGCTAAGACTCCATTTGTTCAACCTGCCTGGTTCAAACCAATGATAGGGTACTTAACAAAATAATTAACAAACTAGTTGGAATGCTTCAAAACTCAAAAAAAACACAACACAGAATAAAAAAACAACTTGTACTAACTTTTCCAATAGACACTGTGAGCTATCTAATCCATTAATCAACTGAAAACAAAGAAACAAAAAAACTCAAGAATTCACTAAAACCGTGTTACTCTACAAATCTTCTTAATTCCAAATGTTTTTCCCCCCAACCTTTTGCACAAATTGATGGAGGCCTCTTATAGTTGATCTGATGCCTAATTCAATGGTTTCATATAGTTACATAACCATCTTACTCGAAAATGCTCCCTTGCACAAATGTTGTCAATGTTGTGAATGACAACATTGACAACTTGTTACAACCTTTGGGATTTTGGTTCAAAACTTATTGTTCAAACACCATAAGACCCTAACCATGACTTAGTTAGGCTATTTAGACCTCACATAGGCCACTTCTACACTTCTTTTCCCAATTTGACCCCTAAATGCTTCATTCCCACTTTTGCCACAATATTGGTAACTTGGGTACAAATTGGCACTTGCCTTCACAAAGGTCACACATGAGGACATCTCACAGTGATCGATTGTCCCTTGTGTAATTGCCACTTGAATGTATTTCTATTGAACCACATTAATGTTTTTCTTCTTCAACAAATGAGGACAGTCACTCTAAAGACAACATGATAATGTACACTCACTGTAAGGACAGTCACAAATGAGGACATCTCACAGTGACTATCCCTTGTGTAATTGTCACTTGAATGTATTGCTATTGAACCACATTAATGCTTTTCTTCTTCAACAAATGAGGACAGTCACTCTAAAGACAACATGATAATGTACACTCACTGTAAGGATAGTCACAAATGAGGACATCTCACAGTGACTGTCCCTTGTGTAATTGTTGCTTGAATTACACAAGGGACAGTCATTGTGAGATGTCCTCATTTGTGACAAGGACAGTCACACATGAGGACATCTCACAGTGATTGTCCCTTGTGTAATGTCCACTTGAATGTATTGCTATTGAACCACAATAATGCTTTTCTTCTTCAACAAATGAGGACAGCCACTCTAAAGACAACATGATAATGTACACTCACTGTAAGGACAGTCACAAATGAGGACATCTCATAGTGACTGTCCCTTGTATAATTTCCGCTTGAATTACATAAGGGACAGTCATTGTGAGATGTCCTCATTTGTGACAAGGATAGTCACACATGAGGACATCTCACAGTGATTGTCCCTTGTGTAATTGTCACTTGAATGTATTGCTATTGAACCACATTAATGCTTTTCTTCTTCAACAAATGAGGACAGTCACTCTAAAGACAACATGATAATGTACACTCACTGTAAGGACAGTCACAAATGAGGACATCTCATAGTGACTGTCCCTTGTGTAATTGCCGCTTGAATTACATAAGGGACAGTCATTGTGAGATGTCCTCATTTGTGACAAGGACAGTCACACATGAGGACATCTCACAGTGATTGTCTGTAATGTCCCCTTTTTGGCTAACTTGGAAAACAGGAACAATTACTCCACTTCTCAGACTTACTCTATCAGATACTTACAATTAAACTAAGTAATGGAGGTTACTTAAGATATCAACCGCTATTTCAGATTCAATCACAATATGTGTGCAAGATGATATTGATACCAATATGTTTAATAGCACTGTCAGATATAATGATATGAAATATGCTATGAATATGATGTTTCCTATCACTTATAGTGATAGTATAATGATGCTATGTCTGATATAAACAATATTGATATACAATCAATAAGTATTGCTTACAGCAATGTATTTGTTGTGTCTGATATGATGATGTAATTATGCAAATGTGTAATATCGCTATGAGTGATATGTTGCTATTTCAGATTCTGAATTATATGCTTGCAACTTCAAATATTGATGTTGTTTCTGACTATCCTTTCTATCTGTGCAATCATGGTGTTGTCTCTGATCTGCAATGATAAACTTGAAACCAAATTGCCAAAGGCAGATGCTCTATTGAGTATATCCAAATATGGATAAGTAAATAAAGTTCTAATGATGCCTTGAGTGACTGACGAGAATGCATTCTTATATTATCTTTAACAAATGAAGAGATGTTATGAATGAGACGTGTCTTGTTTCTTCCTCCATGTCCCTTTGTTAATCACACCTTTCCATAATCCGATAGTTCACATAATATTATTTCATTATTTTCTGATCATAGATAACTCCCAGATTGACTCAATATCAAATCTTTTTATGAAGGTAATCTTCCCTCATTGGTAGTGCAACCAGTAGTTAACATCCATTGTGTTTGTATTAGTTTGGTCTAACTATCATTAGTATTTAGTCAATCGATATTAACTCTTGCCTTATCCCATATTGTTATGATTATATCCAATCTTTCTACTCTGATATAAGTCGATATCATTTTTTGATAATTGTCCATTTATTGGTTGATTGCTGGTAATGGAGTTTGATCTTCAAATTGACTTCCATTCCTGTTAATACTTAAGGATACATTGTACTTATTATCCATGACTGATGCCTCATTCATCAATAGCTTGTGATATAATCACTGATGCTTTTGTGTTTCTACAAGATGTGGTTTATCTCAGACAATCGATAATCTTTCAATCCTTTAGTCGATATCCTCCTATGTGGTGTCTATTGATATAGATAGTAGAATTCAATCTAGTTTATGTTATTGTCATGATAACATAGGAAGTGATGGTGCATATTTGCTAGCGGGTCTTCATGTTTGATATTGCTTTATCGGATATGTCATTGTCTAAAATTGTGCAATTAATGATTATTTATAATATATGAATGGTTATCCTTCTTTCTTATCAATACATCTTCTGAAACACATAGCGACCTATCCCTTATTCATATCATGTTGATCTTGACTTCATAGTATTTGGTTCATTAATCATCCTCTCATGGTATCGATGTGTAATGACTAGTGATTGTTGTATCACTTCTTCATTCCTCATCGTGATAGATAATGCAGATGTTTAATGTAGATGTATATCGATTACAGATATTTGATATTGCTTTAAACGTTATTATTATTATTATTATTATTAATGTTATTGTTATTATTAAATATTATAATTAATGATGTTAGTAATATTAATAATATTATAATAAATATTATTATAGTGATAACATATTGTTTTATATTGAGAGGTTTATTAATATTATTTATATATTAAAATTATTATATCAATAATTGATTTAATATTATTACTTAATATATTATTATAATATAATATATATAATTTATTAATAATTATTTATTATTAATTTATATTATAATTATAATCATAATTATATTATTTATTAATATTTTAATATTATTTAATTAACATATTACTTATTATGCTAACTATATATTATTATTATCTTTTGATAATAATTATATGTTATTGTTATATACCGTTAATAATAGATTATTATATATCATCTAATCATTTTATTATTATACTAAGTTCAATATGTCACGGCTCATGACATTGTCCCTTGTGTAATTGCCACTTGAATGTATTGCTATTGAACCACATTAATGCTTTTCTTCTTCAACAAATGAGGACAGTCACTCTAAAGACAACATGATAATGTACACTCATTGTAAGGACAGTCACAAATGAGGACATCTCACAGTGACTGTCCCTTGTGTAATTTCCACTTGAATTACACAAGGGACAGTCATTGTGAGATGTCCTCATTTGTGACAAGGACAGTCACACATGAGGACATCTCACAGTGATTGTCCCTTGTGTAATTGCCACTTGAATGTATTGCTATTGAACCACATTAATGCTTTTCTTCTTCAACAAATGAGGACAGTCACTCTAAAGACACCATGATAATGTACACTCACTGTAAGGACAGTCACAAATGAGGACATCTCATAGTGACTGTCCCTTGTGTAATTTCCACTTGAATGTATTGCTATTCAGCCACATTAATGCTTTTCTTCTTCAACAAATGAGGATAGTCACTCTAAGGACAACATGATAATGTACACTCACTGTAAGTGTACATTATCATGTTGTATTACAAATGGACCTTATGTTGGTCGGGATATAAGTGCCAAAAAAAAAAGTTGTCATTTGTATTCAAGTGGCAATTACATAAGGGACAATCACTGTAAAGGCAACATGATAATGTAGAGAAACATTGTCATTTGTATTTTCAACAGTGCCGAGAGAGATTCCCTCCGTGAAATCACAGCTACAATTTATGAGTACGTTGGGTTTATTTTTCTTTTGTCATTATTATGTAATCTGGTATTCAGCTGTTACAGAGCTAAAATACCTAGAAATGAGGACATATCTATGTTGAATTTATTGTTAGCGGCTTTGGTTATTTAGAAGTTTAATTTTATTTGTTCATCTTTCAAGCACAAATGTTTTGTGGACCGTAACATCTTCATTGTTTCAGGTATGCAATGAAACAGCCCTAACTTGCAACTACCTTCACGGTACTTGTGTACATTATCATGTTGTCTTTACAGTGACTGTCCTCATTCAAGTGGCAATTACACAAGGGACAGTCACTGTGAGATGTCCTCATTTGTGACAAGGATAGTCACACATGAGGACATCTCACAGTGACTGTCCCTTGTGTAATTGCCACTTGAATGTATTGCTATTCAACCACATTTATGGGCCCGTTTGGACCATAGCACATAGTAGCATCTACAGAGAAGAATATCCCAGGTGTAACAAGTTGTAAGAATATACCAACAATTCTAAGAAGTTCCCTAGCACATAGTAGCATCTACAGAGAAGAATATACAACATGAGGGAAGCCACTATAAAGACAACATGATAATGTACACTCATTGTATGTGTACATTATCATGTTGTCTTTACAGTGACTATCCTCATTCAAGTGGAAATTACACAAGGGACAGTCACTGTGAGATGTCCTCATTTGTGACAAGGACAGTCACACATGAGGACATCTCATAGTGACTGTCCCTTGTGTAATTTCCACTTGAATGTATTGCTATTCAACCACATTTATGGGCCCGTTTGGACCGTGGCACATAGTAGCATCTACAAAGAAGAATATCCCAGGTGTAACAAGTTGTAAGAATATACCAACAGTTCTAAGAAGTTCCCTAGCACGTAGTAGCATCTACAGAGAAGAATATACAACATGAGGGAAGCCACTGTAAAGACAACATGATAATGTACACTCATTGTATGTGTACATTATCATGTTGTCTTTACAGTGACTGACCTCATTCAAGTGGCAATTACACAAGGGACAGTCACTGTGAGATGTCCTCATTTGTGACAAGGACAGTCACACATGAGGATATCTCACAGTGACTGTCCCTTGTGTAATTGCCACTTGAATGTATTGCTATTCAACCACATTTATGGGCCCATTTGGACCATGGCACACAGTAGCATCTACAGAGAAGAATATCCCAGGTGTAACAAGTTGTAAGAATATACCAACAGTTCTAAGAAGTTCCCTAGCACATAGTAGCATCTTCTAATTGTCTATACCACTTCACAAGGTATTGTTTGCACACATTGTTTTTGGTTCTTTTGATGACCCTTGTTTTGAAATTGCTATTAGGCCTTGTAGCTTATATGTTTTGATTGCTGGAGAGCTTCTAAAGCTAAGCAAGAAGACCATTGCACGAGTTATAGCCGCGCGCTCAGGTTTGAAAATTGTATATTTTTTAATCTAATGTATATTTTAACTAGACTTTTAGCTTATTTTTGCTGTATATTTTAATCTAAAGGGAATCATGGATGTGAACTTGAAAGAATTTTGTACTTAGTTCTTATGGAGAGAATAGTAGTAGTTTACGGTCTAATATCAAATAGAGTTTTCCAATTATAGAAAGTTAATGAATTCTAATAGCTTATATGTTTTGATTGCTGGAGAGCTTCTAGAGCTAAGCAAGAAGACCATTGCACGAGTTATAGCCGCGCGCTCAGGTTTGAAAATTGTATATATTTTAATCTAATGTATATTTTAGTCCTTTTGCCATGTCATGTAATATGTCTTGCCTTGTAGCTTATATGTTTTGAAATTGCTGTTAGGCCTTGTAGCTTATATGTTTTGATTGCTAGAGAGCTTCTAGAGCTAAGCAAGAAGACCATTGCACTAGTCGTAGCCGCGCGCTCAGGCATGAAAATTGTATATTTTTTAATCTAATGTATATTTTAACTAGACTTTTAAAATATTAAAGGATTTAACTAGGTCTAAGAAGATTTGTGTACTTTTGACAATTTTACTTAGTCACTGAAAGTTGTAGACCGAAGTTTTCATAGCCCAATTTTTGCTTCCTGTGAAGAATGATCATGTCAGATAATATAAGTGAAGAACAAAATAGGGAGACAATCGCTAGATTGTGGTCTAACTTGAAAAGAAAAGGTGATGGAAAATGTTATTGTCCCTGCAAAATTTGTAAGGGCTTAAACCGTAGAAGACTGCTAATCAAAACAGTTAAGAGACATTGTAGGGAGAATGGTCACATTGAAGGGGGGCATGACTATCATCCACTGGTAAGTTGTTCATTATATCATTTTAACAATTTATATACATATGAAATCACTTGATGATGAGTTGAAGATCATGGTTTATTTATGTTAATCAATTTTATATAGGTTGATCTCCCCAGGGAAGTACATGATATGGAGGAACATGGGGGTGCGAATATCCAAGGTGAAGATAATGATCCCATGGAAGATGACGATCATGCGCCAGAAAACACAATCGAAGATGATGGTATAAATACATTGATCCATGACACATTTAGTCCAAGCGGATCTGATCATGATGATGATGATAGCCTCAATGTACCTCTACTTGAGAAGGCATACGAGCCCCTATACAAAGACTCCCAAACAACTCTTCTCTCTGTTGTATTGTTGTTGTTGAACTTGAAGGTTATGAATGGTTTATCCAACATAACAATGTCACGTATGTTAAGGTATGTCATATATGTCTTTATAGTTAACAAAGGGTGAATAATGTACCACTAATATTGTTTATATTAACAACTTATATTTTTTGTTGTAGATTGATAGGCAAGTTTTTGTTACCACCATCAAATATTCTACCTCGCTCATATCAAGAATTATCTGCTATTATGAAAGATATTGGAATGGAGTATCAAGCAATACATGCTTGTCCCAATGATCAGATTATATATTATAAAGAACATGAATTTGCAACACAATGCCCTGTATGTCATACAAGTAGATATCGAACAGATCAAATAACAAAAAAGGTGCCTCACAACGTCCTTCGTTACATCCCCATTATTCCACGGATGCGACAATTATTCAGGTGTACTAGCTTGGCACAATTTATGGATTACCATGCACACAATAGAAGTCGAGATGACATTATTTGAATCCCTGCGGATGGTTCGGCATTTATGCACATAGAGGAAAAGTGGCAACACTTCAAAGAAGAACCTCGTAATCTCAGGCTTTCATTGGCAGCGGATGGTGTCAATCCATTTGGAGAGATGAGATCTGTTTGCTCGGTGTGGCCTATTTTTGTTATCAACAATAACATTCCTCCGTGGATGTCAATAAAGAGGGAGCACATTATGTTGGCAATGATTGTTCCAGGTATTTTATCATTTGATAGTTATTAATTTACATGTACTTACAAATCTTACAGTAAAATGGTCACAATAATTATGTAATGTTACTGTTCATTCAAGTAGGTAAATATCAAGTTAAAGATATGAATGTATATATTGAGCCTCTTATTGACGAGTTGGTGGAGTTATGGAACGGTGTCACTATGTATGACGTGTCTAGACCAATAGGACAAAGACAATTTCAATTCCATGCAATACTTGTATGGACAATACATGATGCCCCAGGGCTAACACATTTTTGTGGTATGTTATAGTGAATTCAAGTTGCGCATGATAATTCTAATTATAAAAATCAACATATTTAATAATCCAATTATATCATTATCTTGTAGGTCTTCAAACAAAGGGAAAATTTGCATGTCCAGTTTGTGGTCCAAAGATGAAATCTCGTCATTCAAAAAGTTTAGGAAAGCATGTGTTTGATGAGTACAGACACTTCCTCCACAGGAATCATAAGTATCGAAGTATGGAAAAACATCTTTTCAATGGGAAAGAAGAGACTACATCAAAGCCACGAAGAATGACACCTCGCCTATGGAAGTTGGAATATAATAGAATTAATCGTCGAGGTAATGTCGTTCCACTTAATGGTTTATGTTTGTAATTTATATATTTCTATTGTGATTTTTGTTTACTAATTATGTAATTGATGATCGTGAAGGTCGTCAAGGCACTATTGACAACCTTCCAAAAGGACTAAAAATCTATCCCAGACAATTTAGTAGGTTGCCCTACTACGAGGACCTACAAATTGTGCATTTGTTTGATCTTATGCATATTGGAAAGAATATAACAGAGACATTGTGGAAAATACTAGATGGAAGGCGTGACAAAGAAAAAATTGTCAAAATTTGTAATGACATTCATGAATCCAATCATGCACTGAAGAATTTCATTCACTCAAATAGCAATAGAGATCAGATTAATATAAGTGCCCTTCCTTGGTTATTAATGGAGCAGCAAAGTGATGCCATAAAAGAAGTCATACGAAAAATTTGATTTCCCACAGGATTTGCTGGGAACATAAGCAATCTCATATCAAAGAAAAGTGAATTTGGGCCAGGGCTCAAAATGCATGATTGGCATACTTTCATCAAGGTAAGTTATGTTCTTCTGTATTTACAATATATTCATAAACTATGTGTACTATTCATTATGTTATGTTAGAAAATAATGAAATGATTGGTTTATAATTACTGCAGTACGTGCTACCTCTATCTCTCCCAGAGCACTTCAACAATAACATCAAACAAGTGATATATGATCTTGGAAAATACATGAGGTAAGCAATAATATCTGTTCAATTTGTTGTATATATTTATTATATTCATGATTTGTTTTTCTTGCTATGTAATCTATTGTATATTAGTTTTTAAAGTCTCATATTTATATATTTTTTGTGACTTGAATCTCTTAATGTAGGTGGTTGTCATCTAAAGAAATCCATAAAGAAGATATAAACTATTGGAAGAGAAGAATTCCTCATTTACTGTGTGAAATGCAAAAGTGTCTACCTCCAACTTTTTTCAATGCACAAGAACACTACCTCATACACCAAGTTGAGGAGATTGAATTGTGTGGACCTGCACACACTAGGTCAATGTGGATGGTTGAGAGGCACTTGAAATCTTTGAAGGCTTTGGTTTGACAAAGAGCACATCTTGAGGGTTCTATGGTAGAGGGATACATGGTATACTAGACTATGGTGTACATTACTGAATATCTTCCTAAGTTTGCTTCAAATATCCATGTAGATCACATTTGGGATCTCGACCCTTTTAAAAAATTCAAAGGGGAGTACTTGTTGGGGAAAGGTAGATTGAGGAAAGTGACAGGTAATAAATTATAAGATGTTATTGTAATAAATTATTTCTTAATCTTCAAAATAAATCGGTTGTAAGTCGTCTATTTTTTTTTTGTACAGTTGCTCGAGAGTGGGATGCACTACATTTGTATATTGCAAACAATCTTGATTGGATGACGGTATGGATTGAACGATGTCAACATTCTGGTCACACATTAACATGGGAAGGTGTATCTTCATTGGTTAAAGAAGCTCATTGTAATGGAGATTCTAATGTTACGCAAAGGGAAATAGATTTAGCATATGGTTTAAGAGATTTCCAGGTACGTACAAAATTATTAATCACCCGTATGTTTATCAACTCACGATATAATAATTTTGACATGTTTCACATATTATTGCAGGTTAAACACCACAAGGGTATGTTCTGTAATGGTCAAAAATTTCGCGTCAAAGTGTTGGATGACATGAAGAAAACTTGTGATTCTGGAATAACTGCAGTCTTTCAAGTGACTAATATTTCATCTAGAAATGACTTAGATCCTCAAGAGTCTAAAAATCAATACTATGGCATTTTGGATGATATACTTGAGTGCGACTTTAGTTCCTTCAAATTAGTACTCTTCGTTGTCAAATGGTACAGGCTACGACTTAATCCAAATGATCCTAATAGAACTGTTATTGAACATGATAATGGATTTACAATGGTTAATACAAGGTCATTTGAGCCAGTTGGGGATGAGCCCTATGTTCTTCCAAGCCAATGTGAGCAGGTATTTTACTCAGAGGTTTCACATAAACCGGGTTGGTCATTTGTTGTTAGACATGAACCAAGAGGAAGGCCGATAAAGTATAATGCGATGGAAGAAGAAGATACCGAAGAAGTAGAAGATGATGTAGATGATGATCACAATCGACAATTATTGGATGATGTTCCTGAGACAAATTTTCATGAAGAAGAAGAAGATGATGATGACGATGATGCTACTACTGATGATGATGATGAAGATGATGTTGATGTTGATGATGATGATGTTGATGATGACGACAACGACGACAACAACAACGACGACGACGATGATGATGACGACGATGATGAGGATGATGATGATGATGATGATGATGATGAGGATGAGGATGATGATGATGAAATTTAAAGGTATGCCATCAATCCTTAATGTATTTAATATTCATTTCTTGATAGAAATATATTTGTCTTAAATGGTTACATAGTTTATTCATTATCTATTTAAAAGCTACAAGTTTCAACTACAAATAGAATACTGCTAATCTAAATTAACTATTAATCTAAATTAATTAAATAAAACTATTTAAAACACATATTGATGCATGAATGTATTGAGCCTTATTTTCTTTTAGGTCAAAAGCATTTGTAAGTGTTCTCACAACACCAACCAAGCATCTTCATAAGATCACTCTCCTTGATCCAAGCCAACTCCATAACCTATCAGAGTGCACACCAAATCCTTATGCCACCTTAGCATTCTACATCTTTGGAATAATCCCAATGTCCCTCAATCCATCCAATGGATTCATCCAAGCAATCTAATCAACAAACTATCAAATGCTCACAATGCCTCAATAGGCTCCGAACTTGACTTCACCTTAAATTTTTGGCTAACATTTTTATACTTGATCTTTGACACAGGGGCACAATATGGAGCAACCGCTCGAAGGTGATGGTGACGATATTCCTAGCTCATCTACACATGAGCAGGTAAAACTCATTGTAATTGTGCAAACTAGATAGAAGCAAAATGTTATTTTTTTTAATGTTATTTTCTTCATTGTTTTGGAGTAATTTTGATAATACTAATACTATTGTTGTCACAGAGGGCCGGTGGTCGGAGAGAGGGAAAGCAACCTGCAGTCCCTCAGGAGTCCCCCCTTGTGGACCCTTTTTTTATTGATTTAGCAGAGACCGATGACCCGATCGGTTCCATTAAAAAGCTACTAAAGAAAATTGGGAAAGAACTTCTACGTTTGGTATCCATACATCCTCAGACTTAGGAAATAAAAGACAGGGCAGCTAAGTTGTTGCGCACTTCTGAAAACTTTAAAGTAAGTATTAATGAAATTTTTAATTATTACAAGAGTTCAATAATGGTTTTTATGTTATGCTCTTTTATGACATTAATTAAAATATGGATGCATTGTCTTTACAGAGTTATTTGCATAATTTTGAACCCCATTCCCATGATGAGGCCGGTACTGCAAGTGGTTCAGGTAGATCACATGTTCCATTCCCCACTTGTGTTTTCCACTGAATATATATAGGAATGATCATAATCATTGACAATACATGCTCGAACAATCTTTTTTTTTAATGCTCTAACAATCTTGTCCATGCTAGTCCACGCGTTCTATATTTATGCATGCTCTAACAATTTTATTCTTCAGCTCCTTTCCATGATGATATGACAATGCCGCCTCCATCCAGGATAGCCACAAATGTCTTGCCGACTGCCATGTCAACAACACACAGCCTAAATGCACCAACTGTTGCACCATCTACTGGTACACAAATCCCTCTTTTTCTCTCTTTTGTTATGTGTTTAAGTGTTATGTGTTTACGATGTAGATCCCTTGATTGTGTTTGTGCCATGGGTGGTCTGCACCAATTTATTTCCCTTGAAGTATTATTTCTTGGAGGCATTTGATAATGGTTTTCATTTTTTGCAATAGGAGATGCAACAAGTCCCGATGCAACATCATTTCCTGGATGTTCCCGTGTTCCTAGTACGGGAACGGTGAAGGATTGCGTATTGATCATCAGCGATGATGAAGGCATTCCCTTAAAAGTAGCCAAAGTTCCAGGTACTTTAAAGTTATTATTATTCTATAGTGATATAATAGTAATTTAGTTTTTGATCACTCTTCATCGACTAATGATCCCATGATTATTTTGTAGGGAATGATATTTTTTGGTGAAAACTTGGTGACGAGTGTTTGCGGATATTCGGGACCACCCTACGTACATGGTGGAACATCATATCCTAACTAAAACCCCAAACCACTATTTTGATTTCATATCATTGCTAGAATAGTTTTCCTTTTCATCAATTTCTTGAACTATATTAAAGGTAGCTTCTCTTCATTTATGAGTCTAACATGTTTTTTTTTACTTAAAAGGTGAAATAACCAAGATAAAAAGTTGAAGGATGATCTTGTACATAGTATGACCCAGCTTTTTGGACCTCGTGCATTCGAGAGAAACAAGCTCCTTGAAAGAGCTGGTTTATGTTTGAAGTATATTAGGGACCAGTACAGGAAATATTTAGAGGTTAACCCAAGGCACGAGCATCCGCCCTGTGTTCTTGAGGCTGAGTGGAAGGCTTTGATTTTGGATGGAAAGTATAAAGCTGACATGAAAAAAGGAATTACGCCAGTAGAGAGTAGAGCAAGGTATGTGATACTTTTGAGAATGTAATTATGTACTAATTAACCTCTAAATTTTTCCTGTAATTATGTACTAATTAACCTCTAAATTTTTCCTGTACTGGTCTCTAACATATTTCAAACTTTTCATAGATTGCCTGACACATCAAAGGCAACAAAGGCAAGATTAGAAAAGCACGGGACACACAAGCTCAGCTCTGGTGGTTTTTCCAAACTTCAAGCACGAGTTGTAAGTATTAGTAAATGAAAACTTGTATCAATTTTTTTATATATTGCAAGGAAAATTTTTTTGATCAAACAATGCAAATAAAATTCACCATACCAAGCAAAAATGTAGGGGTCAGAGTTCAATAGATGCCTCACAGAAGAGGACAAGAGAATTGGCTTCCAACAAGGCTATAGAGCCATGGCTGAATGGCTACGAGCTGAAATCAGTGTGCAAGGTTCAAATAATGATGCATCTGAGCCACAGGTAAATAAGCTAAATGAAATTTATTTCAAATTGAATACTTTGCCAATTAGTCTATTTGATGTTAAGTTCTAATATAAAGTGAGTATATCTATTTTAAGAAAGCAATGATAACAATGTGTAGGATATTGGAATGCAGCCTGACAATCCTTCTACATAATCTATGCATAATGAAGGTTCACATGATGTGCATCCTAGTGGTGGAGGTATACATTTGCTATTAAAATTTTTATATGTAATTACAATTGGTGTTTGGATTAATGTAACATTTTGTATAGCAACTGTAGAGGATCGAGGGGTCGGTGCTCATGAGCATGTTGAGGTTGAGTCTAGACAAAATGATGTGGCCAGATCAGGTAATTAAAGAGCGCCACAGTTATGTTCTTTAAAATAATTAAATACTTGTAACAATTATAATTAAATATTTTAAATTTAACTCTTTTATTTGTTATTGTAGAGGACCCCCCTTTGCAGCAGCATAGGAATTTGAGATCATCAAGAACAGAGAACAAAACAACTGATGAGGGGGGTATTGATGATAACACTGATGCTCCTCTTAGAGCTTACATAGAAAAAAAAAATTAGAAAGAGAAAAAAGAAATGATTGTCATCTAAATACCTTAATTGATAATGACTGAATTTTATGTCTCAATGAATTTAATTATGTGCTAATGAATGTTCATGAATTATGTGTTTATTTTCATATTGATGAATGTTGTGTGTTAACGAATCTAATGTGTTAATGAATGTTATCATGTGATATTGATTGAATGTTACATTTTATTATTAATTGAAAGAATGAATGAATGTTAGATGTTAACGGGGAATGTAGAGTGATGTTAGGGGGAGGGGGGTGGGGCCAAATGAGCTTCCACCTTCACATGGTTGGACCTATTTAGTAGAGAATATTAAACTATATTCTCGAAACAAAGTGAAGCTCAATAAGATACTAAATGAGTCAAAATGGTTATCAAGGTCCTCTATCCATAAGATACTTGTAGTCAAAATGGTTATTAATAAGATACTTGTAGTCAAAATGGTTATCTAGGTCCTCTATCCATTCCATAAGTTCTTCACCATTCAAACTTCCTCCATAACAAGGAATGTGCTCTAGGTTAGTCATGAAGCCTAGCATGGACTCTCTGTCAGATAGAGCCACTATTTCAGAGCCTTTTCTGTCCATTTCCTTCAAGCACTGTATAGTGTACGGATGTGAAAGGGAGGGCAGACCAGTGTGGAAGTTAGAGTATTTATATCTTATGCTTTGAGAGTTTATTTGGTAGATTCAAGACACCTTATATCAAAGTTATTCCTTTTTCTTATCTGTTGTTCTGTCAAACCCTCATTTTTTGGGTTATTGCATTCAAATGGCCTTAACTTGCAAATAAACCATAGGATATCCTCTGTTCTTTGTAAAATGCAAGTTAAGGGGGTTTATTTTGATATTTTAAAAGCTTTGGAACAGGATACTAAGCCAGAGAATTTTGAGAGCAAGCCCTAGGTCAAGAATCTCAATGTTCTTGACTAGGAGTTGATGGATTATGCAAGATCAGAGGGTAGCGGCAAGTAAAGGACCTCAAACCTTGTTGAATCTAGATCTTTAGAGCATGGTGGACATCTTCAAACTCTAATCTTGGTTTCATGCACCCATTTTCAATGCCTTGTTTTGGAACCCACACCCAAAGGCATGCATTAGGTCTGCGGACTCAATAAGGACATTGATATGCTGGAGTGGAGTCAGGGTCTGGGAGTTGGAGGATTGTTAGAACATTAAAAAGGGTACTCAAAAAACATATAAGTTCATAAGGTCCTTTGTCAAATTGAAGAGTTATTGCTGCAGAACAGGTTTTGGAGACCTACTAGAGTCACTAGGTCTATTTGTGATTTTGATGTCTTGGGTTGTTTGGAACACAACCAATGCATGATTCTACATTTTTTAGGGAATCTTAAGAGTTTTCAAATGTTTGATTGGGTTGGCAAAGCCTAGGATCAATAAAGTCTCTTTTGGTAGAAAATCAGGGAACTTGTCCCTAAAAGGAAATTTGGTCTTGGTTGGGATTGAGTCAATAAGGTGTTAGAAGTATCTTGAAACCTTTGAAGTCCCTCTAGTACAGAGATTTTAAACTAGTCTGATAGAATCAGAGGCTAAATTGCTTCGGTGTAACATTTTGGTGTCTTGAAGTGGGTTGGGGCTTAAGACCAAGTTTCTTGCTGACCACTCTGCATCACATTGTCTTGCATGAAATTAGTCATTCTGTATACACTGGTCTAGTGTTGTCAATAGACCCAAATAGTTCAAAGATACTCGAACCAATCAGATGTTTTATGGGGTGCATTTTTGTGTTAGGTAGAAAGGATTCTTCATACAGGTGAAAGTCTCGAACCTTTCCCCACTCCCAAAAAAATATCACTTGTACTGTTATGAGCAGTCATGAGGACTAGACAGATACATTATAATATATGTAATTGCCACTTGAATGTATTGCTATTCAACCACATTTATGGGCTTGTTTGGACCATGGCACACAGTAGCATCTACAGAGAAGAATATCCCAGGTGTAACAAGCTCTAAGAATATACCAATAGTTCTAAGAAGTTCCCTAGCACACAGTAGCATCTATAGAGAAGAATATACAACATGAGGGCAGTCACTGTAAAGACAACATGATAATGTACACTCATTGTATGTGTACATTATCATGTTGTCTTTACAGTGACTGTCCTCATTCAAGTGGCAATTACACAAGGGACAGTCACTGTGAGATGTCCTCATTTGTGACAAGGACAGTCACACATGAGGACATCTCACAGTCACTGTCCCTTGTGTAATTTCCACTTGAATGTATTGTTATTCAACCACATTTATGGGCCCGTTTGGACCACGACACACAGTAGCATCTACAGAGAAGAAGTTTGGTATGCAATGGTCTTGAAACCTTGCTGAGAAATTCTTGGTATGCATTTGTGTGGTGCAAAAGCTTCGTTGAAAGAGAAAAAGAAGAAAAGAATAGAAATATTTTTTTTCTTTTTATGTCATATACTATAACCAGCTACTTATAACTTGCAAAAATTATTATAACCATTTGAAATTGAAACTTAGTTTAATGTGAAACTGAGAACTGCTTTATTAGAGCTTTCTATGATTTAGATTCAGACATCAAGAACATTGTTTGCCTAATATTGTGATTAATGTTTATTTATTAATATCTCATACTGACAAACAATTGATAATTGTAGGGAAAATGTCATTGGGGGTCTTTGAGGATCCACCAAAAGCCAAGGAGAAAATGTATTCAAATGCTAAAGATGGTGTAACAGTCCTTACAACTGTTGAACCTTGCTATGTAGATCATCTCCGATTCTCCAAGTTCAACAGTACTGTGGTATTCCTTTGGATACTTCTAATGGTAAATTTCAGACATCAAGTTCTTTTCGTATGAAACTACTACATTTGTAATCTTTAGTTTTAAACTTTTAGTTTATAAATGTTCATCAGCTTTAGTTCGTATGCTACCATTTCAAGTATGATTAATGAAGTTACCTTTATCACAGGATGAAAGTGAGCAGTCAGCATACTGGTACGGAGCTAGCAGCATTGATACGGTGACTAGGGCATTGTTTAATGGTGGTATTGTGTTTTCCCGTGTTTAGGGCATCGGCCTTTTGAAGCATTGCCTTCATCTTTCTTAAGTCTGAGTTTTAAGTTTGTTTATCTCTCTCGGCGCTGTTGAAAATACAAATGACAATGTTCTTGTTTATTTTGCCCTTATATCTTGATGTGATTTCACGGAGGGTTACGGCGCTATTGAAAACACAAATGAAAACACAAATCCCTTGTGTAATTGCCACTTGAAGGAGGACAGTCACTGTAAAGACAACATGATAATGTACACTTACAGTGAGTGTACATTATCATGTTGTCTTTAGAGTGACTATCCTCATTTGTTGAAGAAGAAAAGCATTAATGTGGCTGAATAGAAATACATTCAAGTGGCAATCACACAAGGGACAGTCACTGTGAGATGTCCTCATTTGTGACTATCCTTACAGTGAGTGTACATTATCATGTTGTCTTTAGAGTGACTGTCCTCATTTGTTGAAGAAGAAAAGCATTAATGTGGTTCAATAGCAATACATTCAAGTGGCAATTACACAAGGGAAAATCGATCACTGTGAGATGTCCTCATGTGTGACTATCCTTGTCACAAATGAGGACATCTCACAATGACTGTCCCTTCTGTAATTGCCACTTGAATGAGGACAGTCACTGTAAAGACAACATGATAATGTACACATACAATGAGTGTACATTATCATGTTGTCTTTACAGTGGCTGCCCTCATGTTGTATATTCTTCTCTATAGATGCTACTATGTGCTAGGGAACTTCTTAGAACTGTTGGTATATTCTTACAACTTGTTACACCTGGGATATTCTTCTCTATAGATGCTATTGTGTGTCATGGTCCAAACAGGCCCATAAATGTGGTTGAATAGCAATACATTCAAGTGGAAATTACACAAGGGACAGTCACTGTGAGATGTCCTCATGTGTGACTATCCTTGTCACAAATGAGGACATCTCACAGTGACTGTCCCTTGTGTAATTGCCACTTGAAGGAAAAAAGCATTAATGTGGTTCAATAGCAATGTATTCAAGCGGCAATTACACAAGGGATAATCACTCTGAGATTTCCTCATTTGTGACTATCCTTACAGTGAGTGTACATTATCATGTTGTCTTTACAGTGATTGTCCTCATTTATTGAAGGAAAAAAGCATTAATGTGGTTCAATAGTGATGCAGAGTAGTCAGCAAGAAACTTGGATCTATGTCCCAACCCACTTCAAGACACCAAAATGACTCAACCAATCAATTAGGCTCTGATTTCTATAGGTTAATGTTTAAACTCTGCAAAGTAATGAATTTGAAGGTTTCAAGGATCACACAACAACTTATGGACTCAATCCCATTCAATAACAAATTTCCTTTTAGGGACAAGTTCCCTGATTTTCTATCAAAAGAGACTTTTAAGGTTCTAGATCTTACTTCCTGCAGTAAAACTTAGAAACCCCTTAGATATCACTATTACAACTTCCAGGCAAATTTTATCATCCAACCACCATCCATACAACCGTACAGAGTTCATTTTTCACCAGAAATGCACTAAAATAGGGTTATTTTTATTTTTTATGAAAGCAAAATGATTACAATACTGGTTCTCTGTTTGTCTTCGACCATTTGAAGCCTAAAATAGGCTCTCCAAATGTTGGTTCAACCATCTAGGTGGTTAGAATAGTTTATCCAACAAATGTCAACTTTGCTAAGCAACTTTTAAAGTTGCATTACAACTTTGCAAACAACTTTGCCGAGAAGGTTAAAAATGTGTTGTGAAACTTTAGGAACCTTATTAAAGTTATTTTGGACCTTCAAACTTCTTAACAACATCTAAAAGACACCTAATAAACACTTACTATGCTCATTTCATCCAAGGACTCAAAAGATGCCCAAGGTTTATAAGTCACCAAGGGGTCTTGTGTCCAACAAGTGGATGTTTATAAGGAGATAAAATCAATCCTTAATATTTATTACAAACCAAGAAAACATCTAAAACTCCTATTCTAATTTATTGTCATTCAAAAAGACTCTGATTTGTCATTCAAAAAGACTCTGATTTGTCAATCAAAAGGACCTTTCACCAGTCAATCCTTCAAAGCTCCAAGGTGAAAATCTTATGTTCCAATTGATAGGATTTGACTCCTTGGCTTCATGGAAACTTCCTTCAATCATGGTGTCTTTGGCTTGCATTAGGGATGCCCTTGCATCAAATAGCAATGCATTCAAGTGGCAATTACACAAGGGACAGTACATGCCCATTAAAGTTGGTGTTTTGTTATCCAACATGACAATGGAGACAACATACTCTGTGTCAATTTTACTGATCAAATTTCCCTCCACCAGGCAAAGCAACAATCTAGGTATGATAAGGTGAAATTTTGTAGTCCTTTTGGGTATGATAACAGTTCCATTTTCCAATAAGATGGTTCATTTTTATAATCTAGCTTCAATTTCTCTTGTGAAAATCTTTTTTTCATTTTATGGGTGGTAAAATATAATTATTATGCTAGAGGTGTGTACTTATGGATGATAATGAAACAAAATGATAAGATTTAAGACTCTCATTTTTTTTTTAAATAGCAATTTAAGTTTCCTTCTATTATAAATTACTGTTTTTCTATTTTTTAATGTATCTTTCCAGATCTTTTATATCAATTTTATTTATGAAATATAAATATATTAATAATGTTTTAGTGTTTTTAGGATTAGTTTATATCAATTCTATGTATCATCATTCGTCATTCAATTGTCAGTATTATTAATTTAGACTGTGCAATTGTAGAACTACTCGAATATGGGTTGGATGGATACTCAAGCAGGGGAACCCTCCTCAAATATCTCAAGCAGTGAACTTGGAAAAATGTGTCCTGAAGGAACCCTTTCCATCAGAGAGATAAAAGTACAAACAAGTAAAAGAAGCAGGCTCTGCAAATATGTTTTTGAGAAGAAAAATGATAGATTATTCGAGTATGGTTCATGAGGTATATCTAAAAAGACATTTTTTTTCTTATTATAATAAAAGAGGAAGTTGTGAATGTCAAAGTTGAGTGAAACAAAAATTATTTTCATCAAATTTTGTTAGGCTTGCTTTTGGGAATAGTTTCTTACAATATTGCTATTAAGATTTTTATTGTGTAGTTTTTAGATTAGGTTTATAAAATTATATTTCATGAGTAGTGATTCATATTAATCAATTAACGATACTTTTGGAAGGTATTTTCAATGTGTCAAATTTTGATATTTTTACAAGAATTAGATTGTGTAATTTTTTTAATTAAAGTCATTGACTCATATTTCATAAATAATAGTTCTCATGAATCCATCTCTTATAAGATTGAATAGTCTATTTAGGAAGTATTTCTGATAGTATGTCAAATTATGATATTACTATTACCATTAGATTGCATGGCTTTGAAGTCAACCTCGTTGACCCATATTCTTCTCTGTAGATGCTACTATGTGCTAGGGAACTTCTTAGAACTGTTGGTATATTCTTACAACTTGTTACACCTGGGATATTCTTCTCTGTAGATGCTACTATGTGCCGCGGTCCAAACGGGCCCATAAATGTGGTTGAATAGCAATACATTCAAGTGGCAATTACACAAGGGACAGTCACTGTGAGATGTCCTCATGTGTGACTGTCCTTGTCACAAATGAGGACATCTCACAGTGACTGTCCCTTGTGTAATTTCCACTTGAATGAGGACAGTCACTGTAAAGACAACATGATAATGTACACATACAATGAGTGTACATTATCATGTTGTCTTTACAGTGGCTTCCCTCATGTTGTATATTCTTCTCTGTAGATGCTACTATGTGCTAGGGAACTTCTTAGAACTGTTGGTATATTCTTACAACTTGTTACACCTGGGATATTCTTCTCTGTAGATGCTACTGTGTGTTGTGGTCCAAACGGGCCCATAAATGTGGTTGAATAGCAATACATTCAAGTGGCAATTACACAAGGGATAGTCACTGTGAGATGTCCTCATGTGTGACTGTCCTTGTCACAAATGAGGACATCTCACAGTGACTGTCCCTTGTGTAATTGCCACTTGAATGAGGACAGTCACTGTAAAGACAACATGATAATGTACACAAGTACCGTGAAGGTAGTTTCAAGTTAGGGTTGTTTCATTGCATACCCGAAACAATGAAGATGTTATGGTCCACAAAACATTTGTGCTTGAAAGATGAACAAATAAAATTAAACTTCTAAATAACCAAAGCCGCTAACAATAAATTCAACACAGATATGTCCTCATTTCTGGGTATTTTAGCTCTGTAACAGCTGAATACCAGATTACATAATAATGATAAAAGAAAAATAAACCCAACGTACTCAGAAATTGTAGCTGTGATTTCGCGGAGGGAATCTCTCTCGACACTGTTGAAAATACAAATGACAACGTTTCTCTACATTATCATGTTGCCTTTACAGTGACTGTCCCTTGTGTAGTTGCCACTTGAAGGAGGATAGTCACTGTAAAGACAACATGATAATGTACACTTATAGCCCATGTACATTATCATGTTGTCTTTAGAGTGACTATCCTCATTTGTTGAAGAAGAAAAGCATTAATGTGGCTGAATAGCAATACATTCAAGTGGCAATTACACAAGGGACAGTCACTGTGAGATGTCCTCATTTGTGACTATCCTTACAGTGAGTGTACATTATCATGTTGTCTTTATAGTGACTGTCCTCATTTGTTGAAGGAAAAAAGCATTAATGTGGTTCATTAGCAATGTATTCAAGCGGCAATTACACAAGGGATAGTCACTCTGAGATTTCCTCATTTGTGACTATCCTTACAGTGAGTGTACATTATCATGTTGTCTTTACAGTGACTGTCCTCATTTGTTGAAGGAAAAAAGCATTAATGTGGTTCAATAGCAATGTATTCAAGCGGCAATTACACAAGGGATAATCACTCTGAGATTTCCTCATTTGTGACTATCCTTACAGTGAGTGTACATTATCATGTTGTCTTTACAGTGACTGTCCTCATTTGTTGAAGGAAAAAAGCATTAATGTGGTTCAATAGCAATGCATTCAAGTGGCAATTACACAAGGGACAGTACATGCCCATTAAAGTTGGTGTTTTGTTATCCAGCATGACAATGGAGACAGCATACTCTGTGTCAATTTTACTAATCAAATTTCCCTCCACCAGGCAAAGCAACAATCTGGGTATGATAAGGTAAAGTTTTTGCAACAATTTCTTGCTGCTGCTAAGGTTACCATTGTTTATGGTTTCTATTATATAGTTCTATCTATATTGCTATATGGCCTTTTGTTTAGGATTAAGTAGATGAGGGAAAATATTTCTTTTGTGGATTGTAAACAAAACATTGAATTATTTCAGAGAACAGATCTAAATCTATAAGATGCTACGATGGAGCACATGACCATGTACTTGTGAATATTAGGATCCATGTTAATCAAATGACTGCTTTATGTAAATTACTTTTGAGTAAGTAAAAGGCAATACAATTTTTTGAAGTGTGCAAGGATTTTTATGATATACAGGTGTACGAAGAAATGAATCTGTGTTGTTTTGTATCAATATCAAACATCTCTGATATATTTTCATGTTTTTATAATCTATTTTGCAGATGAAAAATATCCAATAGATAAAGATTGGGAACTTCTCCCAACATCTGTACCTGCATCTCTCTTATATACTACAAGTTGCTTGCCATCAGAAATTGTAGTTCCCTCACGTGACATTGATGGTGAAGTGTTCTTTTCAGAACCATCATCTATGGTTACCAATGCTCCTATTTTAGGCAATAAGTTTGTTGCATTCCATGAGCCATTGGTCAAGTTTCTTCTACGAGCTTCTGATGCCTCAAAATCTAAGCAGCACCTACGCATGCCTCGTTGTGGTTGATTATCATTCTGTACATGAATTATAATGAGTAATCAGTTTTGGGCCTTGGAATCTTGTATGTAACATGCACAGGCATTTCATGGCTAAATGAATCTATTTTAAAAGCATCAACTTTTCTTACATGATGCTGGATACATAAGTAGAACAAGCATATATCAAATTGGAAGCAATCAGAACTCCACAATGACATATTATTTAGAGTACTCTTCAGTTTAAGTAATAATGCATATATTGACACTGTAAAGACAACATGATAATGTACACTCACTGTAAAGACAACATGATAATGTACACTCATTGTAAGGACAGTCACAAATGAGGACATCTCACAGTGACTGTCCCTAGTGTAATTGCCACTTGAATGTATTGCTATTCAGCCACATTAATGCTTTTCTTCTTCAACAAATGAGGATAGTCACTCTAAAGACAACATGATAATGTACACTCATAGTGAGTGTACATTATCATGTTGTCTTTAGAGTGACTATCATCATTTGTTGAAGAAGAAAAGCATTAATGTGGCTGAATAGCAATACATTCAAGTGGCAATTACACTAGGGACAGTCACTGTGAGATGTCCTCATTTGTGACTGTCCTTACAATGAGTGTACATTATCATGTTGTCTTTACAGTGGCTATCCTCATTTGTTGAAAGAAAAAAGCATTAATGTGGTTCATTAGCAATGTATTAAATAATTTTATTTTTTTTATCCACCCACGGGCGTCGCAATTACGATGAGAGCCTGTCGTAATGTGATGCAGGCGCCCGTCGCAATTGCTTGGGAGGCCCATCGCAATTGCGACGGCCCTTCGAAGCCATGCGACGGGGGGGCGACGCCCATGCCGCTAACAAATCTTAGCGACATTGCGACGGGAGGGTGTCGCAATGGCGATGGCTACCCATAGACGTCGCAATTTGCGACTAAAAAATAGCGACGTCTATGGGTGTTGCTATTGCGACACATAGCCGTCGCAAAATGCCCCCAAATGTATTAGTGACCCAATATGGGAAAAACCACTTTGTAACATGCTACTATTATTTTCACTCTTCTGAAGTGAGCTCAGTTAAAAGCCAACCCTGTCAAAGGTTACAATGCACACTGTCAAGTGTGACCCGGTTAAAGGATTTAATCACCCTGTTAAAAGTGAGCCTGGTCAAAGGACTTACATACACTCCATTAGAATGCAACCTTGTTCAAAGGATTTAACTTATGACTATTAGATCAACCTTTGTTAAAAGGATTTTGACTGTTACAATGGTTAGAAAGTAGCAGTAGTGTTGATCTGAAAAACATACAACTTACTTTGCAAATATCAGATCCAATTCTGTACACAAATACTAGTTTACTGACTTTGAAACTTTGCCATCTCCATCTCTGATCTACTTGAAACTTTTCTTCAAGCAATCACCACACTTCACCTTTAGCCTTTTTGCTTATACAGTTAATAAAACTTATCTTCCAGTATTTCGGTTTCACCCCAATACATCAACCTTTTTCTCCACTCTCATACTTCTAATCCAATATTCAGGTTCCCTTAATACTTTCCTCAATTAGGTTAACTCATCTTTTGCCGCTTAATCTCATTCGTAGATCTTAGGGTTAGGTTAGATTCATTGAATCTACCCACATTTTATTCTTCACCTTCTTTTCTAGAAACATCTCAAATCTCATAAAGATTTACAATATGACATTTTACAGTGCATTAAATGCTTCCATACAATCAATAAATAAAGTCAACACATTTTACATAATCCAAGAATTCAAACAATGTCATCCCCAAAAAGAATTCTCTTCAAATATAAAATTGCTGATGCTCGGTCAATACTGTGATCATCCACTCGGTCTTCATGTAGAACGCTCGGTCATTACTAAAACTATTTCCTCAGCATGCACTGTCTTCCTCAGCAATTTACTGATACTCAGTCGACATAGGATTTTGCTCAGCATCCACTAACTCGGTCGACACTAACATAACTTGGCTTAAACATGATTTTATCCATTTTTGCTCAGTTAAGCCTACCAGTTTAGTCTTCAATATCACTAAGATAAATAATACATTATCTCATCATTATGCAACATAGTCAAGTACACTTTGTAGTATCAAGATAACTCAACCTTTCCCTAGGTGCTATTGTTACCAACCTTGCTTCACTCATTCATAACACTTCAATAGATATAGTACTTTCCTAAGTAGCAATAGTCTTATTAGTTAAGGGTTTGACATCAATGACAATACAACAATTGTTTCAATTACAGTTTCCAACAAGGACATCATGGATCATGACTATGTGGTATGAGGTGTTACAAGTAGTAGTTTCCTTTGTACCAAAATATCAACCTATTAATGCCCAATACAACCACTAGACTTATAGAAGACACAGGAGGCGGTCAAGCGATGTCATGAATCCCGAGGGGAGCATTGACCATTTTTCCAACATGAGGTAGATGAACAAATTATTGATGTATATGCTCAACATATATTGAGTAAACATGTTGATCCTATAGAGAAGAGATTTGGTACTTTCAAAGAAAAATACATAAAGTTGTACATTGAGTTGAAGAGGATAAAAATAACAAGGAAAGTCAAAAAAGAAGTTGATAACTAGGCAAAGAGTATGGGTATTCTAGTGAAGGAAGTGATAAAATATAAGAAGATAATGAAAGATGAGAAGTTTGAAGCAACTAGTATAGACATCTCTTCATCTAGACCAAGGAAAAAAAAAAATTTCACCATCTGAAGTCCTCCTAATCCTATCAGCACCAAGCATAAGCAATAACTAGAGCCATCCAAAAAAGAAGGAAAGGGAGTAAAGGCAAAGAGAGCATGGAAGTATATTGCTACTAAGGATGATGATGAAGTCATAGAATCAAATGAAGTAGTGAAATATTTGAAGTCTAAGGGCACCAAAGATTCAAGGGTTATCAAGGCCAAGTCATTAGAGGATGATAAGGTAAGTAAGAAGATGATAATTGATCCTAATAAGGTTGATATGTTAGTTAGTGAAGTAGAGGAAGTTGTAGCAGTCCATGGAAATTTGAAACCACTTTCACAATTTTATGATAAGTTTCATGATGTTGGAAAAAGAAAATTAGAACAAGCCACTATTATATACTTGAACATATTCAAGAGGGATCTTGTAGAAATCATTTTTGAGATTCCTAAAGGTTTATATGATCTTATGGAAATAAGGAGGGTGAATGAAAAAGCTAAAGATGATAGGTTGAAAGAACAAGTGTTGATAAGTTTTATGTTTGTTTATAGTTGTAGAAGAAATGAAAATGATATTTAAAAAACATAAAGATCATTTCATAGGAAAATCAAGGATAAATAGGCTTATGATAGGTCAAACATATGAGGTGGTAAAGGAAACATAATTTGTTTTTAAGAAAATCCTAAAAGAAAATCAATTTGATGTTGTTAGAGATTCAACTCAAGATGTAAATGACAACTATGTTCCTAATGTTGAACCTATGGAAGTTAGTGTTCATGAGATTAATGTTGGTCTAGTAGGTGAATTTTTAGGACATATGCAAGGTGAAGAGAAGATAATTATGATGACTGAGGTAAATCTATTTGAGGTAAAGATTGAGGCAAGAGACATTAAAAAGGAAATGAAAGAATTTTCAGAGAAAGACAGTCTAGAGTTGGATGATCCAAAAATCACTCAAGGGCCAATCAACTTGGCCACTTTATCTCCAATCTAGAAGTTTAATCTTGATTCATTTTTTCAAGTCAAAGAAAGGGAAGAGATTATCAGATCTCACATTGAAGACAATGAAATTTTGAGTCTTGCATTAGGTGTTTTGGATAAGATCATGCCCACACATGTCAAAGATCCATCAAATACTCCATCTGGTTAGTTAAAGTGTCTTATTAACTCTATAACTACACATTTTAAATCATTAGAGAAGTGTTCAAAGTTAAAGATAAAGAAATAATTTGATGTCAATAGATTCAATTAGTTAAAGTGGATGATAAAAAATTATAGGAAACTTTTGGGTTGTAGTGTACTAGGTTTGCATCATGCTTTAGCATTTTAATTTTAATCCTAGGCATCCAAAAAAGCTATAACTTGACCTTCTTGATTAGATGTAGAAATTGTTAAAGGATCAAATGACTAAGATAAATATGATAACTAATTTTTATTCTTGGTAAACTACATGATTTCCACCTTGACCTTCTTGTTACCTAAGATGATGACTAGCTTTCCACAATAAAAATCTTGGTGTTGTGGATGTTTGCATCATGCTTTAGCATTTTAATTTTCATTATATGTGTTAAGTGGATAAAGAATTAGGCTAATAATATTTAAAAGTGTAGAAAATCGATTCACCCCCCCCCCCCCAACCAGTGTTCCTTAATTCCAACAAACGCATGTTCAAAGGGTTTTGTCAGTTCTAAATAGAGGTATTTTTTGTGTCTTATATTACATCCATATTTTTTGCAATCTTTTCCCCTACTACTCCCATTTTAGTTTATGCATCCACTAAGCTCAGGCCTGTATTCAAGAAATTCATCGATATTTCTACTAAAAATCACTTATCTAGGTACTTATCAAGAATTCCTTTTGGAGTTGTTCCTAAGAAGGGTGTGATAATTCATCTCCGTTGTAAGTTTGATGAATTTGATTATTCAAATTTGATGGATTTATAGGTAGAAAAATTATTTGATAAATATTTAAAGGTTAAACCATGTATCATCTTAAAAAGTAAGAACCCTTATTAAATGCTCATTTTTAGCCCCATTTTAGCATCTATGGGTTCCCGCATTGTTTTCATGTTCGTCTATCCCTTTTGCATCATCAAAGTCAATATTATTTTCTCAAAACTCAATAATGACTCTAATTTCTATGCATGATTTCCCATTTATCGCTCAAATTACAAAATTCACTTCTCTTGGCCCTTCATTTTAGCAATTTCAAGATTTAAATGCATTTATGATCATTTTTTCTTCTTATCTTTCCATTTTCTCCAGAATCTCTTAATACTTCTCAGGTCCCAAAAGTTTTACCTCAAAATTTACATCTTCAGGTATAGGTCGACCTCTACCTATACCTAAGGTTTTTAATATTGATTGGTTCTCATGACTAAACCAAAGTATTGTCATCTTTTCCATTTTTTGTCATCCTTTGCGAATTCAGGTTTTGAATCATTATAAAAGGATGAATCTTCCTCTTATTTAATCATCCATCAATTGCAATACATCTCCATGCAAGAATTGTCAAGCTAGTTTCAAGCAAACAAGCATCCATCCATGTGTTGGTGTTTTTTCTTGCAAACCCCTGTCCTAGGTGGGAACTTGAGGACCAAATTGTGGGACTAAGAACTTGGAACACAAACTCAGCACCATCAGCAAAAAAGGGACAAGGAAATTCCAACAGCACAAGGTGCAAAGACCTTCTTCACTTTGACCTCCACATCACTCAAGCGAGTATACCTTATCTACACACACATGACTTCTTTTGACAAACAATAGGCCTATAGATATATGACTATGGAATAGCTTTTAGACTCATTTGGGTAACAAGTACCTCAGTGAATGTTGACCATATCTTGTGCAATATCCCTCTTGCATAGAGTAAGCCTAAAAAGTAGAGACTAATCATAACTCCTCCTATCAAACATGAAAGGGAAAATGATTTCATTTAAGTTTTTTGGGTGGAATGGATCTCTTAAATACCCCAAATCTACCATAGAATAGTGCCTCATCCAATGGGCAACAAAGTCAAATAAACATTGCAACACAAAGCTATGAAACAAGAAGACAAAAAATTCTAATATGTTGATGCCTTACCCCAATCATACACCATTGATCAGAAAATACTTAGCAATCCACCTGTGTACTTAGATATGCAATCACCTATTCAAAGGACTTTAAACCTCCCCTTAGAAGAGACCTAGAAACAAGCAATACATTAATCAACATCCACTGAAAGACAAGATTGAGATACCCTTGATATCTCAACTCATACACATCTAAAAACTAGTCCTAAACTTAGTTATTTTTGTGAAAATAACTCTATTGTAGAAATTTGTAGACATACAATAGAAAGAATAAAACACCCTTGATGCTCTAATCAATAAGATCAAGAATCAAATGGAGACAATCTGATAGTAGTATGAATATGTTGAAATCTTATACATAAGACAGACTTGTTACAATAAATTATCCTCTGAAAAACCAGAAAGGATACAAGAACACCCTATATGAGAAGAAGAGGGTAGTATATACAGAAGGAACCACTCATGGAACCAGCTCTGAGAAAATTACAAAGAATCATGAACCCTTTCTAAATGATCTTGGAAATCCTTATAAAGTATTGCAACAAGCTTGGGATCATTTAGGTGAAAATTAGGTCTACAACCACCACAACAATCAGGCTCAACAAGAAATGAAAGCAAACAAGAAATCCTAAAAACTGAGGAGGATCAAATCAAATCTAATTGTACAATTATTTAGGCTTCATCATCAACAAGCTAACTACAATTATAAATTACCAATTTCTTGTTACAGGCAACAAAATTAAATGCCAGAACCAACTTGGAAAACTTACGTGAATTAGGGCATGGAATTCTCTAACATCCAACAAACCCTAGCTACCCTTGTCTAAACAATAGTCCTCTACATTAAACTGGCATGGCACCCTCAGGAAAGAAAATCAAATTAGACGACTACCTAATATCTTGTTCATCATTTTTTACCTACAACTGTGGAACAAAATCAAATCTGATTCAGCTTTGTCGTTTATGGCTTACTGTGTTAAACCCTGTAGAGAAATCCTTAATCAGTTTAAAATTCTATCTTCAACAGTTAACTGAACAAGTTTAAAACATAGCCCTTGATCATCATCTTTCTCGACACTTCAGACAATCCTTATTAATCAACAACAATCAATTGAGCCTTTAAAATTATCTAGCCACATCACCTTTTCTTGGAAACCAATAAAAAATGAGCACGTTAGCAACACCCGAAAACTAGACCCACTTAACCTCGACAAGAACCTTAACCCCAATTCATTCAGAGATTATGCGACTTAAGGCTTTCTCATAGCCATTGAAATTTTAATTAACCTAGGTCTAGTCTAGAGATCACATGAACAAAGCATTCACATAATCTCACAATCTTTTCTTGACCCCTGGTTTGATTTTGCGAACTGGCAATCACTGTCTGATCTCATCTGCATCCACTGCTCATAATCAATCTCCAAGCCTTTAAAATTTAACTCATCTTCATCTAATGATCCAACAACTGAAGAAATCTCTAAGTTGATAAATGCTTTACTTAACCGAGGCTTCATCAGGAGAACACATGAACAAAGCATTCATGAGATCACTCAATATTTCACTTGACCCAAAATTAAATCTCAAGATTAAACATTGGTCATTGATCTTTCTTGTCATCTGTGGTTCTCATTCATCTCCCAAAGCCTTGTCTTAACTCAACCTAGATCTGGAGATTAAGCGACTAAAGGAATCTCGTGATTGCTTAATATTTAACTTAACCCATGTCTGGATCAGAGATCATGCGACTAAAGGCATTCTCTGGATTACCAGATCTTTTCTTAACCCTGAGTTATATTAAGTGAACACACACCAACTATTGATCTTTCCATCATCTTACGGTGTTTTTAAATCTCAAAATGTTTCAAGACTTGACTATTTCTTTCAGTGATTTGGAGATAACCACATTCACCGGTTTGCTCAATATTTAGCACTTAACTGCCAGGATCATGATATTATGAGATTACATTGTTGCCAATTCTTTGAATGTTAGACTTAACCGCTACACCCAGATTTGATGCTCGCCCTAACCTTGCCCAAGATCATCTAGAGATTCCATGACTAAAGAAATTTTTGTAATCTCATAACATTCATGTTAACCTTGGTTTCATTCAGAGAATGAGTGACTAAGGCAATCTCGTAATCACCAGATACTTGTCTTAACTTAGGTCCCATTATGAGAATTAGCACCAGCCATTGATCTCAATCTACATCAACGGTCCCTGTTCAATCTCTGAGTGCCAGTTCACTTGACCACATCATTTGTAGATTCAACGACTGAAGGAAACTATAACTACCGGCGAGGTTGCTGAGTGTTAGGCCACTAACTCCCAAGATCAGGAGATGATGTGAACATTGCAGTCATGGAGTTTTTGAATAGAAACTTAACTATACAAGCTTAGAAAATAAAACATGTACAAAATGGGGACTTTAATTGGCCTGAAAAGGTAGTGAGAAAATAGAATTGGGTAGGGTTTTGCAAACTTGGACAAATTTTGAAACCCTTATTCATGGAAAAGACCTATTTCTCAAAGCTTGAAATAGCCATATCTCTCTGGTCTTTGCACCAAAATGCATGTGATCTGAACTAGAGTTTACAAATACCTTGAACTATCCCTAACTCAGTTCGCAAGCCATAAAACATCTTATATTTTCTTCACTAGTCAAAAATGTATTGCAGTAGGATAAGGCAATCTCTTAGGATTTTAGCAAGATAAGTCCATTTTCTTTGGATTTTTGCAATGATAGGAAAATGGGCTAACAGTGGCTCTATCTGGGGATGATGGGTAATGTGTGCCCATGCAAGAACTTAGAATTACTGGAGGAAGAAGACCACCCACTGGACAAAAACTGATAGGGAACCTTCTCAAAAACTGGCAACGAACTAGGGAAATAGGAAAGGAAACACACAATAGAAAGGAAAATCAAAACCCTCCTGAGTAAAAGGTCTGATTTTCATCCACATATGTGACCAACCATCTGAAGACATCATGACCATTCTGCTACCCACATACATGAATATCTTTGGGCTAAAAAATACAACTATAGTTGAATTTGCCCATGTTTTTCCAGACACAACCATTATCATGTTCATACTCCAAGAAGTATGGAACATCATCCATCCCTTGTTGTGGACTGGAAATATAAAACTTATCCAGTAATGCATCAGAAAATAGAGCATAGTGATTGTCATGCATTACTACAAAATTACCTGGCCAAGAAGGACTTGGATCCTCAAATTTACCTTCATGCATTACTTCAGCCACTGAGCAACTTGGTCCCTCCATGATGTCCTCCCTGACTGGATCATGAACCAAGTGAAGGTCTCTTTCACAAATATTGTGACATAGGTACAATTGATCTACATCATCATTTTCATCAGAAGATTTTTTGTCCCAATCATTGAAGACAAAGTCCTCAATACTGTCACATTCACTGTCATATTTAGCAAAAGAAGGAAAAGGATATGAACAAGAAACTTTCTCATCACTGGAATCTTCATGACAAGAATACACATTGTCATGGCCTTCATCCTCTTCTTTTGTAGAGTCACTGCATGAGGGGAAATCTAACAAACATGGATCATCCTCATCACTTTGAACACCTACCTCATTATCAGTGTTAAAGGATATGTCAATGGGGAGTTGCAAAGTATAGTCCATATCATGTACGTGCCTTTGGAATTCATCAGCTAAGAGTGTTGAGATCTTTTCACTACTCAATGGACTTTAGACTTTATTATCACCTTCACTGGCCTCACCCTGATGTTGTGAACATCATCCCTATCTAAAACAAGGACTGACATCTCTGGCCTCAAATCATCTTGTGTCAAGAAATCAGTGCAAGAATCATCATCTGCATCATAATTATTTTCATTACTTTCACAGAAAACATTCTCAAATCTGGACAAGAAGGTCGCCTCCTCATGTTGATAAAGAAGACAAATTTGTAGACAAACTGGAAACATTATCAACCACAGACTCATCTTTAGCATCCTCATATGCATTGACCTCAATGTTAGCCTCATAGTCAACACTTTTTGCATAATGAGAATCAGCATCAGAATCATTGGCCTCTTCATGATCAACATAAATAACTGCCAATTCTCACAATCTCTTGTCCTCCTATAACTACCAGCATTCAACATCTTTCTTTGCAAGTCTCTTCTTGAGAGTAGCAATTTTGATGAGTAGATTTTCGTAATCAAAATCATGGATGGTGGGATCAACAGAGACACTAATGTCTTGTATCTGATCTTTATCTTTTATTTCACACACATCCAAACCAGCTCTTTCATCAAAATGTTCTATCAATGTTGCTCTTAATACATCCCAAGAAGGGATTGAACATGAAGGGAGGGATAAGAACCAATCCCTTGCACTATGTGAAAGAGATTGGACAAGCAACCTCATGGCAACATCCTCATGCTCAACATCTATTTCATAAAATATATCCATGAGATCATCCACATGTTGGCTTGCTAAAATTGATCCATTATCACTAAATGTTGGCAAGAACTCCCTACCCTCAATAGGAAACTCATTGGGGGCACCTTCAATGCCATCAAAACAAAAGGGCTTGTATTCCTCCATAAGGAAATACCCACTATCACTCATCCCTTTACACTAGTGCTAAACACTTGATAGGGAGACATTCTTCACAACTGATTTTCATAAAGAAAGGAACATGAAAATCAAAATACCTGGAAGTACTACAGTTGAAACTTAACTTGTTGACTAGGAAGCAGGGAAAATCTAGAGCCTTCTTTGTAGCTCCATCAGGTTCTTTGCTTGTAGATTTGCCACCTCCTTCAAGAGGAAAATGTTGTAGTTATTTTGTATCTCCTTCCAGCCAACCAAAACTTCACCAGGATTTTATACACTATTTATCAAAAACTGCAAATTCATATCTTATTATGCACTAATCAAACAGAGAAATCTAGAGTCGCCACCCACACTTGGTGAGAAGATTTAAAATCTTTGAATCTGACTCTATACAATGGTCCAAGACTCTAGGATGATTTAGCAAAGCAAGGAAACAAACATCTTAAACTTGATGTCCTTTATTTATTCCCCAGTAGAGTCACCATCTTGTTGGTGTTCTTTCTTGCAACCCCCTTTCCTAGGTGGGAACTTGAGGACCAAATTATGGGACCGAGAACTTGGAACACAAACTTGGCACCATCAACAAAAAAGGGACAAGAAAAGTCCAACATCACAAGGTGCAAAGACCTTCTTCACTTTGAGCTCCACATCACTCAGGTGGGTATACCTTATCTGCACACACATGACTTCATTTAACAAACAATAGGCCTGTAGCTATATGACTATGGAATAGCTTTCAGACTCATTTGGGTAACAAGTACCTCAAAAAATTTTGACCATATCTTGTACAATGTCCCTCTTGCATAGAGTAAGCCTTAAAATGAGAGACTACTCATAACTCCTCCTATCAAACATGAAAGGGAAAATTATTTCATTTAAGTTTTTTGGGTGGAATGGATCTCTTAAATACCCCAAATCTACCATAGACCAGTGCCTCATCCAATGGGCAATAGAGTCAAATAAACATTGCAATAGAGACCTATGAAAAAAGAAGACAACATATTCTAATATGTTGATGTCTTACACCAATCATACACCATTGATCAGATTCTACTTAGCAATCCACCTGTGTACTTAGATATGCAATCACCTATTCAAAAGACTTTAACCCTCCCCTTAGAAGAGACCTAGAAATAAGAAATACATTAATCAACATCCACTGAAAGACAAGATTGAGATACCCTTGATATCTCAACTCATACACATCTGAAAACCATTCCTAAACTCAGTTGTTTCTATGAAAACAACTCTATTGTAGACATTTGCACACATACAATAGAAAGACTAAAATGCCCTTGATGCTCTAATCAATAAGATCAAGAACCAAATGGAGACAATCTGATAGTAGTATGAATATGCTGAAATCTTATACATAAGATAGAATTGTTACAATAAATTATCCTCTGAAAAACTAGAAAGGATACAAGAACACCCTATATGAGAAGAAGAGGGTGGTATATATAGAAGGCACCACTCATGGAACCAGCTATGAGAAAATTACAGAGAATCAAGAACCCTTTCTAGATGATCTTGGAAATCCTTATAAAGGATTTCAACAAGCTTGGGATCATTTACGTGAAAATTAGGTCTACAACCACCACAACAACTAGGCTCAATAAGAAATGAAAGCAAACAAGAAAGCTTAGAAAATCCTAAAAACCCGAGAGGATCATATCAAATCTGATTGTACAATTATTTAGGCTTCATCATCAATAGGCTAACTACAATTAAAAATTATCGATTTCTTGTTGCAGGCAACAAAATTAAGTGGCATAACCAACTTGGAAAACTTGTGTGAATCAAGGCATGGAATTCTCTAACATCCATCAAACCCTAGCTGCCCTTGTCTAAACTAAAGTCCTTAGCATTAAACCAACATGGCACCCTTAGGAAAGCAAATTAGATTAGACGACCACCTAATATCTTGTTCATCATTTTTTACTTGCAACCATCTTGGAACAAAATCAAATCTAATTCGGCTTTGGCATTTATGGCTTACTGTATCAAACCCTGCAGACAAACCCTTAATCAATTTAAAATTCTAGCTTCAACGGTTAACTGATCAAGTTTAAAACATAGCCCTTGATCATCATCTTTCTTGGCACATTGAATGATCCTTATTAATCAACAATAGTAAATTAAGCCTTTAAAATTATCCAGCCACATCACCTTTTCCTGGAAACCAATCAGAAATGAGCATGTCAGCAACACCTAGCAACTGGACCCACTTAACCTCGGTAAACACCTTAACCCTAAGTAATTTAGAGATTACGTGACTAAAGGCTTTCTCATAGTCACTAAAATTTTACTTAACCTAGGTCTAGTTTGGAGATCACATGAACAAAGCATTCATGTAATCTCACAATCTTTTCTTGACCCCTGGTTTGATTTTGCGAACTGGCGATCACTGTCCGATCTCATCTGCATCCATGGCTCACAATCAATCTCCAAGCCTTTAAACTTTAACTTATCTTCATGTGGTGATCTAGCAACTAAATAAATATCCCAGTCACTAAATGCTTTACTTAACTGGGGCTTCATCAGGAGAACATGCGAACAAAGCATTCACGAGATCGCTCAATATTTCACTTGACCCTGGTTAAATCTCAAGATTAAACTCTAGCTGTTGATCTTTCTTATCATCTGCAGTTCTCATTTGTTGCCTAAATCCTTGTCTTAACTCAACCTAGATCTGGAGATTAAGCAACTGAAGGAATCTCATGATTGCTTAATATTTAACTTAACCAATGTTTGGATCAGAGATCACGCGACTGAAGGCATTCTCTAGATCACCAGATCTTTTCTTAACCCTAAGTTCTATTAAGTGAACATGCGCCAGCCATTGATCTTGTCATCATCTCATGGTCCTCACTTAATCTTGGAATGTTTCAATACTTGACTATTTCTTTTAGTGATTTGGAGATAACCGTGTTTGCTAGTTCGCTCAATGTTTAGCACTTAACCACCAGGATCACGAGATTATGCAATTACATTGTCACCAATTCGCTAAATGTTAGACTTAACTGCCACACCAAGATATGATGCTAACTTTGACCTTGACCCAGGATCATCTAGAGATTCCACGATTGAAGAAAGTCTCGTAATCTCATAACATTTCTCTTAACCCTGGTTTCATTCGAAGAATGAGAGACTAAGGCAATCTCGTAATCACCAGATACTTGTCTTAACTTAGGTCCCATTATGAGAATTAGCACCAGCCATCGATCTTGATCTACATCAGTGGTCCCTATTCAACCTCTGAGTGCCAGTATACTTGACCACATCATTTGGAGATTCAGTGACTGAAGGAAACTATAACCGCCCGCTAGGTCATTGAATGTTAGGCCACTAACTGCCAAGATCAAGAGATGACACAAACACTGCAATTGTGGAGTCGGTGAATAGAAACTTAACTGCCCAGGCTTTAAAAATAAAACATGTGCAGAATGGGGACTTTAAGTGGCCAAAAAAGGTAGTGAGAAAATAGAATTGGGTAGGGTTTTGCAGACTTAGAAAATTTTTGAAACCCTTATTCATGGAAAAGACCTATTTCTCAGACCTTGAAATAGCCATATCTCTTTGGTCTTTGCACCAAAATGCATGGGATCTGAACTAGAGCTTACAAACACCTTGAACTATCCCTGGCTCAGTTCACAAGCCATAAAACATCTTATATTTTCTTCATTGGTCAAAACTGCATTACAATATGACAAGGCAATCTCTTAGGATTTTAGCAGGATAAGAGCATTTTCTTTGGATTTTTGCAATGACAAGAAAATGGGCTAACAGAAGGCATCCATCAAGTATTCAAGTTCATTCAAGCAGTCATGCATTTCCTTCCATAGATCTAGCTTCTTTCTCCTATTGGAGGCCAATTAAAGGATTTTGTAATCAAGGGACAAGATCTAAATTAATCCATCAAGACTTCTTCTCTTTCTTTCTCAATCCAACATTATGGAAAACTATAACATTCATTATTTAAGGGTTTGGTTTCATAATTTCCTATTGGGTTTTGTGGATTCCAAGATATTGCATCAACACTAGCGATCATCTCCAAAGCAGCATTGCATCATTGAGGTATAAGGTAATTTATGTTTTATATCTAGATTATATTTCCTCATGCACTTTTAATTTTATTTCAAGGTTAAATCTTATATAGGGGCTTTACTAAGGCAAGCCCCTTACCCCCAATAATTTCCCTTCTCTTTTGTGTGTAGGTGCAGGTGTCGAAGAAAAGAGACAAGTGTGGATCTTTAAAGCTAAGTTGAAGACCTTCTCAGATCTATTTGCACATTTCAAAATCTTTCATATTAGGGTACAAGTCAAATTTGACCTATACCCTGACTTTCAAAGGTACACAATCAACTTACAGAGCCCAAAAGATAACCAAAAAACCTACCAAGATCCACCCTTCAAGTTCTCGATTTGACCATCTTTGGTACAGGTCAAAGTTGACCTATACTTGGTATAGGTTGAATCCGGTTTGACCTATTCCTAGGATAGAACAAAGAGTGACCCAGTTCAGATTTGTAGCTTTCAGGTTGCTAGGTTCAAATATTAGGATCTACCAAGACTCTGTCAATCATAAAATCATTTGTTTATCCCTCTTATCTTCAAGTGCACATATTCTTATTAGAATTAGATCTATTATTATTTCTTATTTGTGATAATATTATTTATAGCATAGATCTCTTCTTTCATCATAAGGATTACCCTAAATCCTCCTCCAAGCTAGATCTTGCATTTGTATCCCTTCATCCTTTTGGATTGTACAAATCAACTTTGGCCTAATGATCAAATTTGGTATTCCAATGTATGTGCACCTAGGCGCGCACACATAAGGGGACCGCCAGTCCATAGGCAGGAAATCACGAGTTGGTGTGGCCAAAGGATGAATCCATCCTCAGGCCCCCCTAACTCGGGATTTTCCCTATATCGACCGGCCATTTTGGTGATCGCAGATCACTGGAGGTCACGTGTGAGCATGTAGCGCGAGCACGCATGCCTGTGTGTGTGTGCGCGTAGCGCAAAGTGGTTTTCTACCATTGATAACCATTTTATATGTTACATTTTGGTGAGCCTGACTTCTTACATC
Organism: Chamaecyparis obtusa; assembly: GCA_027943335.1. NCBI lineage: Eukaryota > Viridiplantae > Streptophyta > Pinopsida > Cupressales > Cupressaceae > Chamaecyparis > Chamaecyparis obtusa. Next base: position 623,207 of record BSBK01004744.1, on the reverse strand, counting down.
TTCATCTTGCTTTGGTGTTAGATGCCCTTTCTAAGTGTAAGATTTTATCTTTATTACAATGTTGCATTCTTAGCCACTTAGATATGATTTATATTCATTTTATTCTTGCATTTCATGTTCAAAACATAAAAATATAAAAAATATAAAAAAATAAAAAATAAAAAACTTTCATTTTGGGCGTTTATTTGTACTTTCATCATATGAATGGATTTCCTATCATCATTTGCTAGTTTAAATTCAAGTTTCTTTCAATAATTTCAAAATGTTTATGTTCATTCCTATGATGATAGTTTAGTTCTTAATTTCATTTGTAACCACAATATTGTCCCTTCCAAAAATAATCCTACCCATAAAGAATTTTTAGCACAAGAAGAGTACATTCACATTTCTTCAAAGAATCTCCCCCCAAAGGGTAAGATCTTGAAGGATAATTGTTGTGGTCCCAAAACCACGCTCCCCTTTTTACCTCTTGGCTTCAAGGGCCCCCCTTTTCTTTTTAGCTTGTCCTTGGGTTTCTTGTCTATCCTGTCCATCTGTTTCTATTTTTTGTTAGTTTTCATTGGTTTTTGATCTTGTCGCACTTTTGGACTTTCAGAGGTTTGAAAGTGAAAGAGGTCCAAAATGGTGAAAGACTGAAGTAGCACTCTATCATCTTTCCTTAGGCATTTCCAAACCGATGTGGTTTTTGGACTTTTGGATGCCAAAAAGTCAGGAGGCCTGACTCCCCAAAAGGGAGTTGGCATTTTGGCCTTTCAGAGGTCTAATACCACCGAAAGGTTGAAAGGCCGATCGGCAGGGGGGCTAACATCACCCACTGATTTTCCTATATAAGGTGCAAGCTAGGTTTTTAACCCTCATTCGTTCACTTTCGCCTATCATTTTCAGAGCTCTTCACACACTTCTACTTCCTGCTTGTCACCTCATTCTCTCGTGTTTGTCTTTGTCTCCCACTTGTTTTCAAGGTTGGTTTTTTCTTCTTCTCCCTTTCTTTTCTGTCGCTTTTGTTTTGTTATTTGGTCATTAGTTAGGGTGTTCATTTTTGTCAGTCTTAGCTAGGTTTTTTCAGTCTTTTCTTGCTAGGTTTAGGGTTTGCATCTGCCTAGTCCTATCTTGGCAGTCGTGACATTGTCCCCTCTACTCCCCCTGATGAGTTTGTGGTAAAACCCATCGTCGAACTCATTTTTGAGTCTGACAAAACCTAACCCTAGTTTTCGGTCAAAGGGTTTCGGACCTTCACGGTCTGAATCTCTCAAACCTCCAAAAAATATTCTAAGTGCCCCGTGTATGATTCATCATTTCAGTGTTTTCGCACATCAAAACATCATGGCACCTGATTCACCGAAACCCAAGGGACCAAAGCTTTCAAATGATCTCGCAAATCACCCGTATATGTTTTAGTGTTTTAGTGTTTTCGCACACCGAAACCATTAGTTCTTTGATTTGCCAAAACCTATACATGTAGGTTTAAACATTGGTAGAAAGTCTTCTAAGGAATCTTTTTGGCATTTCAGAGGTTTTACCCTTCAAAGATTTGACACCTTCGATTCGCCAAAAGACTGAAATGGGGTATTATCAAGCAGTTTTAAACTCAAGCCTTCATTTTGCATTTTCATCCCTTTCGAACCTTTCGGAGGTCCGATACCCCTGAAAGTCTGAAAGGCCAAAAAGGCCTTTCAGAGCCCTTCTGAGCTTAATTTGTCAACTTTCTTTGGTTTTTTTGAAATTTCCCTCTCTCCTGCAGTTTCATGTTGCTAATTCATGTTTTTTCTCTTTGCAGAAATGGCCAAGAAAGTTGTGGCATCAGCTATGAAATATCAGTTCAAGGAATACCATCCGTCGTTGAAAGTGACCAATCTCCATGCAGATATCATAGACACTGACATTGGCAGTGTAAGATGGAATGACTACTTGGTAAAGTGTGCCCAACTAGTGGGATGGTCAGAAGATTGCACTTCATTGGTGCAATGTTCCTTGGTGAATGTAGCAACTCAGCCAGTCTCCATCTTGTCTATGGACTTGATCAACACTTTGGCTAGCCACTATGTACCGGATGAGAGAATGGTGAAGAAAAGTGTTGGTGAAGTGGTCTTGGATTTGAGGCCAGATAACATTGAGGATGTCTTCCACCTACCCAAATGGGTCGACAAGTTCTATAATTTTCATATCAACAAGGGGATAGAATTATACAATAAGGATGTGTCCAAGGCTCATGGCATTGTAAATAATGAGTACCTCATGCAGCCCATGCCTAAGAGCAAGCTGGACTGAATTGATATATAGAGGGGTTACATGCAAGAAGACATCCAAGTCACTATCACAATGATCAGTAGGGTGTACGGGTTACCAAAATCTATTCAGTTGGAGCCCTGGATGATCCTGCTCATCCAAAAGATAAGGGAAAGACAAGTGAGGTTCGATTGGGCCACCATCTTGAGCGACAATTTAGAAAAGTAGCTGATCAAAGTGAAAATTGATCCTCATTTCTACATGACATCCTATGTTGTGTACCTACTGGCTGCCAGGGTAGTGTACCTAGGTCTAACAAAGATTGGTGTTATGGGGGACTTGAACACATGGCCATTCATGATGTATCCTCAATTGATTAAAAAAGAATACTATACACATAACAGTCCAAATTTTTGGATTGTCAATGATGCATTTGTCTTCGCCATCATATGCTCCATAGAGGGAGACTATGCAAAAAGGATGTCTACTAAAGCTGCAATAAAAGTAAAGGCCCTCGGGGCATTCTACATCCAATTCAAAATATTCACATACATTCAAGTGGTAGGATGCACTCTTCCACCAAAGATGCTACCCAGATACCCTTCAGATAGATTTGTCCTCTTGGAGATAGCAAGGTAGCTATCAGATGCCCACGAGCACATAAAGCACAAGAAGAAACACTATTGGGATTTTCCAATCTCTATAGGCCCCCATTATGTCTTAGATATGAAGATCTACAAGGCTCTAACTTTTGAATGGGATCAATTCCCTTTACCAACCTACAACTTGATAAGAGCTCAGTTTGACCCCATCGGTACTTTCAGCTACATAATGGGGAGACATTATATCCACTAGCCCCACATTGAAGATCACTGGATGAACTGTGTGGATGATTATGAGGTCGGAATCCATGACTATTACCAAATGAGTTTGGAGTTGGTACATGATGCTTTTTCATTGAAGATCCCTCCAAAGGTTAAAGTTGTGGACTCTGAGGATGTCTTAGATCCAATCTACAATCAGGACAAAGTGTTCACAAGGGCTATCCTAAATGGAGAGGTAGACATGGATGAAAATAATGGCATTGAATTCAAATCAAGGCATGTCCTTAAAGTCATGAAAGCATGGATCACTCTCCCATTTCATATGGAACTTGTGCCCATGAAATAGCTACTGGAGTAGCCCTCCAAAGAGAAGAAGAAGAAAGGAGAGAAAGTTCTGAAACCCCAGTTTAAAGAGCCTTCACCCCTAAAACCAGAGACGGTGTGTAGGCATGAGCATCCTACTACTTATGATCTATCCACTCATTCCAATAAGGTTAAGACTAAATTGATAGGGATCATACTACCTCTAGATGCACCTTCTTCCAATGGTCACGATTCTCCAAGTGCAACAAAGAAAACCAAGTCTAAAATAATAGGACCTAAGCTAGCTGGAGTGATCAAAGTCAATGTGTATAAAAGGAAGAAAGGCTCAATGCCTACACAAATGGACACCCTACTAGAGGAAGATGAGGAAGAATTGGATCAAATACCCCTCAGTAGAAGAACAAGATCCACAAGATCGATGAAGAAGAGGAGAGTAATGGATGATGATCCAGAGGCTACAGAAGGGGCCACTCAAGAAGAGTCGATAAATCTAGATACTCTTGGTGATGATGAGTTTGATATCATGGACTTTGAGGGGTTGCATGGTTTCAAGGAGTCAAAACAAAAAGTCCCTACTTAGTTCAAAGGTTCTCTTGGTGATACAGAAGAGGAACTCCAGTAGAAACCCCAAGAGCAGGTTGAGGAAGAGACAGCTGAAGTTCAAAAGGAAACCTCAGCAACAGAAGGGGACTCTTCTATTGGTATTACTTCTGAAGAAAAAATAATTGCACAAGTCCCCTTGGTTTCACATGGTTCCACCTTCGCCTCCACCTATGCATCCAAATCCTCTGCCGCCTCTGCATCAAACACCACCAACTACTCCGCTTCCGCCTCCATTCCAAACCATTTTTTTGCCTCAGTAGCCTCCACCTTTCCATGTCCCTATGCCAAATCTGCCTCTACCTCAAATGCCTTCACCCACTCCCTTTGTTTCCCCCACTCCACCTCTTGTCCAAGATGAAGCAGTGCTACAAAGTTTGCAAGACCCTGAGAGAGAGACAGAGGCATCTGGTGAGGAGAAAGAACAAGAACATGCAGGATCTGAGGAGCTAGAAAATACAGAAGGGCCACTGGTTGAGGAAGAGAAATAAGTTGTTGATGAAGAGAAAACAAATACTGATGAAGGAGAACAAACAACTGATGAAGAGCAAGCAGACAAGGAGGGTGAGCTAAACACAATGGATGAAAAGGAAACATATAAAGGAGAAGAGAGTCATGAAGAAATGGAGATAGAACATCCAATGACTTCTTCCATTCTTGCAGCTCTGTATGAACCATTGAATGCTTTCTCCAAGCCCACCTAGTTTACCAAGGAAATTCAGTCGAGGGTCAGGGTCTACACAGATGATGAGACTGATATGGCTGCCCTAGGTCAGGCCTTCCATCAAATTCCATCTAGCACCCAAGCAAGAACATTGTCATATGTGACACAAGAACAAGTGGGTAGATGGGAGGCACAGGTGGTTGTTCCCACAATGAATGTGAGTACAAGTGAGATCACTCTTGACGACTATGTGTTGGAGGAGGTAGACTTGGGGGAGCCAACTAGAGAGGGGAGAAAAACCTTGGCTACCCTTGGATTAAAACATGCCCTTGGATTCATGGATAAGGATGAGGAGGAAATAAAGGCTCTGATGGAGAAAAATGAATCCATGAAGAGATTCATTCTCAAGATAGCAGGTCCTATTGACCCAAGTAACCCTGAGGCCTCATTACAGGCCATTTTGGAGAAGAAGGGTGAAATAAACATAGATATTCCACATTCTTTTGTACAGACCTGTGCAAATTGGAAGGAGGATTTTGAGAAGTTTGCAAAGCTATCCCTCAAGAAGATTTTGAGGCCTCTTAGAAGCATTCTAGCAGGAATAACTTCCTTAGTTGAAATCATGAGCGAAGAAGATGACATGGAGGAGAAGATTTTGAAGTGGCAGAAGATGCTTGATGAGCTCATGGTAATAAGGAAGCAACGCTTCCAAGTTCTGCTAAAATTCTATGAAGGCTCAAAGCTAGAAAATTTTGATTAGTGGATCCAGGATATAATGGCATCATTGACCATTTTTTAAAAGGTTCTCAAAAGGATGGACAAGAGGCGAGATAACAGTATACTTTTTGTAAAAGAATTGCATAAGTTCTTTGAAGGTATGGACTTAGATCTATATGATGAGGATGATGAAAAGACCATGCATTCAGTGAATGCCATCATCGATCAGTACTTGGCTATACTCTAGGGTGTCAAGACAAAGGAGGATCTCCAACAAATGTTTTATCAAAAGGAGGAGATCCATAAAATGTTGTCTCGAGAAGAAGAAATACAAGGTTTTGCAGATTAGTTGTTCAGCTTCTGAGATAGACAACAAGAAACCCTTGAAGGGGTCAAGATGCCCAATTTTGAAGAAGTACTGGAGATTGTGGAGAGGTTTTGAAAAGCATGCAGAAGTGCTCCCCAGTCAGTGAGCAGCCAGTCTAGAGATAGCCAAATTTTGTATAGAGAAAGGCAATTTTTTTGTACTTAACCATTTTTGCAGAGCCTATTTTTTGGTCTTTCAGCCCTGGAGAACTTTCGGCCTTCAAAAGTTGAAAGTTCAAAATGGAGAATGAAGGACTTGACACTTAGTCATTTTTTGGAATTGGTTTTTTCGGACCAACTGTCGGGATTTGGGCATTTTTTGGCACGTCCAAAGTTTAACTCTAGTTATCTCAGAGTTCATTTTCCAGACAACTGGGCTTCTTTTTGGGAGTTTTTTTTGCATGATTTTGGGATCTCTTCTAGTTGAGTCTACATAGAGAAGCCGCAACCAAGGATCAAGGGTAGAATGTGAAGATTATCAAGAGCATGCATGAGTTCCAACTCCATTTTTTAGATGTCTAATGCATAATTTACTCAAAGTTTTGTAATGCACAAGGTTTAATGTCATGCTAGGGTAGTTTAGATAAGCTTTAGAGGTAGTTTCTTTAATGTAATCTCTAGTTTAGTTTCATTTTCAAGTTTTAGAGGCAGCCAAACCCTAGCTGTGAAAATAAGAGTGTGGCTCTATAAATTGTAATAAAATGATGTAATGAGGGTCGATTTGATCATTAATACAATACATACAATTGGTGCTTCATTCATGGTGTGATATTTCTGCTATCTATGCAAAATTTGTGAATGTGTGATTTTCTCATTCATTTATTTCAAAGAGCCAATTGATTGTTTGATGATTTCAAGTCTGCAATTATTAGTTCGGTGTTTGCCGGTATTACATTGTTGTGTTGTGATGAATTTTTGAGAAGATTATTCTTTTGGTGCTTGAATATTAACTTGTCTCACATGTGCACACATATGTGGTTGCTTCGTGATCTAATGAGTTTTCTCTTATCATACATCTGCATTTGTTTCATTCTGTTGATGATTGCATCCATATAGCTGAAGATTGTGATATGATCTAATCTCTGCTTTGTGGGTTTCTTCTTCTTCTCAGTCTTTTAATTTTCATAGTGGTGTGGTGCTCTTTTATGTCCATTAGTTTCCTTTTTAGCAATTTCCTTTAAAGTCTTGTTACCCTACTACTTGTTACCCTCTTTGCAAATCATTTTTAGTAGATTAAATTAGATTACATTTCTTTTATCTCTAAATCTGAAAATCAAAAAAGAAATATTGCGGTACTCTAAAGTTTGTTTTACAGTTTTCCTTGAGAGAAGAACCAACAAAGGCCTCCTTGTTAACAGATTCACATTTGTCTTCCATTGAAATATCCAAGCGATTGAGACCCAGCTAGAAGGAACCTTGAGATTGATTCCATCTATCTTCCAAGAGGGGAATTTGTTCGCATAAATTCCTAGTCATTGTCTCTGTGTAAAAATGACACTCAATAATAATGTTGGTCCTTGTCCTAAAATGTATCTCCTATGAAGACATTTTGATGCAAGAGATGAATACTTTATCCTACTTTCTTTCCCATCCCCTTACATTTAAGGATCAAGCTTTAGTGAGTCATGATTATTTCTCTCCTATAGTGTGCTTCATTCATAGAGATATTCCTTCCCTTGATGATTCTCTTATTTTGGATGAACCCTTGGATATGGATATTTATTACTCTCTCCCTTATGAATCCATTTTAAGTCATGACTATTTATCTCCTAGAGTGTGCCTTATTCAGCACAAAATTCCTTCCCTTGATGATTCTCCTATTTGGGATGAACCCTTGGATAAGAAATTTGATTACTCTCTTCTTCATGAAGCAACCTTGATACAAGAAGATGATATATTGGTTGAGATTTCTCCTACCCCCTAGAGATGACATAAACATATATGACAATAACCTTTACCCTAAACACTACCCCCTTTATGAGGGTATTTTAAAGAAAGAGGAGGATATTAAAAATACTTTTCTTCATATCACCTTACCTTCATTTGACAATCCTTCTTGAGAACAACCATTATATGACATCTTTAATACCTATTCTAAGGAAATATTGTAATGCAATCAAGGATGGTGGATCCAATGAAGGACAGTCCAAACCTTGCAGCTAATAGAATTACACAGCGAATTACTCAATAATGCAACACAAAGTAATTTTTTAACACTGATTTTCATTAACATGCTCAGCTATAAGGCCTTATGGGTTAGGGCCAATTACAATCAGAAAACAATTCTGCAAGATCTACAAGTAGATCCAATACAAACTCAGCTAGTTCAACTCTGAAGATAATCAAAAGTTGATGGAAACCCTAAGGTAGATCTAAACTTGAGCTCACAAGCCTCCAAGAAATCTCCTTGTCTCCAAGTATACAAGCCCCTAGCTCTACTACAAATGACTATCAAATTACAATCTGATTTGCAAGGACATCAAGAAATTTTCCACAACTTCACTCTCAAGCTTCGCATCTAACTTCCATATCTGCTAAGTTTTTCCTGCCCAAAATTATGTCCCTAAACATCTACCCAAGCACTCCTTAAATACTAATCATCAGCCACAAGTCAGCAAGCTGAAACCCTTAACTCCCCAAAATAAATAATTAAATGTCATACAAGTCAGCTTACAAATGTATACAAACATTTAATTCAGCATGTCGGCCCCATAACAATGGCTACCAACAATAAATTCACCAAGTTGGCTCAACAAATCACACAAAACTCCAGTCAATAAGTTAGAACTACCGAGCGATAATAAAATCACCGAGCACCTCAGGCATCGCTAAACACCAATGTCGACCGAGCACCGCAGGCATGATCGAGTACCAATTTCACTGAGCGCCAGAGACTGCCAAGTTCCCTTAGTGATCGAGATTCCTTCAATGATCGAGACCGTCGGTCAAGGCTACAACTGAGTAACATCGGCCAAAATATAAATACTCCATGCAATTTCACAAAGGACACAAAATGCCTAGCCTTAACCTTGGATGCCCCTGCATCAGACACCCTAGGTTCCAAAAGATGTTCATATGTGAGAAGAATATCTTTCAGGATTCAACACATAAATCCTGAACTGGTTCTTCACATACATGTCCTCCACCTTTTTTGCTTGCAAATTCTTCCACTTCAGTTTCCTCTATCTTTTCAAGTCCTTTCTTGACAATATACAGGTCGATTCCCCATACTGATCATTCATTTTCTCTAGATCCACAGTCTCAACTCGGCTACCAATACTCAGGCTTCTCCTACCAAGCATTGCATCCATCAAAGGCATCAGTGAAAACTTCCTATCATTCTTCTCAATAGTAAACACATTTCTTACATAGTCATAAATAGCTCTGTAATCATATTTCCAAGGTCTATCGAGCAATATATCATAACTATTCATCTTCATAATGTCACATAACACAAGATCCTTGTACTGGCCAATCTGAACATCAATGAAGCATTGTTCTTTAACTTCCAAAGCATGAACATCTTGTAACCAGCCAAGCCTATAAGGACAAGGATGTTTCATTCTATTCAAACCAAGTTTTTGAACCAGGTCCTCAGCAACAAGGTTATTAGTACTACCACTATCAACAATAACATCATTGATTTTACCTCTAGTCTTGCATCGGGTCCTAAACAAGTTACTCCTCTGACAAGGTTCATCCTTTGTATCAAGTAATGTCACTGAAGCAGCAAGTTCTCCGATTCAGGTTCATTCTGAATGTTCTCATTCATCGCAGCAGTTCGTTGGTCAACCTTCTTATTTGTACACTCAAAAGAAAGGTGTCCTTCCTCTCCATAGTTATATCAAGTACCCTTAAAGATAACTCTACATGTTTCTTCTTCAGTTCCATAGGTTTCTATTCATCTTCTACATCAGTCATTTTCTCCTTCATCGAGTGATTAATCTTTTCCTTCCCTTAGGAGTTACTAGGTTGTTTCCTCTTCAACTTATCTTCTGCCTTCAGATCATACTGATAAGCATCTTCACTAGAATCAATCTTCAGCATACCAAGCTCATCCTAAATATTGAATCTTAGACCATTCACATACTGAGCTATCTTTTCCTTACCAAGCTCTCAGTGTCCAGACTGAATAGTAAGCTTGTAGAACTCCTCGGTATAATCTTCAATAGACAAATCCTTGTGTTTCAGATTTGGCAACTTCTTAAACAAGTCAAGCTCATAGTCAGCCGGTATGAACTTAGCTTTTAACTTAGTCACCATCAATCTCCACTGATTAATCTTTGTTTCACCTTCATCTTCTCAATCTCTTTGTAGTTCTTTCCACCAAAGATCAGCATGTCCTTTCAACTTTGTTTGTGCTAATCTCACCCAAAGAGGATCTTCAATTTCTTCTAGCTCAAAGAAATCTTCAAGTTCACCAATCCAATCAATCATATTGTTGAGCTTCAAAGTACCAGAGAAAGTAGAAACTTTCATTCGGTAATTACTAAACCGAGCAGCAAGTCTAGGTAACCGAGCAGTTTTGTCTTCACTAGATCTGTTCCTCCGGTCATCACCACTAGATCTAGCAATTTCAAATTCTTCAGCAGCTTTTTCATAGCCATCCTTAGTACCAACATTCTGAGGTATACCAGCAACAGTTCTCATGATCTCAGCGACCATATCATTCTTCATCAATTCCATCTTAGATCTGAAATTTGATTTCACCTTCTCTGTGATTTGGGATTCAATAGTATCACAAAGATCTGAAATAACTCTAGGGTCCAATCTTCTCGGAGGCATCCTTAAAGATATGCAAATAAACCCTCTGCAAGAAACCCTCACCGACCACCTTGTGACAATCTCCAAGTTGCAACAAGTCATAACTCAACTTGTAATCTTGTAAATAATTGGGGCACAATTTCACAAGTTCAGTGCTTCAGATCTACAATCTAGATTGCACACAATCTCTTCACCAACAAGATCAACTTTGCAAGATTAGCCTTGCTAGGTCAATCTTCTACTTCAACAAGATCAACCTATCTCTGATACCACTTGATGTAATCAAGGATGGTGGATCCAATGAAGGATAGTCCAAACCTTTTAGCCAAAAAAATTACATAGCAGATTACTCAACAATGCAACACAAATTAATTGTTTAACACTAATTTTCATTAACATTCCTGGCTATAAGGCCTTCCAGGTTAGGGCCAATTACAATCAAAAAACAATTATGCAAGATCCACAACTAGATCCAATACAAACTTAGCTAGTTCAGCTCTGAAGACAATTAAAATCTAATGGAAACCCTAAGGTAGATCTAAACTTGAGCTTGCAAGCCTCCAAGCAATCTCCTTGTCTCCAAGTATGAAAACCCCTAGCTCTGCTACAAATGACTATCATATTACAATCCGATCTGCAAGGACATCAAGAACTTTTCCACAACTTTTCTCTCAAGCTTCACATCTGACTTCCAGATCTACTAAGTTGTTCCTTCCCAAAATTCTATCCCTAAACATCTACCCAAGCACTCCTTAAATACTAATCATCAGCCACAAGTCGGCAAGATGAAACCCTTAACTCCCCAAAACAAATAATTAAATGCCATACAATTCGGCTTACAAATGTATACAAACATTTAATTTAGCATGTTAGCCCCATAACAATGGCTACCAACAATAAATTCACCAAGTCAGCTCAATAAATCACATAGAACTCCAGTCGGTAAGTCAGAACTACCGAGCAATAGTAAAATCACCGAGCATGCCAGGCATCACCAAGCACCGTAGGCATGACCGAGTAACAATTTCACCAAGCGCCAGAGACTGCCAAGTTCCCTTAGTGACTGAGCTTCCTTCAATGACCAAGACCATCGGTCAAGGTTGTAACCGAGTAACACTGACCAAAATACAAACACTCCATGCAATTTCACTAAGGACACAGAATGCCCTGCCTTAACCTTGGATGCCCCTGCATCATATTAGAAGAAGAAGATCATATCTTTCCTAATTACCTTAATTATATCTCTTCTATTCATGAGCTTATGAATAATCAAGAGGCACTAAATCAAGTCAATGTTATTGTTCATGCTCAACCTATGGTAGCCAATAACCTTGTGATAACTGTCAAAGGATGCACTCAATCAAACTCATCTCAAACACCTAACAAACCAATGGTTATTGTTAAATTTTATCCTCAACATTCCTCTCAAACTTTTACTACACCTATGATTATGATCAAAGGACATGATCAAACTCTCAAAAATCCAATTATACCTGAGAAAAAAAATCTAGGAGTCCTTTGGAGTTTATTAAGGAATATAATCGCAGAAGAGGAAATCCTCAACCTACTAATCTGGTTGTTCCTCCTTTTCTCCCACCTTTCCAACCCATGCTTCCAACTCTACCACCTAATCAACACAGGATCAAGTCTTTTTTGTCATGCATGCATGCTACTACTATCTCAACTCAAATTATGTTTACTCAAGATGATTTACCTTCTAAAGAAATCCAAGACCAACATGATGCCCTTATAGTAACTATTCTTATAAATGGTAATCATATTCATACAACTTTAATTGATATTGGTCTAGGACTTAATGTTTGTATCATTGACATTTTTCATGAAATTAAGGCCGATCTTTCAACTATCAAACCTTATTCTATTCATATCTATGTCTTTGACAATGTTACTAAACAATCTTTGGGTGTTATCATTTATCCTATTCAGGTAGTCCCTTTTATTTTACATACACCTATTAATGTCATGTTTCATCCTCTTAGCTATAATATTCTTTTAGGGAGGTCATGGTTACATTCCATGCATGCCATTCCTTCAATTCTTCATCACAAAGTGAAGTTCATTTACAACAACACATGTACACACTTATTGTTGATGATAGACCTAATAATTTTTTGCAACTTGAATCTGATTCTTTTTCTATAACACTTAAGCACAACATATATTCTCCTATAAGTTCCCCTTTAGATGATTATTGGGGGTCATTATACTTTACACCATCTTTCATGGGTAAATACAAACTTCCTAATGACAACACAAGATCTTTTGAGGAAGTTATTGTGTCATTAATCCAACCTGATTCTCAAACTAATTTAACACATAGTTTAACACATGATTTATTATGTGTACAAAAAAGCATTGAGAATAATGAGAAACCAATTGAAGCATTTGGTTTTGAGTCTCTTTATTTGTCCACATCCTCTCCTTTATCTATATCTACCTTTAATCAAGACATCATTTTTCCTAAACTTCTTTGTGCTAAGGTGATTACTAGACCTAAATGCAAAAAGAAACATAGTAAAAAACTTATGAATATTCTTTTCTGCATGTATCACTAATATCATGATCACTCTACTAATCAATGTCAAGCTTTACATTAAAGAATCAAACAACTCATTAACAATACTATTATTTGTATATCATCTCGCAATGAGTTATTTTTCAATACTATTTTTTTCTAAATAACATCTAAGTCCCTATTATGTTGCTCCAAACTATTTAATAATGCTAGCCTAGTCCTTGGGGGATCATTATCATGCATAATTTGTAATTTTCATAATAGGTCCCCTTTATCCTTGTCTTCACACTTGGGGGCAAGAGTATTCTACCAATCTCTCTCATTCTTTCAAGGATCCACTTTTCCCTTGGTGAAGTGCTATTTTTTTTCATGTGGCATCCAATATTACATAGAAATATTGGTTTACATTAAGGATATGCATCCTTGATCATAACCTTCTTCATTGTTTACAATTGGATTTCCATGGTAAATGAATCCTTTACCTTGGAGATTAAACAATGTTTCATCCTTCACAAGGATCAATTTTTCACTTCTTGCATGGTATCTCTTTGCATTCATCCCTTCCATGGCCAAATAGGATTTTTGATCTCTTTGGCTTGGATTAAGTGTTGCTTGTGGACAATGTATTGATGTTGAAATTGCCCTATCTTTGTTCATTGCTTCCTTAAGATGACAAAATAGTACTTATTTTTCCATCTTAAAGGAGGGGAATACATAGCCTCCTTTCTACATATATTTTGTTCACTTTAAGCATGACATGTAGAGTACACTAGCATAACACAAATTTCTAGGGCCAGATACTCTCCCTTTTCACATATTTAGGATTGAATGACTAGCATAACACAATTGTCTAGACCATTTGACCTATCTCTGCATATACAAACCAATCTCCATGGATACAATGGATACTAATATCCATCCATGGGCTGCACATACAATAAACAAGTCTTCATGAGCACAACAAATACTGGCATCCATTCATGAGGTCCACAACACACACACGAATATTCCAATAGGTGCAAAGACATTTTTCAAAACTGCTAGTAGGCACAAATTTTTAAAGGTAGAATTGAATAGTATAACACAATTTTCTAGACCATTAATTCTCCTTCATCTCTCTCTCTCTCTCTCTCTCTCTCTCTCTCTCTCTCTCTCTCTCTCATGGATCACCTAAGTGCGACATAATTGCCTAGCTTGTGTCATCCATGATTGTCTTAATCTCTCCTCCATGGCTCCATAACCTAACACACTTTGCTACAAGATTGTATCATGGAGTCTTATCTTATCCTTGATGTCTATTCTCACTCTTTTTAGATGACCACTTGTTCTCTTGCAATAGTTTTCTGAGTATGATATTAGTGGTTGAGACATTTTCTCTAGTGAGGTATCTCCAACTAGTTAACTTGGAATCTTAGTAAGCACTAGGCATTTTTTGTTGTTTTCTTTATCCTTGTATATGGATGTACGAGTTAAGATCCTTAGTTTGGGGGACTATGTCCTTAAAATCAATGATGTCTTGTCTCCTTGTAGTTTGCCCATGATATCCATCTTTCTCTCTCTTTCTTCTACTTTACTATGAGCATAAGGTGGAATCATACTCCCTCTAAAGTGGGGGATAAATGTATCATCTTAAACAGTAAGCACCCTTTTTAGGTGCTCATCTTATGGGTTTCCACATTGATTTCATGTTATTCTAGCCCTTTTACATCCTCTAAATCAATATTATTTCCTCAAAACTCAAGAATGACTCTAATTTCTATGCATGATTTCTCATTTATCCCTCCAATCACAAAATTCATTTCTCTCTTGGCCCTTCATTTTGGTAATTTCAAGATTTAAATGCATTTATGATCAATTTTTTTGTTTATCTTTCCATTTTCCCTCGAATCTCTTAATACTTTTTGGGTCCTGAAAGTTTCACCACAAAATTTACACCTTCAGGTATAGGTTGAATTCCTAGGTATAGGTAAACCTTGAGCTATACCCAAGGTTTTTAATTTTGATTGGTTCTCAGGCCCGATACAAAGTATTCTCATTTTTTCCATTTTTCTCTATTGGCCTTTGTGAATGCAGGCTTTGAATCACTATAAAAGGATGCCTCTTCCTCTAATTTCATCATCCATCAATTGCAAGACATCTCCATGCAAGAATTATCAAGAAAGATATTGTGCATTCATAGATTTTTAATAAAGCAAGCATCCATCCATTGAAGGCATCCATCAAGCATTCAAGTTCATTCAAGCATTCATGCATTTCCTTCCATAGATCTAGCTTTTTTCTCCTATTGGAGGAAAATTAAAGGAGTTTGTAATTAGGGGGAGATCTACATTAATCCATCAAGACTTCTTCTTCTCTTTCTTTCTCAATCCACCATTGTGGAAAACCATAACATTCATTATTTAGGGGTTTGGTTTCATGATTTCTGATTGGGTTTTGTGGAGTCCAAGCTATAGCATCAACACTAGTGATCATCTCCACAATGACATTACATCATTGAGGCATAATTTAATTTATGCTTTAGATCTAGATTACATTTCCTCATGTACTTTCAATTCCATTTCAAGATTAAATCCTATACAGGGGCTTGAACAAGGCAAGCCCCTTCCCCCAATAATTTCCCTTTCTTTTGTGTGTAGGGGCAGGTGTTTGAGAATGTACACAAGTGCATATTTGGAAATCTAAGTTGAAGACCTTCTCAGATCCATTTTCACATTTTGGAATATATCATCTTAGGTTACGTGTCAAATTCAACCTATACCCTAACTTTCAAATGTGCAAAATCAAGTTATAGAGCCCAAAAGACAACTATACAACCTACCAAGATCCACCCTTAAATTTTTGGATTTGACCATCTCGGTATAGATCGAGGTTGACCTATGCCTAGTACAAGTCAAATCAAGTTTGACTTGTTCCTAGGATAGAATAAAGAGTGACCCAGCTTAGATTTGCAGCTTTTTAGTTGCTAGGTTCAGAAATCGAGATCTCTTAGGACTCCGTCAGTCCGAAACTCAGTCATTTATCCCTCTTATCTTCAATTGAAGACATTCTTATTAGAATGAAATTTTTTGTTATTTATTATTTGTGATGATCTTAGTTATAGCATATATCTCTTCTCTCATCATAAGGAATACCCTAAATCCTCCTCCAAGCTAGATCTTGCATTTGTATCCCTTCATCCTTTTGGGTTGTACAAATTAGATTTGGCATAAGATCATATTTGGTATTCTAAGGTATGTGTAAAGTGGTTTTCTACCATTCATAACCATTTTATAGGTTACAAACCATAATTTAGGTTTTGGGTTGAAAAGAAACTATATGTGTGGAATTTCTTTATGAATTTTTGTGGTCATGACAAATGAGTCAAGATGGCTATAAGTAGATTTCATGATCTACTTTCTTTTAGTTGGATGATTTACATATGATAAGAAAAGGAGTGATGAAGATAATAACATGACTTAGGGATACTAGTATTTTATCAAAATCAAAGTTGATGAAGAACAAAGACGTTGAGAACCTCACCAAAGTTGTGCATGATGGAAGATCCTTTAGTCATTCATCCTATTCCAGAATCTTTGGTGAGATTTAAAACTCAAGTAATAGGGAACAAAGTCTACTACTCAAATCAAGAAAACTCGATTTATGCCATAGCAGTGTTCATAGCTTATGTCATAGTCATAAATGATATTGACTATGATCTTTGTGAGCTCATCAAGGAGTGGTTTATTGAAAATATGCACCAAGTTAAGACAAGAAAGGAAAATGTCACATTATGGTTTGAAACTCTTGCATTGTTCTCATTGTTCTACTTCTCGAATACTCTACCCAGAAAAGGACCTATAATCTGGTCAATTGATATACCAGTTGGACACCAAATTATAGACTAAATGAGGAAGTATAAGGATATTCAAGAAATGAAATTTAAATAGTTCTTCTCTTTATTACAATATAAGATGCATAACCAAGACCTGACTTTAATAGGTTGATGTCATTTACCATCTTATATTGATTTCCTTATCTATCTCCCATAAGTCACATCAAATTATATTCAATCTAGGATTAGGCTAGATAGAATCAAGAGAATTCTATATTATTCACAATGTATTTACCAGTGATACTTTGGAGGTACCCCCAAGAGAAGTAGAGATAAGATGATATAAAATATACCATTTGATCAATAGTCATGTTTGAAAGAAAGTTGGAAATGGAGTTTGCTTCTAAAAAAATGAGTTTAATGGTGTATCTTGTCTAAATGAGCCCTTATTCCATTTGTCCACAATTTCATTTCCAACTCAGGACATGATTTGTTGAGATGGCGTTTGTAATACCCCAAAAATGGGCTATAAGTTCATTAACCTCCTACATCAACAATTCAATCAAAATCAATACAAAAGTCCTAACCAAAGGCACATCTGCACATTATCGAATCCTAATTGATTATCCTAAATTCTGCGTCAGGGAATATTCCTAGCAATATTCCTATTTATCCTAATTATCTTTGATTTAATGATTATTTGGTGATAAATGTCACTATTTATCCTAAAATTTGATTAATTGAATATTCTGAATATTTAATTAATCAGATTTAATACTGCCACTTAATTATTTAATTAAATTTATTCCTAAATTATATTATTTAATTTTGACAATAAATAAAAAATCTTGTGACTAATTGATTAAATTCTTATTTAATTAATTAATATCAGTTGTCAATTTTTAATAATATAGTTTTTGAATAAAAATTTGATTTCATAATTGATTAACCCATAAATCAATTGTTTTAATTCAAAAATTAGTTAAGTTGAGAATAAATCACTTTATTTTAAAATTAATTTATAATTAAATCATGCACAATCATAAAAGCAAGCAACTAGAAATTAACAACCAAATTTAAATTTAAACTCAACATCTGATGATGAGTTGAAATTTGATCTAAACTCTATTTTGAGTTAAACACTGCTTTTGCATGATTTTTGTGAGTTAATTATCTCTGATTTCTTGATAACTCAAAAATCAACTTGAGTTTATCAAGAGTGATTTATAGCTTTTCTCAATGCATCCTCAAGCCCTGGATTTCTATAAAATCAAGGCTCAACTCTTCATAATTATCAACATTTAAATTTACACAATTACTCTGGCAAATTTGCGATTGAAGGATTAAGCACTTGTGACAGACGATTTGTGAGATCTTTCATTGTTGGTCATAGCTTTACATAGTTTTCATATCATAGTATTCATTCATATCATTGTTAGATTAAATCTGTATATCATTCGATTCATTCTAGATTAGCTTCATTCAAATTTTTCATTCTAATTGCATACAAAATCCAAAAATATAGATTAATCTACATTCATACAGTTTTTCATTCTTTTGCATTCAAATCCTTTGTTTAGGTGTTACATTATCATTGATCTTGATTTCAATATGAGAATATCATACTCGCACCTACTAGAAGGTAGTAAATCACCTGGTTAGCTTAGTTTCAATTATTTGCAGATTTCAATTTTGCTAACCTCTAATATTTTACCGAAGTGTTGTGTCCATAGTTAGGTACAATTTTAACACACACATTTTTGGTGCCCATCATGGGGCCCTAAAATAGGTTTACATTCCATTTCTATCAATTTTCTATCATTTTTTGGTCAATTATGCAATTTTATTCTCTATCTGTACAATTTTCGTACGAGTTTTGTCAAAAAATCATGCCAAGACCCTCTGAGTGTCATACAACATTCAGCAATTTTGAGGCTTGTACAAGAAACTACAGATTGTCTTTTGGAAACTTCTTTGTCATTTGAACAGATACCCACTGTCGTACGAGTTTCCAGATAGTCGTACTAGAGGTGACCCACTGTCGTATGGGATTTGGATTGTCATATGAGAGGTAAACCATTGTCATACAAGTTTTGGTACCAGGATTCAATTGTTGTTTCAGATTTTTAGGCAGTTTGACAGATTTGATTTTCAGATTTTGACTAACAGCTAACCCTAACAATTGAACCCTATTGTTTATGATTGATATTTTTTTATTCTGATTGGGAAAGTGCAACTAAATAGCTAAAAATAGGTAAAATCTACTAAGCTCATTGTGAGGAACTCAGGTATTCTTCTCAATCTGATAACACTTTAATTTGGATGCTTAAAATGAACTCTCTTATGTTAGGCTTGTGTGACTTTTCCTACTTTCATATCATAGACTTCAATTTTTGGGCTATAAAATGAACATAGATTTACTTTTTGTACATCTGTTACACATAGTAAATAGGCCCTATGAACACTATTTGTGGATGATCTTGAGAGAGTGAGCTTCTTTCACTTGTTCACGCATGTGAAGCTCTTCTTGACGAAGGATCCCCTTGTAGGTAGGGAGGATACTGAGATTGTCTTGCGTTCTACTAGATTTATGAGTCTTCAACTTTTGATCGATACATTCTCTCTCTAGAGAGATTGATAGACCATAAGAGGTTGACATCATAGATCTTGGTGAGATAATTTTAGTCTTAGCATGTCGGATTAATCTATCTACTTTGTTTTAGTGAAGTGAAGAGATTAGGGGATTATGCTCTACTTCCTTTTTGGATAGTACCAGAAACCCAAATCCTTAAATCCAATCTAGTCCCCCTGTGGTATTTTTTGTAAGTCACCTTTAGAGAGGGTTAACTATAGTGGACATTCCCTCAATTGGGTCAACCACATGGACGGAACCTCAAGCGATAATATCCATTTTCATCATGGTAGTAGCAGCCGCTATATAAATGTCCTTGTGGAGGAAATCTTCATAGGTGTGGTCTCTTGTTGGGCTATCAGATCTCCCTAGCAACTCCTGATTGATTAAATTCTTGGACTATGTCAAAACCCCGGTATGCTTGGATTGGAGTTCACCCTCTTGAGATCATAAAGTTGCAGAGTCAGACCATTACTACAAACCCTAGTGAGGCTAATTTTTTATTTTCTAGGAATATGTGCATTATTGAAAAACTTTTGAGAACATACACAAGTAGCATTTCTAGGGATTAGCACAATAAGTCACTATTGCTTGTTCATGCGCAAGGTTTCTTTTTCCCTTGTTCATTATTTTCAGATGATTGCTTGCTTCCCTTGCTTGCTGTCTTGCGTGCTTGATATCTACTTGGTTATTTGAGATGAAATATTATACAAATCTTTAAAACTAGACAGAAAACTTTGCCAACAATCTGAAACTGAAAACCTAAAAATTGCAAAATCTAAAGCAAAATTCCTTTTTGGAGTCAAAATTCATCCCACAGGATCATATTGTCGTATGAGTCTTGAGAAAAAGTCATTTCAGAACCCCCTGATTGTCGTACGGGAGCCTATACATTATCGTACGAGCTTTGTCAAAAAAAATTAAAACCCTGGTGTCAATTGTCGTATGAGTTTTGTCAACTATCATGCCAGAGCTTACCCAAACTCGTACGAGCCTGGAGAAACTCGTATCAAAATTTTCAAAAAGTTGTCAGAAACTTGTCAAATTTGTTAGAAATCCAGTTTTTACAGCCTATTTCCAAATTCTATCAAAACATTCACTGTGTCAGGAACAGAGCCAAAACTAGAAAAAATTTGATCATTTACCTAAAAGTGGTCTCTTGAGTCTGATTTAGCCTTCTGATTTATTGATTTGAGTCTTTTTCATCTTGTGTCAAAACCTTGTCAAAATTATCTTCAAATTCAGTCTTCATACAACAACAGCTAAGTGTTGTGAGCTCATGTCCTCCATCTTTTGGGTGTCTACCCATACTACTAGGGCACAGTATCCTTCATTTATGTCCAATCTAATCTTCAATCAACCCAATCTTGACAAGGTTGTGTCATTTCATCTTCTTGAATCAGGTCATTCTTCAGTTGTCTTCATCTTGCTCTCTTTCTTCACCCAAGGTTAATGGTGGAAACTAGAGCTTTCTCACACAAGAAATCCAGAGAAGCACCCAATACCTTACCTTTGTCTACTCATGTGGGTCCAACCTTTGATCAACTCTACAATTTAGGTCTTTACGAAGACAACGGTCTCAAAAATCTTTGATTAAAAATTGGTTACATACCTCCCCCTCCATCAACCCACAGAGGTAATCAACAAACTCCACATCGATCTATTCCAAGGAGTCCTAAAACTCCTAACATGTCTCAAGGAGGGACAAACCACGAGTCTCAAGGACATCACTCTCAACATGGTGCAGATCAAGAACCCACACCTTTTGAAATTGCTCGATATCAAAATGATGATGACTTCAAGAAAATGATGAGGTATTTCTTGAAAGAAGACAGAGAAATGTACTTCCTAGAGTTAGCTCGTCAAGGGGCTAAACTTCCTCCAAAATTTAATGTTGAAGATATCATTACGCATGAGGAAGAAACTCCAATCACCGCTATGATGAAAAAGATGCATGCCATGCAAGTCAAGCTTAACAAAATTGAAAAAGAGAAGGAACCTAAAGAGTTTTCCATGGAGGCTCTATGCCATTTTCCATTTGATAAAGACTTTTACATGCCACCATTCCCTAAGCGAGTGGAAATAACTAAGTATGATAAATATGATGGAAACTCTGATCCTCATGATCATGTCAAAGAATTTTGTACTCAATCTATGGAGTTCATGCATGAACCAACCTACCTAATGTGTCTTTTCACTCGATCTCTGGGAGGGTCATCAATTCATTGGTTCTCAAAAATACCTCCAACTATCAAAAATTTCAAAGAGTTAATCAAATTGTTCTATCAACAATACTCCTACAACATCCAACATCCAGTCACCATGATCGATATTTGCAACCTGAAACAGAATTCAGGAGAACCATTCCTGACTTTTCTCAAAATATGGAGGAAAAAGTTTTCTCTATATGCTAGACCCATTCTAGAAATCGAGAAGCTGGAAATTTTCATCAACAATCTTGTTCCAGAACTCAACTACCATTTGCAAATGCAAAATCATACATCCTTTGATAAAATGGTAGAAAATGCAATCAAAATTGAGAAAGTACTAGTCCAAAAGGGAGACATCCCTTCAAAAAGACAAGTATGAATCTGGATCTAATTCTAAAGACAAAGGTAAAAACTAGAACAAGAATAAAGGCATAGTCACATATGGCGTTGTTGATAATATTTGTGCCCCATCTAAGGCACCCGCTTTCAATCTTACTATTAGCACCCAAGCCATCAAAGCTTCCAAATCTAAAATAATAGATTCTAACAAGAATTCATCTGACTACAAACCTTGGGCTACAGATCCTAAATGTAAGTTTACTCCTCTTGGAGAGTCCTTGGAATCTTCCATGAAAACTCTGTTGGCCAACAACATCATCTCCTTTCCTGAGATAAAAGTTTTTGATCCTGAACCTAAACCAAAATGGTGGAGACAGAATGATTTCTGTGACTTCCATCGCAATAAGGGTCATAAAACTAATAACTGCATCCACTTGAAACACATCATACAAGACAAAATTGATAATGGAGAAATCGTAATTGACAATCATAAGAGAAATAATGATCATACAACATTCATGGAGCCTTTTCTGAAACATAATGATGTAGAGGCACTTGCCACTAGTGCATGCATCTTGAATTCACCTATAAATCTTAGGATAAAACATGATCCAAATCAATAAACAACTATCAGAGGCAATAGATCATTCATCATGAAACATAACATTAAAGAACACTATATATGATACGTTCTTCTACAAGATGTATTCCAACCATCCTTAACACATTTCCCAAGAACTCTCATAAGGGTTCCTTTCACTTGTCCATATCTGGTCTAAAACTCTCCATATTGATCCTACAAGATCAAGCATGAAAACAATATTATATTCTTTGGTTCCATTTACACAACTCTCTTTCAATCCATTAGACATCATTGATTAGCATCAAAACTTGCAAACTTACTGTCCTTGCCACCTTCTTTATATACCTGCACTCAGAAATTAATAACTTTCATTCTATACATTAGCTTCACAATCCCTCTAGTGGAGACTTAGAACAATTGATTTCCCAAAACATATTCAAAAATTAGGAAAGCCAATGGTTGGTTCAAAAGTTATGACCCCCATTCGGAGACCCATTTTATTGTTCTAGAATCAGAAAAAACATCCACACACATCCGTCTAGGGCATCAAGTTTATTACTCCAGACTTATCCATTTAATTCCAAACCAAATCCATTATAAAGATACATGAA